>JAJJWW010018035.1:0-453944 GCA_023531295.1 Papaver armeniacum | reverse complement strand
CCAATCATCGGTCTTGGTGTCTTTGTATTGTGATAACCATGTCGATTCTATGGTTCTCCTAAAGCTGTCGGGGTTTCTTCAGGCCTTGAACTTGATTTGGAAGCCGGTGTGCTTAGGCAATCGGCGTGTTTGTTATTCTTTGCTGGCCAGGCATATGGGTTGTGGATTGCATCGGCAAATAGTTTAGTAACCTTTGATTACATTCGATATGGAGCTAGTTTACTTCCCTTCGAGTGCGTATACCCCATTTATTTGGATTCACCGGTGTAACTTGGAAGTCCACCTCTTATCTCGGGCGTGACTCCACCGCTTGCGGCTGGCGGCAACCCTATGGGAGGGTTTCATACTGTTTGAGTTGTTGGTGCATTCGAAGTCCGGCTTGAAGGAGTGTGAATCTTTGAGTTGATACTAATACCCGCCGCTCTCGATGTGCTAGGGATAGTAGAGCCATCAAAATACAAGAGCCGCACTTCTTAACAAAACGAGAGACGTCACGGAAATTCTCGGGGAGATCTTCGTGTAGCCTGGCGTAGTGCCTTCTCCAGGAAAATGCGCGATAAGTCTGCAGCCATGACCCTTGATAGCTCTGAGTGACGCACACGTTATGTCGGCTCGACATTTGGGAAGCCTGTCCTTGGGTGAGGTACGAGGCTACGAAAAGTAAAAACTTTGCGAGGATCGAGTTAGACACGAGTGTCACCATTTATTAGGCAGTGAGGTAATGCTGAACTTTTGAATGGAATGGATCAATTGGCTATACATGCTTTTCCTCTTCACAGGTGCTCTGGAGTTCAGAAGCGTCTCTCGATATTCGGTGAAGTAGTATATGGGACGTTCGATTCCCTCGTACGTCTTCTGAGCGAGTAGAAGCTCCTACGGCCGGTGTCGCTTTGAAGAGCGGTGTAGAGATGTCGCGGCTTTCCTTGTGTAGGAGACTTCTAATGTCATTTGGAAGATGACAGGTATTCATTGAATCTTTCAAAAAGCCTCCTGGCCGGGTTGTGGTCCGAATGAAGCTAGCTCCTTGCTTTAGCGAGGGAGTGAGATAGAGGCGGCAAGTTCGGAGCTGAACCCCGGTGTGAAAGCGTCGGATCTAGTTTACACTTGCCCATGAGAGAGCTTTGGAGTTCCTTCGCGCGGTTCAGTGGAGGTGGCAGTGTGAAGGGATAGCTTGAGTCTTAGGCAAGATCTACCTTGATCCCTTCGCGGTTTACTTGGAATCCCAGAAATTTGCGTAGGAGACAGATGGCGCATTTCAAGGATTCGTCTTGAACTTCAACCTTCTGCGACGCCTCTCGAACACTTGCCAGTAAGGGCGTTGGTGTGATCATGACACGAGCCCTTGACATGACCACAATATCATCTACGTAGTCTTCTACTTGTTTATGCATCGTGTCATGGACGATTAGCAAGGCATGCTGACGTTGATACGTTGCGCCTGGCGTTCTTTAAGCCCAGGAATGGCATAACTTGATTATGGTAAAAATTGTCAGCGAGAGCTTCGGAGAGAGTTTGTCTTACTTGCGTCGATGCTCGCTACATCCTTATCGATTGTAGCGGGTGTAACCATCCATGAAGGAAAACATGCGTGTCCGCTAGTGGCGTCTACTAACATCGATGTTAGGCGGGAAGAAATCGTCAACAGAGGCGGCCACTGCATTCCAGAATTTTCCCAAAATCCACCTTGTGTAGAATCACGTAGTTTTCTTCTTTCTTGGGACCATATTAGCTAACCAGGTCGGATGATGAATAGGTACGATGAAGCCGGCGACTAGTAACCACGAATTTCATTCTTGATTTGTTCTTACACCTCATGTCTGAATTTCCTCGGGTACTTGATTGGCTTGGATCCGGGTATGACATAAGTGATGGGTGACCAATTTTCATCCAGGACGGGCATTTCCTCGTATGTCAGTGAACATCTTGGTACTCCTTGAGTAGTTGAACAAGACTCGTACGTTCGTCTGTGAATGATCGGCCGAAATAGAGCCAGGCACAGGAGATTCTTCGTTCCGATGTTAACGTTAGAGCTCGTCGGTCGGTAGATTGGATTCAAATCTTGTAGTTATCGCGGGGCGTCAATACCTCCTCTTGTATTCTGTCGTTCTTGACATTCAAATGGGCGGAGAGGCTGGGTGCAGTCTCACCTTGAGTACTTACTGACTGACACTTAGGTATATTGTCTTCCCTTACAGTCACGTTTCGCTTCAAAGTCGTTCCCTTTTGGTGTGAACGTGGGTTGGAGCTTATTTGGATAAAGATGGACGCCTCGTTAGAGAAGGCGTGTCGTGGTGCTGGCCCTCGGTGATGCAAGTCGGTCTTCTTCCTGGATTGAAGCCCACGTGGGTAGTGGGGTGCACGGGACTTTGTACGTCTTCCATGCGAGGTACCTTTTGTTTGAGCGACTCACTCAGCATGGGTAAATCTGGAGGCAAATGATGCGGAATGCAGATGACTTTCTCATTTAGCATGGTCTTGAGCAGCGGTGATATGTTGAGGGAATGGCCTTGTTGTGTGATATGGTCTCCCAAGTATCATATGGCATGTGGTAGTCGGCTCCTTTTCTATGACTTGAAACTTTGCTCTTGGTGAGCAGGGTCCTATAGATAGAATTGATTGACATGCCGTATGTCTTGATCGATTTCCTTCGAAGTCCGTCATCGTGGTGGAGGTGCAATCGTACAATCTTGCATAGGCTAACATACATTTGTCTTGAGAGTCTTGAGAGTAATCACATTCGAAGAAGATGCTCTGTGTCGATGAGGGCCCTCCTGAACTCGAACCCTTGATGTGAGCGGTAACATGTAGGGCCGGTTGTGACCTTCCTCTGCCATCATGTCGTCTTACGTGAATATATAACATTATTTACGAGATGTTTGGAATGCATTTAAGACTTACGTACGATAAGGAGTCGGTGTATCGAGCTATTTTGTGCTTATGAGAAAATGTCTCTGCAGTTGATTCTTCGAGAGGTGCGAAGTTCACACAAGGCTTTCCACCGAGATGCGCTTCTGATCCATGGCCTCTGGTTCGTAGTAAAGCTTGTTGATACGGGGAACTAGTCCCGGTGTAAAGGTCTCGAGACGCTCATCTCGATGTCATCTTGATAAGGAAATCGGTATACGTTTACGAAACTTCTTTGATTAGCTCCATGTTCTTCGTGTGAATTTCCTGTGCACACACGTGCTAGTTCGGCAATGTTGGAAATCTCTGATCATGTCGTCGGATACGCCCGTTAGGAGGAGGGTATCTCAGTTGGAGGGACCCGGCTGAGTTGGAGGCTGTCGGCGGTCCCAAGACCAACCATCTCGAAATTGATTGAATGGTATTGAAGAAATTGACTTTACAACGAGAGATTAACCTCCGTCCGTGGTCGCCAATTATTTATGGGTGAAAACTATTCTATGGGATTTGGTAATTTGGGGTGTGTGGATGAGGAATGAATCTAAACCTAAACAAATGCCTTGCGTGGTGAGTGCTTGTAGATTCGAGAATCCAGTACGTACCCAGTCAGAGCTGAAACCAAGAAATGTTAGTTCCAGGACTTGTTTCGGTCGCCAAAGTGAAGGAGACGGGTTGATCTTAGGGAGGAAGCAGAAGAAGGTGTTGAGATTGTGAAGGTGTTGGCTTGCTTATGACTTGTAACGAGAAGGTGGCAGGAGCTTACGATTGATGCAAACGAGACTCTGGGTGTTTGAATATGTTTTGTATTAACACTTGGTTTAAATGCATTACCGGACTTGTGTTTTTCTCTGTCTGGAAAATAGGAGAACTTTATTTATACAAGTCATTTAAGCCTTATTCACGTCTCTCGTGGGAAGTGGAGGAAGTGGAGTGATGGAGTAGTGGAGTTGTGTGTTGGTGTTACATGACAGTCTTGCCCACTTCTCCTGTCATCTCTTGTCCATGACTTCTTTAACACGTTCTTGTGATGGCGCGTTGCCTGGCCTGCTATTTGTAAACCGCCATACCAATACCCCAGTATGTATCCCCGGTTGTGACATGATTGATGTACGGAATGTGTGGATAAGTGGGACCCACTTAAAAGGTAGCATGTCTTGCAGAGGTGAATGCTTCTGTGTTATTCGAAGTTGATACTTGTGAAGTATCATGTGTATTTTATGCGGATGCTGCATCATGGTGTGGTAGAGTGATGGGTGGTGATTACTGTGACGCCTGTTTGACCCATTAACTCGACCGGGGTTGTATAACCAAGCCAGGTGAAGTTGAACGGACGAGATGATCTTTGAGACACTGTTATGACGTTGATGGAATTAAGGGTTTTTTGAAGAGGTGCGCGAGGCATCATTCTTCGGCTTGGTCGAATCAAGCTTGGGAAACCAACGATTTTGGCTTGGCCAGATCGCACATGCGTGTAGACGGCATGACGGTGCGGCGACCATACCCCATTTCCTCATGAAAGTATGATGCGTTTTCGATTCGTCAGGTGAAGTTGAGTGGTAGAGATCAGTTGTGACAGAAAACTAGTGCGTGAGCCGCACATCACGCCGTCTTCGGGCGCGCGTTCAGATAACCCATTTTTGGTCGGTCTTGGTCGATCGCTGGAGTATAGGTGTGGGGCGGGTGTTCACGCCTATACTGTGTCAGTAAACGTGATCTAAGCCACTCAAATCGTCGCGTTGAAGTTGAGTGGTCGAGATCGATTTACAGTTGGGGAGAATGTGACCACACTGAAGTTTGGACACGCGTTTTGGGATAACCCCGAGGCATGATATGCGTGGCGATCGGAGTGAGGATGAGACGGGCCCCACGGCGGGTCATGCTTGGTATGTGCCGGGCTGCCTTAATCTAATGCAGGCCCTCCGTTCGTGCCGCGAGAGAGAGATGGGCCGCGCAGTGATGCTCGAAACCACCTAATTTTTGGGTTTCACGGCCGTGCGAATCATGCTACGGTCGGGGCGCCTCGAATTGGGATGACCAACCATGGTTGGTCCTGGCCAGGTTGGTTCGAGGTATGTGTGCGGGCCACGCGGTGATTGTGTTGTGCGTGCTCTGGGCCACTTTGAATCTGCATGCACACCTCACTGTCCCATCACTGCGAAGATGGATGGTTGAGGCTTGTTTTGCGACACGTAACAATAGCATGAGCCCTAATTCAGGAGTTTTAAAGTCCATCACGCTACTGTAACACTTATAAGTGTTACAAACCGAGTCATTACAAAGAACGATAAAAGCTTCCTGTCACTGTTATTGTTGCTTTAAGACTGTCTCCTGAACTACGACCCTCGGCTGTGAGTCGTTATCACTGTAGCATGAACGACTGTTCTTAGGCGTCCAATGTTATTCGTGTTCTTCAATGGCAGCAGCAGCAGCAGGTTTCTCTGGTGATCAATCTTTCGCCTTTGTGATGCTCTATAATCTCCCAAACTCTCCGTCCCCTCTCTCTGATATCCCAGCAACTATTTATAACCCAACAACCTCGAAATATCACGCAATAACTTCATAAGATTGTCCATTACTCGGCATTATTCTTCACGGCCAGTTTAGGAAATAATTTAGATTTTTGATTTCTCCACGCGTCTACAGCTGCTGAATCTTCCTTATTTAGCTCCTACACGCTTCTGCAGATACCTAAATCTATCCAAACACGAGCAGCACACGTCTAACTTACTGTAAATCCGTGATTATCTCATCCGTTCCCGTGTAGCTCTGATTTCTTCAATCTGACGATGCAACCAATTTTAACCGAAAACATTGACCATACCATGCCTGTTACGCTCAGTCAAGTCATCCCACTCAATATCAGCCATTGAAACTCCTTTTAGCACGCCCAAAAGTCCAACCTTAATTCTGCCATTTAAGAATTGTTTTTCCCGCCAAAACCAGAAATTTGAAATGATGAAGATGGGTGCGATGGATAAGTGGGCTATATATAGCCGTGGGTGCCCCTTAGCAAAAGTGAGGGTCCGTATAGCAATTGTCCTCCAGGGGTCCAAAAAGCACTTTTCGAGCAACTTTTTCCGCATAAGTGTAATTCTCCAATAACACATAAACAAACATAAAAACACCAAAATTAGTACAAAAATCGAGACTAACAATAGAGACATTAAGGACAAATCAGACACAAAAATGTGTCTATCACTACGGCTTTCACGGCGTCGGCCTTGGATGCATCTGCTCTAGCTGCATCGGCTTTTGCTGCCGCTGCTCTGGCTGCATCGGCTTTTGCTACTATTGCCTTGAGAGCTGCCGCTGCTACATCGTTTGTATTTGACGGTGAGGTGATTTCCGCCGCATCTATATTCTGGTTCGTTGCTTTCGGCTTTTCACCATTCTGCTTGTTGCGTGTCATGGCTGGTGTTGTCCTTGGTGTTTCCTTGGATGGCACTTTGATTTTCCTGCATCCTTCGCGTTTTCCATCTTTGCTTTCTTCGCCTGCACAGTTTAAACATCATCGAAAATCCAATATCCATGTGGATTCTGTTAGCAAAGTTAATCCAAGCGCGTAAACCAAAAGTATGACTCAACAGTTCGTTTCCAAGGGATCGTGAGTTTGTACGAAAATTTGGAGAGGCAGATCCAATAATTGAAAATATGGATCTACTCATAGATCTGAGAAATTCTTTCATGGGATGATCGTTTAAAGTGAAAAACATGGAAATTTCTAAGAAGAACGCAAGTCCTAAAATTTTAAACATGGAAGGTATGCAACATTCTAAAGAAACCATGGATCCGTAAGATTCGTCTTAGGGAAACGTAGAAAACTTCAGAAAATGCACAGATCTGTGGGTTTTGTGCCTCGAAAGCATAAATGACTTTTTAAGAGAAGCATAAATCTACAGGAAAATTGGTTTTAAATCATCCACGAATAATAAACTTTAAACCATACGCAAAAAATTGGTTTTAAAAGATTAATTTCGTAGGTTAGCTTAAATCCGAACACTATCATTTAGAGGATAGCACGGAGAGCCAGAAAATAAGCAATCACAGGATAAGATAAATCTCTTACCGGGACAGAGTCCCTATTTCTAGCGCCAGATTATGAACACATAAATCACGAGGGCATCCATATGTTCACAAACAATGTTCGCATTCATTCATACAGTCGTAAAGGAGAATGAATCTTAAGTAAGCTATGTTGAAACGATGACTCATCGACTCAGAGCCTTCGGGCTCGTCCTTGTCTAGTCATAGAGAAGTTTTCTAGTGATGCATACGATCGAGATGTGTAAAGTATCAATCGTGAAATAATAAGAACAGAAAGTAAAGCGCTTAATATAAATGAGACAATGATTTACGTGGTTCAGCACTAAGGCCTACATCCACGGGGGTAGTTTCTTCACTATGTATTTGAGGGGATACAATGATAGTCCGATGACTTTGGAGTGAATAACGAAGATAAAAGGGGAGAGGAAGATTACACACCTACTTACTCTTACAATTTATCTCTCTTCTATTCACTCTCTAACCCTGAATTGGTCGACCTCTTCTCTCTCAGTGGAGAGGGGTATTTATAGGGATAATACATGGGGTCCACTATTAAAGACATTTGCAACCTTATCTCATCGATCTTGGCGCTGATCCCGCTGATATCTTCGTCTTCGAACGAAGGCTCCAACGGTCATGTAGGGTTTACGAAGGATCACCTCCTTCTATTCCACAGATTTGTTGACACGTACCCTATGCCTAGGGTATTTAATGCGGGTGGTTGGGGCGGTCTGCACGCGTCAGACAGATGTCTGGTGCCCTTGACACATCTTCGTCAGCGCGACTAACCCCCACCGTTGATCTTGGATCTACCTCAATATGGACTAAAGCAGGTCCTTGGGTGCTTTCCAATACTTCGTGATGATTCGTTCTTTCAGTGCTCCTCGGTTCTTAGTCGTTGGATCAACATGTTGATGGACAGATGTAGATGAAAGATGCCCCTTGGGTGTTGGGACGTAGCATCGTATCTTGATGTCCCAAGGCTGCGTGTCTTCCACGTGTACATCTTTCAACACGTGGCAGAAGATGGGTTATGTGTATACAAACACCTAGAAATGTTATTAATTTCGAAGTAATTCGAGAAGGCAAAAACTGGATAAATTAGTCTGGCAACTTTCTGGTCTCTTGGATATGCGTGGAGCTGTTGGTAGTTCCCATCTTCTATCGTGTTTGGATCTCGACTACTTTTATAGAGCAACTTCCAGTCACTTGTGATTTTTTGTGTTTCTTCAGCCAATATAATTTTGGCAATTTGCGTCACAAGTCCTATTAATCCCGGGGTATATTAATTATATGTCCCTACTTTTGACACCCAATAAATATGTCCTTATTCAACAATAAATATGTCCCTACTTTTTTATAACCTTATCCATTTAATATTAGATTACCTTAATACCCTCACCCATATAATATTTTTGTTTATTTCAAAATGGAACAAATTTCTTCCTCTACCACTTCACCACCACCACTAGCACCACCACCGCCAACATTCAACTACCATTACACCACCAACGTTCAACAACCACCACCTACCAACCGCCACCACCGCTAATGTTCACCACCACTCCTTAAGCACCACCATTACACCACCACCAGTCCTCCACCACCACTAGTATGTTGCCGCCACCACCACTAGTTCGTCGTCGCCGCCGCCACCACCACTGGTTCAGATATTTTTGTATCAACAACAGTAGTTGATCCAAATAAAAATAGAACCAACATTAGAAGTTGATCTAGTTTAGGGGATCAACAACGATAGTTTTTTTTTTTTAGATAACTAAAATTTTATTGAATAAGAATTTAGCAAGCTGAGAAGTTTTGATCTTTGGCTAAAATATTACAAATACTTAAAGGGAAATTATTAGTGCATGACAAGTTTGTTGCATATGTTCTGACAAGTTTTGAAACAACATCAGCAACCTGATTGTCATGTATGTTAACATAAGTGAAGATGCATAAATCAAAACTATTCCTAAGATGTTTTATTTGCTTAATAATGTTCCTATTCTTCCAATGAATGTAGGAAAAACTCTCATTAATGGATTGGTAACCAATTTAGCATCACCCTCAATCTGAATTCTTTTCAGCTGCAAAGCTTTAGCCCACAAAAGCGCCTCTCTGACTGCTTTGCACTCTGCATCTTCTGAACTCAAATAATCTGATGTGAAGGACCCTTTGATTCCTCCACAATGAACTGCATGATCACGATAAACCAGACCAGTGCCTGCAAGGTTAGTAACCAAACAAAAAGAGGCATCAATATTAAATTTAATGATCCCTATATCTGGTGGTTTCCAAAAAGTAGCAAGAGGAATGCAATGAGTGATATTAGGATTAGAATCATTGTGCAGTAAAGAAGCAGGGTCATAAAAGTTCAGATAGTAAAGAATTCTATGCATAGAATTAAAGGGGTTTAGAGATACTCCCTGAAAGACAGAGTCACATCTGTCTTCCATGGAATCCAGGTACCAATCATTAGTCTATGTAACCATTGCTCATCTCTTGGATTTAGATTGCTTAAGAACCAACTTGTGCACCATTGAGCCACTGAAATAGAATTAGAATTTACTGCATTATATCTACATTGATGCTTCTCCATACTGCCCTTGCGTGTCTGCACTCAAAAATCAGATGTTCAATTGTTTCTTCAGCCCTGCCACAACTTCCACAAATGTTTTTTATTTCATGGTTGTAACTAGAAATTCTGCTCCTTGTTTGAATGATGTCTCTAATGCACTTCCATATGAATAACTTAATTATATGTGCCAATTTACATTTCCACAAAGCTTTCCATGTGCTGTTAGGAACTGGTATACCATTAACTTGAGAATCATTTTGACTGTTTGACAGCATGTTATATGTGCTTTTTAAAGAAAAAACTCCATCCTTGGCTGGCATCCATATTAATTTATCTTCTTGTGAGACATCAATGACAATCATGGTGATGTAAGAAACAGTGACAGCATCAAATAGTTGGCTCAACAGTGATGTATTCCATTCATTAGTGTTTGGCTCCATTAACTCACTGATAAGAGTAAAAGAAGTATGAACATGAGAAAAAGAAGTTAGATGATGATTCATTCCAGCAATCCATCTAGCATGCCATATTCTTGTTCTTTTGCCATTATTTACTTCCATGAAGCAATTGTTCTGCACAATTTTGAGGCCTTTCTCAATACCCTGCCATACCCATGAAGAAAAAGGTTTAGAATCTGTATAGTGCAGAATATCAGTGGCTTTTAAGTACTTTGGTTGAAGAATTTTAACCCATAGAGCTGAAGATTCAGTGCAAACTCTCCATGCAAGCTTTGTCAGTAAAGCTAAGTTAAGTAGCTCCAAATCCCTGAAAGCAAGTCCTCCTAGGTCTTTTGGTTTACACATCTTGTGCCAAGCTAAAGGATTGTGTCCCTTATTTGATTTATGGCCCCAGAAGAACTTCCTTTGAATGGTTGTTAACTGAGTTATTAGTTGCTTGGGAAACTTGAAAGTTCTTATTTGATAGAGAGGCACAAAATTCAATACATGTTTAATCATAACTGACCTGCCAGCTTGAGTAAGATTACTTGAAGACCATCCTGATAATCTGTGAATAAAGTTGTCCTTAATGTATTTAAAGGAATCTTGTTTTGAGTGACCCAAAATCAGTGGAGAACCCAAATACTTGTCCTTAGCATTCATTTTGCTTACTCCCAGGATTTGAGTAAGTGTGTCTGCATTACTTAGATTAGTGGACTTGCTATAATAAACAGAGGATTTATCAAAATTAATAACTTGCCCTGATTTTGAACTGAATTCCTGAAGTAGTTGCTTGAGGTTGTTGACTGAAGTAAGTGTTGCTTGAGTGAAGATCAAGCAATCATCTGCAAAAAGTAGATGATTAATAGCCGGTGAACTAGCACCTGCTACTTTAATACCAATAATTGATTTGTCTTCATTGGCTGCAGTTAAGTGTCTTGATAAAAATTCCATAGCCAATATGAATAAATAAGGAGAAAGTGGGTCTCCTTGTCTGATTCCCCTTGTGGGATGAAATTCAGTACAAGGTGAACCATTTAACATAACAGAAAGAGTGGTGGTGCTGATACATTGGTAGATCATATCGCAAAACTCTTCACTGAAGCAAAAATAAGAAAGTACCTTAATTAAAAAGCTCCATTCAAGTCTGTCAAAGGCCTTTGACATGTCCAATTTGAGTGCCATCCAACCTTTTTCTCCTCTTTTCTTCTTCTTCATTGAGTGAATAATTTCCTGAGCAATGATAGTGTTGTCACTAATCATTCTGCCTGACACATATGCTGCCTGAAAGGGTGATATAATCCTCTCCATTATTGGCTTCAGTCTGCTTACTAAGATTTTTGAAATAATCTTATAAGAGGTATTACACAAACCAATGGGCCTATAATCAGCTGCAGAGAGTTCCTTCTTCTTTTTTGGAATTAGGGAAATGTAAGTCTTGTTTAATTCCTTAGATAGATGCTTGGATTGAAAAAACCTTTGAACCATCCTGCAGATATCACCTCCAACCACTTCCCATTGGCTCTTATAGAATCCTGCTTGAAACCCCTCAGGTCCTGGTGCACTCTAGTTTTCCATAGATTTAAGAGAAGTATGTATTTCTTGAATCTTTGGAATCTTGCGTTGAGATTATCTTCTGACTTGACAATTGTAGGAAGAACCATGTAAAGACCTTCATCAATAATGGGAGAACTAGAAGTACTGATATTCTTAAAATGAGAAGTCAAATGATCTGTTATGGCATCTCTATTTTGAATCCAGTTACCATTGTGATCTTTAATATCATCAATGTTGTTTCTTGCTTTCTTTCTATTGATTTTAGCATGGAAAAACTTGGTGTTGTTATCATGTTCCTTGAAGAAAGTGATTCTTGACTTTTGCTGGTAGAAGTCTGCTCTTCTTTTGTGCCATGTATTGAGATTATCATTGACTGCAATTATCCCATTGTGAACTGCTTCATTGGAAGGCTGTTTTTTCATATCTTCAAGATGAGATTGTAGACTGTCCACCTGCTGATTAATATTACCAAAATGCTCCCTATTCCATTTAGAGAGACATCTTCTTGTAGATTTAAGTCTTTGAATAAATTGAAAACCAGGAGAACCATTCACATCTATTGACCAAGCTTTAACTATTTCAGCAGAACAAGTATTATCATTGAGCCAAGAATAGAAAAATTTGAAAGGAATCCTAAATTTGTTTTGAGAGTAATCAGTGTCTAAAAGAATTGGTGAATGATCATTGCCTAAGTGATTAAGATGTAATAGTCTAGTATCAGGGTAATGGATACTCCAATCCCCATTTCCTAAAGCCATGTCTATTTTAGACTTAGTGTTGCCAGTACCTAGGTTATTATTGATCCATGTAAAGTCTTTACCAATGTAACCTAAGTCTATCAAACCACAATCATCAACAATCCTATTGACTAGATCATCACCGGAAGAGCCGACACTAGTGGGAGAATCTTTAAAGTGAAAATTTAGATCTCCTAAAACTAACCAAGGTTGAGAGATTTTCTCACCTATGGTCTTAATATTTGACCATTGTTCTTTTTTGGTAGCATAACTATTCCTGCCATACATACATGTTAGCGAAAATTCAGGTTTGCTGGGGTCAAATTGAACTACAACATGGAAGAGATTGTTACCAATTTCCATTAAATCACAAGTAAAACCAGTTTTCCATAGGAGAACTAAACCACCTGATCTACCCACTGGGTCAATGACTGCATTATTAGGATAATGATGTCTAGATAAATAGGGAAGGATCTTATCTTTAGCCATTTTAGTTTCACAAAGAAAAATAATATCTGGGTTTTGTGTCCTAATTAGGTCTGCTAGATAATCTCTAGTGACATTATATTTAAAACCTTGGACATTCCAGGATAGAATTCTCATACTGAGAAATTTATGATGATGTAGATCAACTAGTATATCAGGATGAAAACTATTGACATACTGATTGCTTTGCAAAAAGATTAAAAAAACTAAACAAGAGTGTTTGAAAGACAAAGAATAAAAGATTAAAGGATGAGTGAAAATTACCAAGTTGTCATGATTCCCTTGTTGATTTGGATGAGTCAAATTGGAGATACCAGACGAGCTTCCATCACCATTCATCTGAATTCCTTCCATACATACTGTATGGCTATGGTTCTCAAGTATAACATCATTGTCAACATTCATAGGCATAGACTCATCATTGTCATTGATGGCCAGTGCAGTTCCTTCACTCCTGGATCTTTTGCCACTTCTGACATCTGGTGCTCCATCATCAACTACATTATTTTCCATCCTTGCTTCCTCTTCCTTTTGACACTGAATTGCATACTCCTCATCTGACATGATTGGTTGGTTGAGCTCTGCAGCAATCCTAGCACATCTTTATTCATCATGATCAATGGTGAAACATTTTGGACAAAGGTTATGAGGCTGCCTTTTCCAGTGATATCTAACCCAAACAACATTGCCAGAATTAGTGTTCCAATATTCTCCTCTTTTCAATGGTTTATTAATTTAGATCCATTTCAATTCTAGCAACTATTTCATTAGTCCATCCTGGTTTGCAGTTCTCTAGCAAAACTCTAATCTTTAATCCCAAATCTTCAATTGCTTCATCAATGATATCCACATTATGATGCTCACTTATTAACTTCATAAACTTCACATCCCATTGTTGAGTTGTAAATTTCCAGTCAGAAATGGAAATTTTTGGAGTATACATTTTTAGACTCATTAAAGATTTGCTTATGTTTCATGGTGATTTCTTGATAATATTCTCACAATCTTCCTCAGTCTTGAGCTTAAAAACATAAATGTTTTTATCCATGAACCTGATCTCCTTTTTCCGATACTTCCTCCAAAGGGTGTTGATTTCTTCAGTAACAATTGTAGTTGGTATTGGATCAGAGGACCAAATCTTTCCAATGAGACAGGTGTGCCATTCACTTGCTGCTGAATTGAGTGCTTTTGCAGAACCTAGCTAGGAGCTTCCTGGGTTGTTTTGGAGTTTGATCATTGATGCTAGTGGAGTTCATACTTTTTGTGATTTTAGAGACTTGGTTTGTTGAGGATGAAGCCATGGTGATGGATTGATAACAATATGTATTTTGATGCTTTGTCGTTGAGTGATTTAAGCAAGAACTTTGAGGACTAAAAGAGAGTAGTTTAGGGTTTCCATTGAATTGAGAATGAAATCCAGAGATTTGTTGCCTAAAATGTGGCAAAGATAAACTTTGAATATAATTAGTGTGATTTTCTCTAGTCAATAAGCAACCTTGTTTAAATGGTAACAAATTCCATGAATAACGCTGCTGATTGAGCCAATTAGGCGGAGAATTGAAATTTTGAATTTCTTTTGAATTCAAACTCCCAAGAGATATTCAAAATTGTCTATGAGTTGTAGGGTTATGAACCACATATCGATTTCGAAAGTAGTTCTTGAACTGACAATGATAATATACTTGATTCATATTGATAGGAAACATCACGGAGTGAATGGGTAGCAATACCGCTTGTTGATGGGGCAAAACTGCAATACTCAATAATACCAATGAACATACTGTTAGTGACGCCTTTAGACTCTCCATAATCAAACGAAGGGAATCTGCAACAAATTAAGCTTCCATTAGAAAGATAGAAAGATTATGAAAGTAAAAACTAGTAAAAATAGAAGAAAAGAAATCTAAGATTAATAAATAGAAATCAGGAGACCAAAAAACATGGAAGAAACCCTTCCAATGTTAAAGAAAAAATTTAATTCAAAAAAACCGAAGAAAATGAGGTATTAAAACATATGGAAGTGACAGAAACGATTTCACATGAAGCAGATGAAGAAGCGATTGATCAATAAACACAGGAAATCATTGATAATGAAAATAAAAATTTTAAACTGAGTCAACTCGGTATCGCCCGATCTGCAAAGCTCTGAAATCTAACAAAACAAAAATTCAAATATGTGAGTCCCCAAATCCAACAAAAATGATCAACAATAGAAGTTGATCCAATTTAGTGGATCAACTTCCATTATTGATCCACTAAAATTGAATCAACAATGATAGTTGATCCATGTAAAATTAGATCAACAATGAAAGTTGATCATGTAAAATGGAGTGAACTTGGCGTGAGTCGAACACGCATCATCTGACATGGAGTCAGGCATGCTACCATTGCACCACAAGTTCAACATTGGAAGAAATTTACATGATTTAAACTACAAAGCATGATTTAAACTACAAGCATGATTATTCTTATCCAAGGAAATATCGTCAACAATAGGAGTTCAAAGGATCAACAACAGTAGTTGATCCCATAAAAAATTGGGTCAACAACAGGAGTTGATCCATATAGATGGATCAACAACCATAGTTGATCCAATAAAAGAATTGGGTCAACAACAGGAGTTGATCCCATAAATGGATCAACAATCATAGTTGATCCAAAAAATTTCTCATTCGTACCTCTCCACCATTACCGCCACCAACAAATCACACATCTCCAGCACCACCACCACCACCAAAATAACCAGAACCAAAATCCAACACCAATTTTATCATTCCAACCAAAACCACCTCCATCCACATCATGTAAATTTCTTCCACAAGTTCTAAACTATTCTCATCTACGTCACAATCACTTACAATACCACCATACCGAAAGAAACTTAGATTCAAATACATACCTCATCCGCCGTCGCTGCTACACCACCACCATAAATCGTAACCTAAACCAGATCTCAATCTATAATTGCAACCTAAAATCAGATCTCGATCTATTTGAATCCGATTTCAAATTCAGTTTTTAGAAGAAGAAGAAGAAGTAGGTGTCATATGTTGATGATAGTTCGATTAAATCCTGAATCCATTAGCGGCGGAGAAGGTGGTCATAGTTGCAGAGGTGGTGGTGGAGCGATCTGGTTTTAGGTTACGATTTAGCGGCGGAGAAGATGGTGAAGGTGGTGAAGCGACGGACTAGAAACGAAGAAGAATGAAACGAAGATGGTGACGATGGAGATGCTGGTGGTGGTGGTGGAGCGATGGAGATGCTGCTGGTGGTGGTGGAGCGATGGAGATGGAGGCGCTTCTAATTAGAAAAGAAGAAGAAGAAGTAAGTAGGATGATAGATAGGAGGGCAAATTTGGAAGAAATAAAAACCTTATTGGACCCCTGATGGGCATAGGGATGAAGAGGGACATATTTATTCTGTGATAAGGATATTTGTATAGACCATCAAAAATAGGGACAAATATTCAATTACCACTTAATCCCGATCCAAAATCTCTGAGCAATGCCAGAAATACAAGATAAATAGAACTTTTCTCCAAGTTCTTCATTCTGACCTCGTAAATGTAGTAGGTACGCAAGTGGCAGCCCCGTCCTAATTAGAAAATTGAGCAGAAAAATAAATAAAATATCAACAGGGTCTAATCTGCCAATCTTGCATCAAAACAGCATATAATGATAGTATGAATAATAGTAATAAAATCATGTTAAAAAAACGAAGTCCAAAGTGATTGATGATGGCTAACAAAATATTTGCATAACCTTGCTGAAATGCTGAGCCATCTTCCACGGTGAAGAAGCAATCAAGAATACAAAAGAATCGCTTTTATATGTTACAACCATTCACAAGAAAGAAAGACAACGAACGCAAAACTATAAAAGAATGGAAAAAAAAAAAATACACATGCTTTTTCTATCTAATTCCCTAAAACAAGCTGATACTGCTCTTCTTCTCCAGTTGATCAGCACAACCACCTCCTGTACACCAAGAACTTTAAAAACCTTTTTTAACTTTATTATGTTCAGATAACAACCTACTCTCTCTCTCTCTCTCTCTCTCTCTGTACCCCCGTGTATGTGTAACCTACTCGACATATTTATTTCACCGAAACAGCACGCACTTATTAATTAACACCCTGCAGCTTTCAAGAAGTTATCGTACGGACTCGATGCTGGAAGCTTTAAGTAGTCAGGATGATGTTGATATGCAGCTGCGCACGGCAACGGACCAGTACCAATAGGGGGCTTGGAGTGTCTGGCATTAGAATTCTTGTCAACGGCAATGGATGAACTGGAGTTCTGCAATTTAGAATACAGAAACCATACATGTTTAGGTTGATGTTGGGTATCTACATACTCTGGATATATTATACAGTAATGAATGTGTTTCAATTTTTGTTTATGTTCAGTTTAATGACATGATGCATGCAACTGTGTCACATCTAAAGGAAGATAGATACCGTAGGGAATCCAGGATTGGATGGTAAAGTTGCTGGCTTGTTAGCATTATCATGCAAAGACTCCTCCATCAAATTCTCCTGTTTTTGCTGAGCGGTCATGAAAAAAGACATCTTTTGCTGCTTTCCCATAAGAAGGGTCTCACAGTGAAGAGCCATGTCCTTATAGGGAATGTCAGGTGTGGTGGAGACCGAAAATCTTCCAACTTGATGTGAAGTCTCATAAACCTGCAATGATATAACTTAGTCATAGAGAAAAGCACTACTGGTATAATGAGATAAACTGTTTGGATATTAGATAAAGTCAAAGCAATTGATGCAAGAAAATCAGTCAAGGATTGGAACTTGTAAAACTAGTCTTAGGCTCTTAATTAGGATACATATGTACGAACATATGATAAACAGGTGGTTGGAGAACTACAAATGAATGGCATCAAAGGTAGTTCGTACACAAGGAGCTCAAAAGGGAAAGATAAAAATGCTAATAGCAAAGGTGATGCTCCAAAATGATTTATGAAATCGCCGAATTGGAAACTGACAAATTTTTAAACTCAACATAGTCATATAGTGAATGATCTAAACTCTTAACATCCCAATTTCCACGAATAACCCAAAACACGTCCGTCCTATACCTGGCCTACTTTCATCTGTGTTCACACCAACCACTGTTATGTTGTCTTTAATATGAAGTCAAGGGCCACTATAAATTCCAAGCATATGCAGGCAACTAGAACTAGAATCTCAAAGATAAACAACTTATTAAACTCTCATATTTTCACCAGCTATCAACAAGTTTTATCTAAATTAAACTGATACCCTGCACTTGTAATCACAATCAAACATACCGAATCTAATAGTTGATTGACACTTAGAAGATTAGGAGACTGCATTCCAACAAATGAACATGCATCTGTTTTACTTTCAGATGTCTCATGGCCATCTTCATCCTCGTCATCATCATCACCAATAGTAAAAGTCGCACGCGCACCCTGCTGAATATCATACCCAATAAGTATACAATTTCAAATTGAAAAGGCGAGAAGCTGTGAAGGATAACTACCTCATTCAAAAATGTGGTTCCTGATGTGAACTGAGCCCCCAAAGGACATTCATCATCTGGCAGGAATTCGTTTAGCAACTGCTCTCTTATGGCGGACATCTCTGCCTAAACAAATATTTGAAACGCTGATTATCAAACAAACTGGTACAAATTGCTTTGTTAGAAAGTATAAAAGAAATCCAAATCGCAAAAAACAAGAGTTTACATCCGACAAATTTCCCATGCCCTTCAAAACCATTGAAGCCAGAGATTCTTTAGTCTGATTATCTGTGATCTCTATCTCCGAAAGAACCTTCAAAGAAGCAGTATCATCTTCTTTAGATCCATAAACTTTTGACGGAAAATCAGATCCATTTCCAACAGCCTGTAATCTGGAATCCTGGACTAATTGTAGAAATGGATCAACCTGATACAAGAAGAAAACATTTTGCATGATGTTGGGAATTAATCTGTATGCATTCCCGAAGTGGAAGGAACAAATATAACAGACATGTATAAGTATGTAGTAGTCAATTGACAAAGATTCACAGCTCTGTATCAGATACGTACAGTCTTATCTGTAAATAAAGCCTTAGTACGAGCGACAAGCGGAATAATCTGGTAGGCTTTTGACGTAAAGATGATCATTGACATTGCCAAAGTAAAGAGTGATCTACGACGTGATGGTTGTAGTTGGCCTGTAAAAAGTGTCTCAGATGTGATGAACTACGTAAAAAAAAAGACAGTGATTCCTTATGATCATAATGTTAGAAGGTTAAGGGATCACATGGAAGAAAATTCAATTTTTCGCCAAATTTTAAATGTAAGAGGAAAAAAATATCCCTGGCTAAAACATTTTCGGGCTCAAATTCAAGTACGCAAACTTCTATATCAAATGAATGGGTATCATGAAAGAATTTTTCGAGGCTCCAAAATTCCTATGTCACGAGATTCCAGCTACAAGTAGGTGATGATTCTAGGCAGTGGCTTTATAAGAAACTGTCTCTATAAAAACTATGCTGGTGTTGTCATTTAATATACAGCCTAGAATATCGTCTTGTTTCTTTCCAGTTTTCGCCTTGGAGTTGGTAGTTTGACCTTCCTATCAGAGCTTCATATCTTTCTGCACATTTGTCAAGGTAGATACAGCACCCTGATGGTCTACTGTTAGGCTGTTACGTGAACAAGTGCCTCATTCAATTAAATAACACAGAGATGTGCCTCATTCAGAAGATGTGCCTCATACCGAAATTTCATACCGACTGTATTTTAATGTTAATAATTTGAAGAATATGTACTCTACCTCCTCCAAGAGAAATGCTCCTCAAGGAAAATGCAAGCTGGAAACTTTTAACTACAACCTCATTGCTAGAGTTCTGCAAGATGTATTTAGAAAATGTAAGAGTCATGAAAATGAGAAAAACGTGATTGTACATTTAGTTATGGGAACAGGTATGAAAAACAAAATTTTAATAATTATTATATATAAAATACTTTCTATATTATGTATGAAATGCATGATACAGCAGACACAAGGCCGAGATGATATCCACCAAGTACGAAAAAAAAATATGCTACATAAAAAGCATTCAGTTTTTTTTTTTCTTGAGCCACCAGCACGGATTTTGAGTAACCACCGGAAGAAGAGGCAATAGTGCCACAATAGCATGAACTTTCTAAAGCTCAGTTTTACTTTTGGCTATAAGTTTTGGAAGCAAATTCACCAATATAGTTCTAAAATAGGCAAGGCATTCCAAATAAAGATCTGATAAGTTTCAACATGTAATTTACTTCTTTTTTTTAAACTTCAAACTCGTGCATAAACACAAATGACGAATCGGCATAGAAAAATTCACATAACATTTAATACGTCAAGGAAGAATCATTACTTACCTTGCCTCGAGAAAATAATAGAACTAAGCTATATGTATGAGCAACAGCTTCATAGTTTTCAGGTTTGTTTTCTGGAGATATTGATTGTGCCCAAATTGAGGATAGCAGAAGAGTAATCTGACGACTGCTCAATCTAAGGGATGTTTGATCCTGTGATTTATAGTAAAAGTGAGACATAATGTTATGGTTGTGGCCAAAAGTCAGGATTCAAGAAAGAAACACAAAAGAATGTTCTTGAAATGGAAGATTGATGGAATGGATTAGAAAAAACATACATTAGAATGTAATTCTTCCGTAGGTGAAGATGACCCTGAAGATTTTCCATCTTTGAAAGAAGCTAAGCGTGAAACATTTCTACTACAAACTCTGCTGGTAGGTGCCTGTGAACTGCTCACAAGCTGCTCACTGTTGCTATTTGGTTGCACATCTTCTGTAGTTAGAGCACTAGAAGTTTCACATTTTACCTTTCTTAGCTTCTCAAAAAGAGCAGCTGAAGAAGAAAAAACAGATACAGTTCTTGAAAGAGTTCTCCTATGATCAAAATTATCTGGTGCAGCAGTTGAGGAAGGTTTTGGGCAAATAGAAGATGGCACCAGAACAACAGAGAAGATACGGTGAGCTTCAACCCTTGTTTGATGGTCCACGTGGACCATAGCCACAAGTAAATGGTGAAACAAAGCTTCCGGGAATGCCTACATTGTTGAAGAAATTAACATCAGGCAATAAGCACATAGATGAATAGTTACAGACTGATGAATTTGAACTAATAGAGAAGGTGCCGGACTTGCCTTTTGTTGATATGATAGATTTGGTACAGATGCTACAATTTGAGCTGTACGATAAACTGCTGAAACTGTAGTTCGGGCTAGAACTGTATTGCTAGAAATGTTTTCCAGCATCACCACCATCGTGTCAAGAACTGGGCCAGCATCTCCAACCTGTTCATTAATCAAAACCAAATTTCTTTATAAAGTTCGAAGTGATGAAATCAACAGATCTTAGTTTTAGAGGTGATAACGTTAAATATAATATCGTATAAACCTTAAGACATGCTTAAGAAAGAAGCAGTTCTGGATCAAACTATTGATCTACAAATATCATTGAGATGAGAGATCTAAAGTAGCACAGAATAGAATATTGCCCACCTTATTCACTATCTGAACAAGGCACTTGTCAACTGCTTCTTGTAGCTTTCTGTTCCACTGTGTTAAATCAGCTCCTAAGTTTGAATCATCAAGTGAGCAGTGCATACTTTTCCGCAGATGCCTCATTAAGTCAGATACAGTACCCATTATTGACATAGAGGCCTGAACCCTTGAGTACCTAGCAAGGCATGTTGTAACATCTAAAATGTCCAGCTGCATGTCCGGTTGTTTTAAGACATTCTTGTGATCAAGGTGCTTGATTAAAATAGATAACAGAAGATGTGTGTTCTGACCTGCAAGGTATATAAAGTGAACAAATGAAGATGAATTTCATCCAAAAATGAAATAAAAAAAGAGAATTAAATCTAAAGCCAATAACATCTTAATTGAATCCTCTGAAATGACAAATAATCGTAAAAATTTCTTTAAATAAGCAAAAATAGTGTGTATCCATAATTGGTTTCGTGGAGCCCATCGTTTGTGAAACTGATGGATTTCCAAAATTTTAACGGGTAAATCTGTGGATGAACTATTTGGAGTTGCCATATCAGACCATTGCGGATAGCTTAGGTAAGAAAGTTGTTACCAGAGTTTTCCATTAGTAATTGCATTTCCAGCAAGACAGAGAGAGTAAGCCCATGTTGAGGAGACCATGTATTGCCATCATCAAAATAGTGAAACAGAGACTCTAACACACGACGTACAGTTGTAGCTTCCTTTGCTAGCTTAACCATGTTTTGTAGGCAAACTCTAGACCAGAACCCTGGGTTTTTAGAATCTTCTCTGTTGAAAATAAGATATGATATTATGGAATAAACAACAAAATTTGCCATAGGACAATAGAATGGGAACGGTTTGGAACAACTGGACCCAAGAGGACTTACAAAGACACATGCATTTCACCTTTCTCGTCCACTAGCTTCTTCCAAGAACTAACCCTTTCCATGATTTCTGGTGGAGGAGAGACATGGCCTTCGGATTTAAGCACCTCTTGCACCCAATGACTATGGCTACCTAGCTTGTCCTGGTCATTATTCTCAGATGTTTTCTTAGTGTTGCCACCATAGTTGTCCAAGACCACTGAGACAACCTGGCAAAGAGAAGAAAGAGGTAATGTCAATGGTTGAAAAATTTACGAGGCATATTTTCTCCCAGGAGACAAATGATGAACTATACAGCTATTCCACCCCATATGTTGCACAGATAGCCCAAGAGAAAATTTCTTTACTCGCTAGGTCTACAGACACACACAAGGGGCCAGAGCTTGAGGCTCAAAGTAGTGCTTCCAATTACAAGTATATTGCCTTGCATGCTATATTCTGAATAATCATAGATATGTTCTTTTTTTCCCAAAAAACACTTAAGCTAGAGGTTTGTTACACGAAGACCGGGTAACTAGGTGTAAACAAAGAAAAATTCCCTCCCACCCAGATGCAAGTTATATTTGGACCCCAGACTCTTGGTACAACTACCAAGTGCCTGACAAACTCAACTGTTTAAGACTAGCAAAAAAATAATCAAAAATGAGTTATAAACATGATATGCATATCGAAAGAAAATTACAAACTTTCAAATATTTGAAGTAGCAAAGTATGTCAGCGCGGATGACATGCAAAATTTCCATCTAAAAAATAGATAATAAAGAAACAGATCATCTTAAGCAGTTAGACAGTTCACTTACAGAATCAAATTCAGATGAAATATGAGAATGTTCACCCATGAACCAAACCTGATCATCAAATAAAGCACAACCACTATCAGTGCAGTGAAATAAAATTATCAGTTGCACAACTAAGTGTAACAACAGCAAAAAAAAAAAAAAAAAAACTGTGACTACTCATGATGGACAAACTGTAAGAAAAAACCATAGGGGGGAAATTGCTTGAGTAAAATGTCAAGACTGGTGTTCTTCTGATGAGACAAGTCACAGCAGCTTACATAGTAGTATTACCAAAAAAAAAAAAAAAAACTTATATAACTATTTCAGAATTTGTACAGTTCAATTGTATAATCAAAAGCACAACTAAATGAACAATATTAAAAGTCTGTGTTATATAATTCTACTATAACACAAGGAGTTTACATTGGCATTTCATTGGTCGGCAACCTGGCGATGTACAGAGATAGATAATAACAATAGGAGTACACAATATAGAGATAAAAAGTATCTACCAGGGAAGAAAGGGCTTGGAGTGCAGCTGCACGTATCTGTAGAGCTCTCTCATCCTCCCCCACTTCTTGAGCAAGCTGACAAACTTTCGGAATCAAGCCTTCTAAGTTGAACATGTATGTACCATCTGTCTGTCACAGTTCACAAAAAACATTAATCTAATGTTGAAGAAATAAACTACGAACTATCTATTAAGTCTATAAAAGATTAATCAGATTATATTGCAATAGAAGTGACTACTTGAATATGAAAAAACAATGTAACAGGGCTACACCTGGCTATTTACAAAATCAAAAAGAGTCAGGCACCCTATAACCAGCATTTCATCCTGACGAGTTTGGTCCAGCAGAGTCTGTATGACAGTTAATATGCTACTTGCAAACAACGGCCTGCAAAACACATTGTTGGAGATTGTGAATTCCGATATTCTAAAAAAATTGCAGCCAGCAACACAGCAATCTACAAATAATGGGGAAAGTAGTAAAATTGATATAGATATCAGCCTCAGTAAGAAAACAACTCACATTTGCTCCTTACAAGAAATCAGCAATTTTCTATACACACACATGACCACTTTTACGATTCGAAACTGTTCTGTCCTCAATTCCTTGTAGCACCTTTGTTCAAGAGAACTTGTTATCTGCCAATGAATTTAAATCCTTTTTTTAGTAAAGATATGAATCCGATTGATGAAATAAGAAGAGCTTATTTGTTGGGCAACTTGCAGAGCAATGAGAGGAATGGCTATTGGAAACTAGGTGCGTACTGCTCTGCCTTGGTCAAGGAAAAGGTGGGCAAACAAGTTAAGTTTGCCTCAGCTGATGTGTTGTATTACTAAATAAATACAAGCTTTGCCTCATTCTATGAAAGATAGAACCAGGGTCATAAGGTTTCGGCAAAAACTCACTTTTGTGTAAGCCTGTTATAAGATTCTGAAGTAAACAAGTACCTTTGGAATACGTAAAGGATTTTTCATAGCGTACTCACACAACTTGCCAATCTTCCTGTCATTGGGTTCTTCATTCTACAGAATTGAAAAAACAATCCCATTAGTAAGACACAATGAGAATTCTAGAACTGTAGTGACCAAGAATAAAACAAATATAGAAATATGCAATAACCTAGTTCGTTAATAACGGCCACGCATATTGATTAGAACGCACATCAAGCTTCCATTATAGAAACATATCAAGAAGATGCTAAATTAGAATAACTGTAGTTTACAACCAGAGAGTCAAATTTCAAACTTAAACTCAATCACATAGCAGCTTACAAAGATATAAAAGGTCAGGAAGTGCTTATCAGGATGACACTACACATAACTGGTTTTGGTTCCCCTCATGAGTTTACTTGGAAACTGATGTATTGATGCGAACAGAAGAGGTGAAAACGGAAACCAAGTCTCCTTGTATAATGAAAAAATATCTGTCGCAAACTAAGCACATGGTATATCCCAACTTACACCAACTATTTGTAACAATAGCAAAAACAAGATAGATCGTGCATCCTAACCTAATAGCGCTAGACACTAGCTACTTCCTCAGCAACTGCAAACAAGAAATCAATGAGTTATTGTAAATCGCCACCCAATTCTTAGAGTTGGGATCCGGTTCTATCCTGTATGAGTCGATATCAGTGAAATATAATCCTCGTCAAAAGAAGTAACATACAGAACAGGTATAGAACTAAACTATCAGACATAGTAGTACTGCATCGATTATGCATTCTTTGATAAACGTTTCTCGATTATAAGAAAATAAAAATAAAAAACTTCTTACAAATTTCTAAGGTATCAGTTGAAAGGATCAGGGAATTACTCGGAGTTCATCATAAGTTTCTTGTTTCATGAACAAGATAATCCAATTCCTAGATAAAAGCAATGTGGGCACTTTGCAAGGAACTCAACTACTAACACCAAACATTGAACAAATGTAATTGCAGTTTATCTCAGTATATTCATAGGCAGCCTATTCATACAATCAAAATGCAAGATAATAAAATTCAATGTCAAAGGTATCTAAACCAACCAATAGAATAGAAATAAACTAACCGGAGAACGTGGGAAAATATCAGCAAGCAATTTTTTGTATCGCTTAAGAGGTTGTCGAGACCTTGGCCTCATTGCAGGACATAAATAACATAGATTCCCACACGCCGGCACAACGTCTCTGGATATAACACCCATCATTGTTTCTAAACTACCAAAATCAAATTTCCCCTTTGATCAAAACTAGAAAATGACCGCCACAATCAAAATCAAATTCAGATTCCGGGACCAGCCTGCAAAATTCAAACACATTTACAAAAATTAAACTTTTACCCTAAAATCGAATCGAGCAATTTAGAATGGAATTTGAGAATGAAAAGGTTGAGACCTCGAATCGATCGCCGCCTGGGGAGGCAGACGTGATGGGGGCTGGAACTCCCTGGAAACAAATTATGCACTGGATATTCGTCAAAATTCAAAACACCCCGAAAATTATGAAGAGACTTTTTTTTTTTTTTTTTTTTAATTAGTTTATATTTATCAACTTCTCCGCCGGCAATGAAATTTTCAAACATTTCATTTCATTTCATCTCATCTTGATTAACTCATCCATTCATGCGTTGGAAAACCTCCAGTTCCGTATATTTAGTGAAAATTTATCCTACAATTTACCGAAATTGCCATTTCATTTTCAACATTGTATTATCAAATAACGGTAACAAAGTCAAAGTGGTCGTGCCTAAATGACTTGGAGGCAAGAGCCCCCCCTGTGATTACTCTAACCAAATTCATTTTTCCCGTTAAAATAGAACGCTAAACACTCTCCACCATCCAACTCTAGTTAGTCTTTTTTCCACCACATAACATGTTTTCAGATTTTGTTAGTCTATGTTTTATCCAATTTCTATCAAAGTCCACTAAAAATGAAAATGGAGATCAAATGTAAAAGATGACCAACATGCCGGGAAATTATAATCGATCGGTGGTGCCGCCACCGGCACCACCTCTTTTAAATCAAAGAGAAATTAGAGCAGCCATGTATAATCAAACAACAGTAGATCAGGATTGTCATTATGCAACAGGGAGTACATTTGCTGCTGCAACTTTATTTATTTGTTTGTTCCTCTTCTTTATCACCAAATTCTTTAATATGTTGTTAGTACCATTCCAGCAACCTCGTCTCATCACCGAACTAACCGTACGTATCATCCATCTTTTTTCTATTTTATGTTCATCATTTTCTTATATTATTCAGATATGCATGTCTTTGCACATTTGATCGAATACTAATTGTTGAGCGCCGGTTTATAAATATGCAGGTGGGATTAGTAGTAGGAAATATGGGGTTCATGACTCAATTACTGGAGATGGTGATTCCACAATTGGTTAGTTCATTTGCAGAAATGGGTATGAGTTGTTACTTGCTAGTTTTAGGCTTAGAAATGGATCTGGCACTGTTAGCCAGGAAACCTAATCGCGAAGCAATCGTAGCTTACACTGGAATCATCTCTACATTCTTAATCACAAGTACAATAACACCTTTTATAAAACTAGGAAAAGATGCAAATACTATCGGGTTTATTGTCTCTCTTTCGATAACCTTAACTGGTACTTCTTCACCCGTCTTAACTCGCTTAGTTACTGATTTAAAGATTAGCAGATCAGATATTGGACGACTAGTAATCGGTGCGGGACTGCATACAGATATGGTAACGATGCTACTAGTTTCGATGTCTTTGGTTTTTCATCCTTATAAGTCGAAGAAGAACGATCAAATGAAACTCAAAGAGGGATTGCATGTAGTTGTAGTATTGGCGCTTATTATAGTGTTTCTCTCGACTGTATTACCTATTTTCGTAAATTGGTTAAATGCGAGAAACCCAGTTGGGAAACCCATGAAAGGATCCGATCTTGTTCTATTTGTTGCTACCATGATGATTCTATGTACTACTGGACCTACAATGGTTGGTTATAGTCCTACCATGGCGTCGTTCTTGATCGGGTTAGCGTTTCCTAGAAAAGGAAGATTATCGAAGATGATGATTAGTAAAATCAATCAAATTATGAACTACGTTATGTTCCCATTATTTTTTATCTGGATTGGTGCATTGGCTAGTTTCCGTGAATTGCGACCTGATGAGAAATTCATATGGCTCAAGTTACTATCTTTATACGCAATCGTTACGCTAGGGAAGGTTTTAGGAGCTCTTCTTGCTGCTATGCTTTTGGGGTTTCCTTTCCATGTAGCAGTTGCGATTGGGTTCTTTCTAAATGTCAAAGGACATTTTCACATGTACGTTGCTGCTTATGCTCTGGGGGTAAGTCCTAACTCCTAACTAAATGCTCTATTCTGGTTAAGTTTTTGGCCTGATTTACTGACTTATTTCTATACTCTTGCACTTAGGAAGATCTCGTGACAACCGGAACCTACATTATGATGATATTGTTGGCCATGCTCACCATTGCAATAATTCCGTTAGTTGTAAAAGTGATGGTAGAAGGAGCCTCCAGGAAAACATCACCTTACAGGCAAATGACCCTGCAACACCTAGATCCGTCGACTGAGCTACGTATCCTATTAGGCATCCATGGACCTCAGAACATTCCATCTATGATCAACATAATGGAAATTTCAAGGGGAAATAAAGCAACAAGGATTGGAGTTTATGTTACAGATATGATAGAAATCAATGACTGTAATTCAACAATATTTGTTCCTGAGGTGGATGGTAGTTTAGAGAATACAACAATGGCCGATGAATCAGTGGTGTCCTTGAGAGAACAAATAACAAATGCGATCTTATCATACGTAGAGGAAAGTGGTAAAGGGATCAATGTACAACGATTACTTGCAATATCGACATTTGCTAACATGCACCAAGACCTGTGCAATTTGACTGAGGCAGTGCAGGCCTCGTTGCTTATCTTGCCATTTCACAGGAACCAAAGACCTGATGGAAGGATGGATGGAGTTAAACATGGGTTTAGATATGTAAACCGTAAGGTACATGATATTTATGCTAGATATGTAGCCTCTTTAGTATTTACTGGAGCACTGACTGGGAAATCCTCCTTATGTGCATAACAGGTTCTTCGACAAGCCCCGTGTTCAGTAGGAGTACTAGTGGACAGAGGTCTTGGAAGGATTCAGAAAAGAACAACGCCAACGGCCGCATGCATAGAAGTTGCAGTTGTTTTCATCGGAGGAAAAGATGATAGAGAAGCATTATACTATGCATCACGCATAGCACAACATCCTTGTATTAATCTAACAGCTGTTAGATTTTTAGAAGAAACGGATACAGATAAATCATCAACAAGAAAACATAGAAGAAAATTACGTTCAGTGATAAAAATGGAAGAAGAAGAAAGAAAACTTGACGATGAATGTTTTACAGAATTTTATGAAAAATCAATGTCGCGTGGAAGAATAGGATACCTTGAAAAGCATGTTATTGATGCCAAAGGTACAGTGTCGACGTTGAAATCATTCGAAGGACATTATGCTTTGTTTATTGTAGGAAGAGGAGGTAGAGTTAATTCAATATTAACTGCTGGGATGAGTGATTGGGAAGAGTGTCCTGATTTGGGTCCAATTGGAGAAATTCTTGCTGATTCTGATTTTTCTCTTACGGCTTCTGTTTTAGTTGTTCAACAACATTGTTTAGATGGACTTGAAAACGAGTTTACAGTCATGTCAATCTGAAAGGGTTCATTTTAATAAAAAAAATTCGTTTATCTTTTTGAATAGTTTGACGATAGTGAACGATATTGATTGCTTAGATTAAGATGCAGCTTGTATAATGGTGTAGATATGGACTCAACAACGTATATTCATAAAATTGTCTCAAAGGATAATTAGCTTTGGCATAATCGCAGATTAAGCAATTTTTGTTTGGGTTAATGTATCTAACTAGTTGTAAGCACCAGGATTCGGCAAGAGCCGAAGACACTAGAACGCGGACTTCCGGTGATGCCAAGCCGAAGCCACCATTGACGATGACATGGCACAGTAATGTAAAGTAATACTTATAATTGAAATTGGAATGTTAAATTGTAACAAAACACCATAAAACACAAGTAACCAACCTTCAAATGAAGCTTCCTCCACCCTTGGACAAGGAAGATGCAAAGATTTGAGGTTCTTCTCTAATATGACTTCAAATTTCTACCCAACTCTAAGATTGGAAATTAGAAGATAAAAGAGGCATCTCTTTCAAGTTGCAATTTCTACCCAATTACAAATTGGAAATAGCAAAGTGATGGAGGCTCTTCTCTAAGGAAGGATCAAGGTTCTCACACCTATTCTAAACAACTCAAACTTGGCTAACTAAAGTAGAGCTAGGTTTTACATATATAATGGAAAAGCAAGGATATAAACCAAAAGAAGTGGGGTAAAATTGAGAACATGAGTGGAAGGGTTGAAATGGTATTTCATAAATACCACTATGCATCATCCTCCCCTTCTTGAAAGAAATTCGCCCTCGAATTGTCATATTCTTCATCCGAGATTCCGAATCATATTTGCCCCAATACGAAATCAAGTAAATTGATGCATGTAAAACACCCAATCATCATGCCTCGTCATAAAATTATCTTGGCACTTGACGTGCTGCAATGCTATGTGGTCCGAAAATAAGATGAACTCATTCATGATTGCACTTCTTCCGTTCTTGAAAACTACTCGACCACGATTTCTTCCTTTATAATTACTCGCCAAGTTTAACCTCCTGTGGTGATAGTCAAGTGCACACTCAAGAAGCAAAGAAACACCAAGTAGCCCTCCTAACTTTGCACGGTGGCTAGCGCCATAATAATTATGTTCAAAGGAACCCCAAATTAGATCCACATAAACCATAAGAGGACCAAAATAAGTATTATTTTTTAAGAGCTCCCGAATATCATCGAATCCCAAAATACGAGCCCTCATTTGTGTGAGAAGAGAAGTACACCGACTCAAGGCATCCGCTACCTTGTTTTGTACACCCGACTTGTGCTTCATGGAAAAAGTGAATTGTTGCAAATAAGAATCCCATTTACCATGCCTAGTAGAAAGCTTGTCTTGAGAATTGATGTGCTTCAATGCCATGTGGTGCGAAAATAAGATGAACTTATTCAAGATTGCACTTCTTCCCTCCTTGAAAACTACTCGACCACGATTTCTTCCTCTATAGTTACTCACCAAGTCTAACCTCTTGTGGTGATAGCCAAGCGTACAATCAAGAAGAAAACAAACACCAAGTAGTTTTTCCAACTTTGAATGGTGACTAGCGTTATAATACATGTCTTCAAAGGAAGCCCAAGTTGGATCTACATAAGTAAATTTCTCTTTTTCTTTACTAATACTTGATAAATAGCTTGTTGTTGGGTGAACTTTTGTTTCATATTTCATCTCTTTAATGACATTTTCGGGTACGACATAAACATAACTTTTAAAATCATTAACAAGCTTGCTTACCTTTCTTCCCATGCTACAAGTGGTTTGGAATGTGTCATGCCTTGTCCCTCGATCACCATTGTCAAGTTCAAGCATGGAGTATTTGTTTACGACACCCAATCTTTGTATTTGATAACCGATGGTAAATTCTTCTTCTCTTCCTTCATTAGGTTCTTCATCAAATATGGGTGGCGATGTAGGATCAAAGTAAACATTATTACCAATATCACCTTCCTCACAACTTGAAAAAATATCAAATTTTGGTAGAGATATTTTATCAAACACCTTATAGGCAACCTCTTGATTTTCATACCCACCAATGGAAATTGAATTCTCTAACTCCATTTCATCTTCATAGTCATTAGAGAGTTCAAATGAATTCATATAAAGACCTTCCAACTTCTTAATTTTCTCTTCTACTAGTTGACACATTTCATCAAACATCTCATATCTCATTTTATTCAATAATCCCATCACTTGAACATTACTTACTTTTACTTCCCCATCCATTTTCATTCTTCTTTTTGATATCATAATAAAACACCATAAGATTGAAATACCCAATTTAAGAAAACTACCAAGAAAAAGAAACACAACCCAAAATACTTGATGATGATATTAGTATCTTAACCAAACCTTCCCCCAAAAAATCAAACCAAAGCTCTAATACCAACTAATGTAAAGTAATACTTATAATTGAAATTGGAATGTTAAATTGTAACAAAACACCATAAAACACAAGTAACCAACCTTCAAATGAAGCTTCTTCTACCCTTGGACAAGGAAGATGCAAAGATTTGAGGTTCTTCTCTAATATGACTTCAAATTTCTACCCAACTCTAAGATTGGAAATTAGAAGATAAAAGAGGCATCTCTTTCAAGTTGCAATTTCTACCCAATTACAAATTGGAAATAGCAAAGTGATGGAGGCTCTTCTCTAAGGAAGGATCAAGGTTCTCACACCTATTCTAAACAACTCAAACTTGGCTAACTAAAGTAGAGCTAGGTTTTACATATTTAATGGAAAAGCAAGGATATAAACCAAAAGAAGTGGGGTAAAATTGAGAACATGAGTGGAAGGGTTGAAATGGTATTTCATAAATACCACTATGCATCACACAGTTAGGCTGCCTCCAAAGGATGATTAGTAGTTGCCTAAATAAACCCCATTGTAATAGTACACGTGCACGGCTAATGACATAAGTCTTACCAGAAAAGGTATTACGGCACACGTGTACGGTACCTTCATATCGGGCCAGCCACGGATCCAGAATTTATGTTTGAGTGGGCTAATTTTTTTTCTCTCGAACTCTCAACTTAATTTGTCTCAACTGCAAGAATGACAACTGCGGTAATATACTTAAAGCTGAGTATGGGTATGCCACACGATCTCTTTTCCTTGGAGCATAAAGCTTTGAATCAAATTTTTCACCTTGTAACTAATATTAGGGAGGAATAATTTGCGTATCGAAAATAATAATTCTGATTTATTTAACGGCCGAAGGCCGCCCAATTTTTTTCTAGTTTTAAAGGTTATTATAGGGATGCAAAAATATTTGGAGTTTCTACATATACGCATAATAGTCATGACATATTATATTTTTGTCTCATGAATACACTGCATTTTTAGATTATACATAGATATACATAAAATTGTAGTCACTTCATAGAAGAAACATGAATTTTTGGACAAACACTTGCTTTTTTTTCTTTTTTTAAAGGTGGACAAACGCTTGCTTAGTTAAGGACAAGACACCCCCATTTGACACACAGTTTTATTTTATCAAACTGACACGTAACAGGTGAGCCCATTCAATACCTGATTTTAAGAAACATCATGAATACTTGTTTTTCCCTATATCCTTTGAACGGTTGAGATGCTATTCAAAAATTAATCCATGCGGGACAGGGTTCCAAAATCTTCTGATTTCTTCCACGCAGAATCATATCTTAACAATTAATGGGCTAATTAAAATTTACACCTAGGCTAAATTTTACAAATGTTAAAAATTACACTAACAAAATATCTTTTTAGAAATTTTGGGGTGGGCTTCAGCCTGGGTAAGCCACCCCCTAATACAGTCCCTGTATCGGGCTTTGCCTATAAAAGGAGAGTTATTCTCCAGAGAGAGACCGAGCTTTTCAGAGAATTATATTGTGTATTGGGATTAGTCTCCTTGTAACCTTGTATCAATAATAGGGTGTTTACATTTGGCGACTTCACTGGGGACTAATCCTCAATACCACTACAAAACCCAGAATCATGGATTCGGGTACGCCACAAAATTGTGTTCCTAGTACGAAGACGCATATGCTAATTGACCTTTTGATCACCAAATCGAACCAGATAGCTGCACTAGAACACCAACGAAAGAGCCAAGAGTTGGGTTTTATGGACCAACAAGAAGGAGACCCGGAAGATAGAGTTGTACGTGAAGAATATGGGAAGATCTTTTCTGAGTTTTTCCGAGAAATCAAATTCACCCTGTGCCAACAGGAAACGGCTTGTATGCACATGCTAAATATCTTTTCAGGAGAGGATCCAAAAAAGTATATTGAGAAACATTTTTCAAAACAACACAATCAAATCACCTATTCGGAAGAAGATAGGATGGCCGATATCGGACACTTACGACCTTTTTATATTACAGTCACAGTAGGAGAAAATACTTTGAACAGAGCCTTTGTGGACACCCGGGCTTCTTTGAATCTAATCTCCCAAAGTACTATTCATCAGTTACGTATCCCAACAATAGCAATCACATAGTTCGCTACCAAAATACGAGACTTTAATGGTAAAAAGCAAAGAACAATTGGAACGATGAATTTAGAGATCACGGTTGGACTATCAAGGCTATTGAACTTTTCCATATCACTGAAGCGGATCTAACTTGTCAAATAATCTTAGGGCAATTCGTGGTTACGAAGATATGGTATAGTACCATCGACGGATCACCAATGCATTAAATTTCTACACGAAGGCAGGCAATGGCGTGTGGCGGCCACAAAGAATCCTTTCACGGAAGAAGAAAAGAAAATCTTCCCCGAAGCTGCCTTTTATGAGCAAAGGAACATGCCGATCCCCGAAAATGATTTCGGAAATAACACGAAGAACAAGAGTGAGACGAACAAATGTAACGGGCACTTTCAAAATTTTGTCCAACCAAACGGAAGGAAGGTTTATCGTTTTGTCAAAATAGAAACCACCGTAACTGAGGAGGAGCAAGTAGTGCAAGCCATGGACGATTTAACCATTGAAGAACCTGCGCACGCTTAGGAGCGACCAATTATTGTTTCCAATTAAAGCCCAGAGCCTACAGTTGCTTTAAACATAGGGACCTAGGACAACCCGAAGATACTCCAGATAGGAAATAACTTAACGGAGGTGGAGCGGAAAGAATTGGAGGATTTACTTGTGGAATTTCAAGATGTGTTCGCCTGGACGTAGGAAGACATGCCTGGACTAAATCCAACACTTGTCAAACATGAAATCAAAGTCTCACCGTCATGCAAACCAGTGAAACAACTTCGTAGAAAATTTTCTCACAAAATTGAGGAACAAATCAAAGAGGAGGTCTCGAAACTATTGGAAGCCGGATATATAAAACCTATCCACCATCCGATATGGTTAGCTAATATCGTGCCAGTAGAAAAGAAGAACGGCAAGATACGATGTTGTGTCAATTTTCGAGACCTCAACTGAGCATGCCCTAAAGATGATTTCCCTCTCCCCCTCATCGATCTCCTAGTAAATTCGACCCACGGACACGAGATGTTCTCTTTGATGGATGGCCACAGTGGCTATAACTAGATCCGAATGATAGAGTCTGATGCTCCAAAAATAGCATTCGCTACGCCAATCGGGAACTTCTTCTATAACGCTGGGGCCACATACCAATGAGCCATGACTCTTATTTTTCATGATCTGAATCACAGAGAAATGGAGGTGTATGTGGACGATATAATCGTTAAAGCCAAACAAAGAGTCGACCATGTGCCAAACCTCAGATGAGTACTCTCTCGATGCCGAAGTTATGGCCTCAAAATAACCCGGCAAAATGTGCTTTTGGGATAACTTCGGGAAAAATCCTTGGCTTCAAAGTTACCGAGTCCGGAATAGAAATGGACGAAGACAAGGCGAATGTCATATTAACGATGACAACACCAAAGAATAAGGATGAATTGCAAGCACTTATCGGGAAAATCTCTTATGTGAGACGATTCATTCCGATATCGGGAACCAGCATGGCCATCCTCCTTCCACTACTTAAAAAGAACTCTAGATGGGTATGGGGCAAGGTTTGAAAAACGGGTCACGGCTCAGGTCACGGACACTAGGTGTGACCGTTATAATGCGTTTTCTCAGGTGTGAGCACGTTTTCGGCCAAAAACGCGTTATATAGTCAAAAACGCGTTTTTGGACGTTTTTTGAAAATAACGGCGTTGTAACGGTTACATAGGAAATAAAAAAAAATTATTGATCTGAATTTCCTATGTAACGGTTATAACGTGCGTGAAAACGTTTTTACGCGAGTCTAAAAAACGTTGTTACAAGGTATTTTAATTTTTAATACTCCCCACGTCCCTAATAGATGACCTATTAATTTTTAAATTTTGTCCAACTAATATATGACCTATATCATTAAGAAATTCTAATACTACCATTTTATTTGATTATTGTTAGTATAAGAAATGTGTGTAATTCAATAGTCATGTTTATATTCTTTACATAGGTGTTTTAAAATGCTTTTCACTATACAATTTACGAAAGTTTGATAAAATTCGTGTCGGTAAATTATAGCCACTAAAATTTCATCGGCAACAATTAGCTAGGTATACTTGTCCCTTTATTAGATCGCAGAATTTCCATCAAATGCCAAGAAGTAGGCAGGGTTTTAACAAGTCTATATGGTACTAGACTACTAGTTTCTAAAAGTTAATCATTGAATGCTTAATTTAATATATGTCACTGATTTCCAAGTAACATTTCTCGTTAAAGATACGATGGAAGGATCGACATCCACGTAAACTGCCAAATGAGATGTTTTTCATGCATATTGCACTGTAATGCCTGATGGTAAAAAATTGAAGTGTAATTTTTGTGAAAAGGAAATATCTTCTGGTATTTCATGCATAAAATTGCATTTAGCACAACAAAGAGGTACAGTTGCCCCGTGCATGCATGTGCACTTTGAAGTGAAAAATCTTGCTAAAGTGGCACTGGAAGAAAAAGAAAAGCAAAAAGGCAAAGAAGAGCGAGAATCGATAACGAAGATTGAGAACAAGTGTATCATAATGAGCCATGGAACCACTGTGTGTGGTATAGATGAAGAAGAGCGATTTTCATGCGGAGAAGAAGAACAAGTACCGATCACACAAAAGAAAAAGACTGGGTTTTAAAGAACCTTTTTGGACGAAAAAATAAGAATATTCATGCCGGAGAGGGTACATCGCACGGTCCCCGCGCCTCTGCAGAAATACCTAGGTCTACTATGCGGACATCACAACCACCTAGGATGTCTGTGGATATGAGAGGAAAATATAACCCTTTCTAGGATTCTCAACCTTCGATGGCAAAATTTGGCAAAAGAAAAACATGTCGGGAAAAAGTCGATTCTTACATGGACGTTTTTCTATGCCAATGATATTCCCTTCAATGTGGCTAACTCATCTCGGTACCACGAGGCATTCGATGCGATTTGCAAATTTCAGCCAATCCTATAGAGTTCCATCGACTTATAAGTTGTCGAATCCCATATTAATTAACTTTAAAAACAAAGGATTGAAAAAGATGTGGTGTCCGTTTCAACGACATTCTTGGAGAGAATATGGTTGTACACTCATGTCGGATGGTTGGAAAAGCCAAAAAACAACCGTACGATTGCAAACTTTCTAGTTTACAGTGGTAGTGGAATTACATTTTTGAAAAGTGTCGACATAGAACATAATCGGTTGACAACAGAGTATTTAATTACTTTGTTCAAGCCCGTTATAGATGATGTCGGTCAGAAAATATTGTTCAATTAGTAACGCAGATCAAGGATCCCAATTCAAAGTGCGAGGTAACTAAGAATAACTTCATTTTTTTATATATATATATATATTAATCATTAACTTCTTTCTATTTTTGTTTGAATAGGTAAGAGATTGACATCGAATATGGCACATTTTTCGGGTTCCTTGTCTTTGCTCACGTATTGGACTTGATGTTGGAAGATATGGAAAAATTCCCCTTTGTTAAAGATGTGATCGGAGAAGCAAGACAAATTAGCAAATTTATTTACAATCATGGTTGGGTTCTTGCTAGATTTCGACAACATTCTCGCAAGACGCAATCTATTGCGCCACTGACTTAACAAGGTTTTCAACGAATTTTATTGCAATCAAAAGCATCATTGATCAACGTAATGCTATCGAGAGCCTCTTTACGGACAAGGAATTTACGAAATCGGATGAGGCAAGAACTAAACAAGCTAGACAAGTGAAGAATATTATTTCAAATGAGATGTTACGGACGACGTGTCAAAATGCATGCATAATGGTTGGTCCTTTATTGAAAATGATTCGTTTCTTGGACTCGAGACTCGACAAACCCACCATGGGATATTTGTTCCATGCACTTGCTACATGTGTGGAAACTATAAAAATGGGTTTGGGATCAAATCGAAATGCTTTTATCGTGGGTGTAATAAAGAAACGATGGAAAAGTCAGTTGAGTTCTCCTCTTCATGCTTCATCGTATTTTCTCAATCCTTATTACATATTTAACCCAGCAACTAATCTAATCAATAATGATATTACGCCGCAAATTTTTTTTCTTGAAGTTATTTCAAAAATGGTTAGTGGCCCGCAAGAACAAGCACAATGCATGCTAGAGGTACAAAATTACTAATATTATCTCCAAATATGTATAATTAAGTAATTTGAATTTCTAGTAACAATTGTACTTTTCTTTTCTTTGTAGGCAGGAAGAATGCGAATGATGCAAGGTCAATTTGGATCACCATCAACACGTATTGCAGCTCAACATGGTGATCCGGTAAGTTGGTGGTTATCTTATGGTCTTTGAGTATCCATCCCTCCAAAAGATTGCGGTAAATATATTAAGTCAAACAAATACATCGTGCTGGATCGAGAGAGGAATTGGAGTGTGTTTGAAAGAATCCATACCAAACTACGTAATCTTTTACTTTCATCGAGATTAAATGATGATCTCGTGTATGTCCATTACAATTTGAAGTTGGAGCAACAAAGAATTAAAGGTAAAGCAAGGAGACATAACATTGATGTTCACGACGTTCATAGTCTCGAGGGATGACAATATGCTTGATCGATAGCGGAAAGATGAAACACCGGTTTTACCTCAAGAAGAACAGTGGTTAAATACGTTTGGAAGAGGAGGCCGTTAATAATCCAGAGCATGTCCCTCTACCATACAACCGGCATGATCCGGAGTTCAAATCTCATACGAAAGTTTACCGGTGAGTGACTTTTTTTATGACTTTGGTAATCTTTCATTTGGGGACAATACACAATGTTATGAGAATGTGAATCCAACATATGATTCTCGTTACACTTCCGATCGCTCGACCATGGTGTTCAACATATGAAGCGAAGGATATAATTCTAATATTGATAATAATAATAATGAAGTAGGTAACAATAATGATGATCTTGAAGGAGGTTATGATAACGATAATGATGGTTATTATGATGATGATACTTATGCAAACGAAGATAGCCGATTACCGAAAACGATGACTATGATGTGGAAAGGAACCGTCGAGAAAATAAAGAATACTTGAAAAAGGTGGTGGTCGTAGTTGGTTCGCGTAGCTTTTTAAATGATGAATACTAGTTTAACAATCCTATGTTTTTTAAATTTGTAGTTTTAATCCACGTAGTTAGTTTCCTTGTATCATTTAAAAATATTTAATTCAAGTTTTCACTTTCAATCCAGAGAAGAAAAAATCAAAAGAAATGGTAAAAAAGTTATTTACACGTTATAACGTGCGTGATAACGGAAAACGATTCTAAAAAACGCGCGTTAAAATGATATTTAGAAGAAAAAAATATTCAAACTAATTTTAAAAAACGGTTACAACGTGTATGAAAACTGAAAAAACGGTACTATAAAACTGCTGTTTTTTCCTATTTATCGGCCTAATAAAGGCACGGGGTTCGGGGACCCTCACGGCCATGGTATATGGGTGTGACCGTTTTAACGGTCGTTTTTTCGGTAAAAACGGACGTTTTTAAAACCTTGGTATGGGGTGAAGAGAAACAAACGGCGTTAAACAAACAAAGAATATTTAACTCACCTACATGTGTTACGACCGCCGGTCCCAGGAGAACCTTTATACTTGTTTGTGGAAAACACGGATAAAGCAATAGGTGCAGTACTGGTGCAGGACATGGAAAACAACAACTTGTCTGTAATATACTATATCAGCAGAGCACTTCGAGATACGGAACTGCGATATTCCCCAGCTGAAAAATCATGCCTCCCACTGGTACTAGCGGCACAAAAGTTGAGACACTACATGCTGGCACATCAGACATATGTAGTTGCTTCAGCCAACCCAATCTCCTACTTCTCAACAACCAATATCCCATCGGGACGAATGGCTCGATGGTCTACAATTGTTTGAGTTCTCACTTCAGCCAGCAAAACCAAGGGGAGTCCGAGGGAAATCCATTGCAGATTTGTTGGTAGCCTTCCCAGGATGTGATGTATCCTCACTTCACACGGAAATCCCAATAGAGGTAGCATTCTGCGGAAGAAATAAAACCATGGCTCCTGTACTTTGACGGCTCCTCACATGGGTCAGATGGGGGGTGCGGGGATAGTCCTAGTCACCCCGGATGATGATCTAATATCCAAAGCATTTAAACTCGATTTTCCGTGCACCAATAATACTGCAGAATACGAGAGCTTCCTTCTTGGCCTCAAAATTGCTAAGGATTTCAACGTAACACACTTGGAGGTAAAAGGCGATTCACGCCTCTTAATAGAGCAAATGTTGGGGGAGCTCAGCGTCAAGGAACCTGCATTGGATGCATACATGGACAAGTCCCAAAGGCTAATAAGAGAATTTGACAAGGTCTCGCTTGCACACATGGGCAGAACCTCTAACAGGCATGTTGATACACTAGTTACTTTGGCTTTTAGCTTATAAATGTTGCATTCGACCGAAGAAATCATCACGGTAACCAAGAACTCGATGCTGTCAACATGGTTTGAAGATATCATCTTCGAAGATGAGAACTAATGGAGACGCCCAATTTTGAAGGACCTTAAGCAAAAACCCGAAGATCGCCAATTACCATGCAAAACCTTGAGTAAATATATAACTATTGACGGCATTTTATACTTCATCACCGCGGCTGGCATCTTGTGTAAATGTGTTGGAACCGAGGAAGCGCGGAAATTACTACATGAGATCCTTGAGTGTACTTGCGGTTTCGGACTCGAAATCCCCTTGCAACGACGAATTCAACAGGCGGGATTCTATTGGGCAGATATGCTGCAACAAGCTCAGAAATTACAAGACAATTGCACGGCATGCCAAGGAGCCCCTCTACACGAGGAAGATTGCATGGTCGAAGAAGAAGAAGGGGAAGATTGGCGGACCCCTTACATCGACTATTTCACAACAGGAACATTACCAGATGACAAGAAATCGGCAAAAAAGTTGGAAAGAAGAGCCAAACGTTTTTCGTCACAGATGGCCAACTTTTCCGAAGAAGCTTCAATCAAAAACCCCTAACATGCATTAATAAAGAGCATGCCATCCGCGTAATGGACATCAGTCATGATGGGTGTTTGTACCGTGTATAAAATACACCAGAAGCCCGTGAATCAAGCCCAAAAAGCCCGTTAAAGAAGATTCCAGAAGCCCAGACCGGACTTATTGAGGAGGGAAAATTAGGCTAAGGCCCAACCCATGGATAACCCATAATATGAGGCCCCTAGTTAAAAGAAGTTTAAATCTAGGCCCCGAGTTATTAAAAGACATTGATACCCTTATGCATATTGTCAAGCCCATAATTAAATAAAATTTAAATTTAGGCCCAAAATTATTAAAATATAATGTGATGATATTCCCACCACCTCCGACCACCACAACCACCGCCAACCACCTCCGCCAACCACCGCCACCAACCACCTCCGACCACCACCGCCTCCGACCACCACCAATCACCTCCTACCACCACCGACCACCGCCTCCGACCACCACCGCCACCAACCACCTCTGACCACCACCGCCTCCGACCACCACCAACCGCCTCCAACCACCGCCGACAACCACCCCACCGCCGATGACCACCACCGACCACCACCACCACCTCCGGCCACATGCATATTGCAAGTGTATCCGGAAGTTACACATGCATTCAAAAGTGTGTAACGAGAAGTTACACATGCATATTGCATGTGTATCCCGAAGTTACACATGGCATGTGTAATTAAAAGTTACACATGCATTAAAATGTGTATCCACAAGTTACACATGCATATGGCATGTATAGCCATATGATTATCAAGTAAAAAATATAAAAAAAATATGCATTGCTTTAATATTCATTTACAATAATTTTTCTGTTTTTATCTATTAATTGGTTGTTATTGAATACAATAAACGAGTTAGAACACTAAATATGTAAAACGAAATCTTAGAAATGAGCCACGAAATCCTCTATTGTTCCTTCCCTTCTTGTCTTCCTCATTACAAAATGCTTCCATATCTGTAACAAAATAAACATCCATGAAATTAGATTGGGTGAACAAAAAGAATGAAATAATATTATAGAACAACTAAAAGAGTAATTAAGAGTTACACATGCATATGACTAGTGTAACTTGGAGTTACACATGGGTCTCATTAGTGTAACCCAGGAGTTACACATGCGGTGATGAGTACGATGAGAGTTACACATTCATAACCTTTATATCCCATCAATTAGCAAGTGTAACTAGAAACTACACATCTAATTGGGAAGACAATTAGATGCCATATGCATGAGCCAATTAGATGCCATATGCATGAATGCAATTCACTCGGGGGCTTTGCCCCATCGTGAAAAATATATCCTATGGAACAAGCTAAACATAAAATGAGCCATTAACATACTCAACATGAGAAATATATCATATGCAGAAATCAATAGATACAATGTGTCTTAAAGTTACAAATGCTATTATTGTTTACAAATACACATGCAACAGGATATGTACATGTGTAAATTGTTAAAAATACAATAGGATATATATGTGTAACCTCAAGTTACACATCTTTGTAAAACAAAAAACAACATCTCTACATCATCAATTTGAAGTTGTTCTTTTGAAACAACATTGTTTCTTCATCCTCTTCTCAAAGATCAAACAAAAAAACTCACAACAAATTCACAAAAAAACAAAAAACAACGAAAAAATACAAATTCCATGCTAAAAATAGAATAGGATATATATGTGTAACCTCAAGTTACACATACTGTAAAACAAAAAAAAAGCTTGTCTACATCATCAATTTGAAGTTGTTCTTCTGAAACAACATTGTTTCTTCATCCTCTTCTTAGTATCAAACAAAAAGCTCACAACAAATTCACAAAAACAAAAAACAACGAGAAAAATACAAATTCCATGCTAAAAATGCAATATGATATATATGTGTAACCTCAAGTTACACATCTTTGTAAAACAAAAAAAAACAAACATGTCTACATCATCAATTTGAAGTTGTTCTTCTGAAACAACACTGTTTCTTCATCCTCTTTTCAGTATCAAACAAAAAACTCACAACAAATTCACAAAAAATAACAGAAAAATACAAATTTCATGCTAAAAATACAACATGATATATATGTGTAACCTCAAGTTACATATACTGTAACAAAAAACACCGCATGTCTACATCAATTTGAAGTTGTTCTTCTGAAACAAAATTGTTTCTTCATCCTCCTCTCATTATCAACAAAATATAAACAAAAATTTCACAACAAATTCTCGGATCGGACATGCAAGAACAACAAATAATCGGAAAAAAAATTGAAAAAAGTTTTGAAATCAAACCAAAATAAGATTCGTACCTATATTTGATGCTTCCTTCTTCTGAAACATTGTTATTTCTTCTTCATGTTCTCAATATCAACCAAATCGAAAAAAATCAGTAAGATCCAAATCATAAAAATTGAAAACAAAAATTTGGAAAAAAAACAGAATTCACTGTCATAACTAGATCGAAACACACCTATATTGATTTCTCTCTTTCAAAACCTGTCTTCTTCCTCTTCTCAAACTCAACAAAATCCAAAAAAAAAAAAAATCAGTGAAAGATAAAAATCAAAAAATCGAAGCTCAATACAAACAATGAACGCATAAAGATAAATTGAAACACACCTATTTGTTGTGTTTCAATGCAACGTCTTCCTCCTTTTCAGATCTGAAAACTAGTGAATCAATTAAACAAATTAAAAAATAATGAACGTGTGGTTCTTCCTTTAGTCTTCAATACAAATAAATCAAATAGGTGTGTTTCAAAAAATTAAACTAATCTCCGGTATTAAGCCGCAAAGATAATTTGATCTCATTCGTGAAAAATCGCCGGAGAAGAGAAGAGGGAGTAGAGAGAAATCGATTTGATTTTTGTTTCTTTTTCATTATAAAACTTCTATAAAATACCTGGAGGTTATTTTTGGAATTAAAATATTTATTAAAAAAATTGATGACATCAGCTATCCGGGATAATTCAAAATCTGGCCCCAAAAATAAAAGTTTTGGGCCTAAAAATATCAAAATGTGGAAGAATGGAGTTGATAGTGAAGGATCCATTTTGTGGGACTTCTATATATTGAACCCATATAGTAGGGTGGTTATAGTATTTTTCACTATTGAGGAAGTCCGGAGGTTTATTGAGGAAACCAACCCGTGGGTTTATTGAGGAAACTCACATGGATTAATATAGAAGCCAATTCTAGCTTATTATAGAAGCCCAAATGACTTATTGTAGAAGTCATTTTGAGATAGACACAAATCTTGGAAGATAAACAAGGATCTTTCAAGATAAACTCAAATCATGTGAAGATATACAAGAATCTTTCAAGATAGACATGGATCTTCATGGATAGACACAAATATTAAAGGATAAGTACAAATCCAGGTGGTTATTTTGGATAACAATGAATCTAGGTTATTATAGAACCAGATTAGGATTTTTTGCCTATAAATAAAGGCCAAAATCCACCTCAAGGGACAAGGAATTCTAGGTTAGCTAACCGTACCACAACTATTGTACTCTCACATCAATAAAATCACTCCCTATGGGATTCCTCCGTGGATGTAGGCATCACTTGCCGAACCACGTTAAATTCTTGTCTTCTTATTTACTTTCAATAGTTTCCTAGCCTAATTTTTACATAATCATCATCAAATCATCGTGTTTTGTGCCTAGAATTTATTTTGGGTACAAACAATGGGGAACACCAAGGGAAAGCAAGACTGTTCACTCAGATTCACGATGCGGGATATTACTGGCCCGCAATGGAAATGACATCACAGAATATGTACAAAAATGTGAGTAATGTCAGCTTCATGGCAACTTGATCCATGCACCTCACACCATGCTTCAGAGTGTTTGTACTCCATGGCCTTTTCATAGTTGGGGATTAGACATCATCTGACCAATCCACCCGAAGTCACCCAAGCAGCATGAATACATCGTTACCGCAACAGAGTGCTTTACTAAATGAGTAAAGGCTATACCGCTAAAAAGCACCACTGGAGAAATAATTTTTGCGTTCATTAAAGAACATATTATCGGTCGGTTCGGGATCCCGGTGTATATCATTTCCAACAACGGAACACCTTTTATGAACAGCAATGTGAAAGACCTTCTGGCTTCATTCTGAATCAAACATAAGACTTCGGCCCCTTATTACCCATAGGGAAATGGTCAAGTTGAGTCTACAAATAAAACACTCTTGAGAATTTTAAGCAGAAACCTTTATGATAACAAACGCTTATGACACGAAGAACTCTCATTGGCGCTATGGGCATACAGAATTGTCAAACGAACTTATATAGGAGCTTCGCCATACAGCCTAGTTTATGGAGAAAATGATATCATACCAGCAAAAGTGATTGTGGCTTCGGCTCGAATATTATCGGCCAGTGGAGTCGACATGGATAGCCAGCGTATTCGGTCACTCGACATGATGGACGAGCGCTGAGACATAGCCGAAAAACGGTCTCAACAATATCGAGATCGACTGGAAAGATCATATAATCAACATGTTGAAGAAAGGCATTTTGAAAAAGGAGACTTGGTACTTGTTGTATCCCCACACGTCCAAAGAGAGGATAGTGCGGCAGAATTCACGCCAAATTGGGAAGGACCTTTCCGAATCAGAAAAGTAGGAGGGTCTGGGTATTAAAAACTCGACCATGCCGACAGTTCTAAAATCAAGGGGAAACAAAATCCCAAAATCAATGGAATCTGGTTGAAAAAAATTTATGCTTAAGGAAATTCACCAGCATATCCAGTACAACAACTATATGGAATGTCCAATGTAGGGATGTTACTTCGACATAACTTCTATGTTAATATACCCCGCTTTTGAGTCTGAATAACTCTTTTTTCGACGACACAAGTCATTCTCGATTTTGATTACCCTCAGAACAAGAATAGCACAATACAAATGCGTGTTCGGAATCGATTTTCCACAAAAGGCATGTAGCCCCCCTAAGCTAGCAGCTGACTAATCCAAGAGATTAACTAAATAAGAGGCACTAATATCTAAATCATTTACTTAAACATTCAATTAAGAAATCTGCTACAAAGCTTAACCCAAAACTAGCCCCGCTCAGAAATATATATATACAATAACTCCTCTCAAATGATAGATATACAATAGTCATTTGGTTTACAAATACAATATGCAATATAATAAACATATTAAAAGCTAACCAACTAATTACGAAATCAACCCTTGAAGCTTTCGCTGCGCAACTCTGATCTGTCTCTGAAACTGAAAGTGGGAATGGGTGAGCACATCATCCCTAAAATGGGTGCCCGGCAGGAATAACATTTAACTTTCAAATAATCATAAGCAAGATTTGGAAAACAATACATGTTTTCAGAAACATTAAATAGTGACCAAGTCACTGAAATAAACAAACATATATATGGACAAACTCCTTCTTCAAACAATGTACTATATTGCGTGTCGACCAATTCCTTACACACCCTATTAGTTCATACTGGTATCGACCAATTCCTTACACACCTAATACGCATAAAATCTCGAATTCATGTAGATATAAATAAAGGAGCGTATCCTATATACCACACGTGGAAATTCTCATTTCCCATAACAATTCATATTGACAACAAAACATTACAGGTCCTTTCCAAACCATGGAAAGAATAACAAAATCAACAGAATTATCGTAACACAAGTTAAATAATGTATAAAATGCACAAACAAAAATGCATGAGTTTGTTGAACATAAACTTTTGTAAAGGAAAACAACAATGGTTACCAAAGAGTCAAATGTATTCCCACCTCTTTTGATGACAAGCCACGCCTACCTCGAGATCCACGATCCACTGGTTCATCCTTTGAATCGATCGTTGTTAATATAGACTAACTGTTAATCACACAAGAACTCTAAGAATCTAGCCAAAATGGCTCACAAAACAATCATACAAGTCTAACTAATGGTTTTAAGCCCATTTATGTTTCTACACCTTTTCCTTCTCTATCTTTAGCACATCTATGGTTTACTAATCCAATTAGATTGGTTCTATAGTCCATTAGCTAAGTCTTACGAACATCTACAACCTTGTAGAAGGAACCAAAAACTAATTCAGACCATAAAGGGTCCAACTCATCAACATAGGATAACTAGTCCTAAGCTTAAGTCCACAACTCCAGCCCATTAGCCCAAGGCCTACTTTATAAGAGTCAACTAACGGTCACTAACAGTCAACATCTGGTCAGAGGAAGTCAACTAACAGTCTACGTCAAGTCAAAGTCCACGGTCAAATGGTCAAGTCTAAATCGGTCAATTGAGTCAACTCAACTCAACTCAACTCAGTCAAGGTCCACTGAGTCAGCCAAGGTTAACTCAGTCAATTATCTAACTGAGATGACTAACAGGTCTAAGCTATTTAATCTCAACCAACCTGATTCTGTAAAATTTAACATTAAACATTTTATTCAAAGAAAACTTATAACTCAATTACAAATGTAAGCTAAGCTTACACGAATCTGCGATTGCGAGCTTTTACTAAGGCCACTCGCTATAACAACATTACACTCAACTTCAGCTCAAACATCTCATAAGTACAACTCAAGTTCCAACATCAATAACACTCCATCTTCTATTAAATTCACTACTTCAAATATCGATTGCAATCCTACACAGACTGAATCAATTCCAATTACTTCTACCACCAGTAACTCAAACTATCAGAACTACCACCACCCATTCAACTCAGCTTCTCTAAGTCACAGCAACATCATCTCAGGTTACTAAATCTCACTAGACTGCAATAAGACTATCAATTACAATCATTTAAATAAACTTCAACTCAACCACAGCTGAATCTCAATCCATTATCATCAGTTTTTCCCTTTCAATTGCAGCTGCAATATAGAAAACATCCATAGTGATAGGGTGTAGAATACACCTCATTTACTATCTATTGTTTATGCTTTCTTTGCGAGTTTTCATGTAAATTATGTATCTTATGTGTGCTTTTGAGCTAATCAGGTACTTTGGAGTCATTTGGAGCAAAAAAAGATGAAATCATTCATTTGGAGCGATAATTGGAGCAAGTTGAGGTTATGCAACGAAAAGAGGTGAAGATTCTCAAGAATGAACTATCGAGTTCACGCAACCGACGATGGCGAAAACAGAATAGGCAATCAGTTCCCTGAGACTGACAAGCCATACATGAATTTGGTGGAAATTATGAGAATGAGATGCAGTGCTTCTACTGAGAACTGAAGTCGAGAAACACACACAGCGTGGATTTGAACTGGTATTGGTGGTGCAGTGGTGGTGTTACTATGAAGGGTATCGCGGTTGGCTTAAGGAAGTGGTGGAGCTGGCAATAGATGGAACTGGTGGTGATTCAAGCTACAAAATGAGCTTAGATGCATGTTAGTAATCGCAGGGAAGTGACAGTGCCTGAACAAGATTGCGAGAACAGTCTGCGAAAAGTGAGCGAAAATGGCGAGTCGGTGGTACTAGTTCCGGTGCGGATTTTGGAACCGAAAGTGGGGATTGTAAAGTTTCAGTGAATCATGAAGGGGGTATGAGTCGGATGCAAGAGTCGGCCGCGGCATATATGAGTTTGGAGTCACGCTTTTGGGTGCGTTTTTAAAAGAAATAAGAAGTTGGGTTAGATGGTTTCTTGTGAATGTTTGAACGAGGGGAAGTAAAGTTGAGCTGCTGGAAGTATGCACTTGCTAGTGACAGTTTCTGATGAGAAAGGCGGCCAGAGTCAGTTTCCCGGTGACCGGATTCCGGCGACTGTGACCGGATTCCGGTGATGACATCAGCAATTCCGTCGAACAATTTTGGACAGAGATTTTCACACGGGTATTTTCCACACATGGGCTTGGTGGACTAATTGGAGATGGGTTTTGAGAAGACCTAATATTAGAAAGAGTATCCTTTTGGAATTGGAGAAGCATATAAATAGAAAACTCTTTCTCAAAACCTAATATCTCCATTAGGGAGGCTTCTACTTGTTTTCTAGGGTTTCACATGATAGATTCTTCTAAACTCTTTGGTATGATTTCCAAAAACCCAAGTAGTTGATTTATTTTTATTGGTTAAAGATGTAGTTGGATTTTGGAAAACAAGTTATGATTTTTATGAATTAGTTTTCTCTCAAAATCATCGTTCACTTTCTACGGGTTATAATAATTGCATGATTGATGTATTGCAATATGATTGAATGTTTGTTTAGTTAAGTCTAAAATTGATTGAACTCACATCCATATCTATAACTATTTTAGGGTTTATCATCAAGCGATAACCTTGATTACGAGTAGCATGATATGATTACGATTTGTAGTGATACATCCTTGTAGTCATATGTAGAAATTGACCTTTGTTCGAATTGTGTGCGCAATGTATTACAATTGCATTGATTAGCCTTTTTCTGAAACTTAATGCTCCTAGGAATTGAACTTAATTAGCGCAAGGCGTTAGGTTATTCTTTAGGTAGAATTCACATACGCAGCTCTAATGTGTGTGTTGATGACTTAGGAAATTTATGGAGTATTCTTGCAATAAGATATTTTAGGGCTTTTGATGATAGCGAGATTAAATACGAATTCTAATCATACATTCAAAACTTGTTTACAATTGAAGATGAAACCTTTATCCAATATTTTCTTATCCTTGATTTGCGTGTTCATTTTATTATCTGCCTTTATTTTATTTTAGTATATAAAAATCAGAAAATCCCCCGTGTTACTTATAGGAAACCAAAACATATTGACAACCCAAGACCTCTCTGTGGGAACGATCCTTTCTTTCCCTTGCTTCATTATATATTTTGAGTAGTAAGAAAGTGTAAATTATTTTTGACGCCTACGACAGCGATCACATAGCACCACTTCAACCAGCCACCCTCTAGAACTTCAATTATACCCTGCACGTCAACACAACAACAACACCATTCGCATACCTGTAACACATCTCAATACCTCATTATAGTTCAAACCACTAAATCTGTAGCATCTATAACTTCACTGCCTACTCCATGAACTGGAACCAAACAAACCAATCACACAATCCAGTTCAATCCCATGAACTACAACATCATCACCACCAACAATTCCAGTTAAACAATTTCATCCAAAATCTTCTAACCTCAACAATCAATCACTAATTCAACCTCAAACAGATTTTAGTTACCCCAACATCCTTATTCATAGAATTCCATTCCAAATTAAACTCACAGAAACCCTGTAATTCAAACAATACCAAATCTTAATTACATGAACAACCTACACATACCCATTTATCCAATTGATGTAATCTAATCAATTACTCTATTAACTCTAAAACAGAATCAATTAATAAACTTGAATTAAATTACTTTTCCAGTCTTCCTGAGTTTGATTCAACATCACTAATATCACCATTACCTTCTTAACACGAGAATCAAATCCATGTTATTCACCATCTACAATTCAACATCTAGTTTAGAACTTCAAACCTTAACTTCCCAGATTACTTCAAGAACACTTCAGATTATCAGTTGAACGAGAACCCTTACTTCAATTAACTAAACCCATCTCCAATTTATTCTTATTTATCATCAAATCGAACTCTTAATTCTTCTCTGAGGTTGTCCTGAGAAACCCTAGCTCTAAATTCTTCGATTCATCATCAAAACAACTTCAGAACCTTGAATCAACAACAACCGATCCAATATTCAACTAACAGCATCCTAAACAACCCACAAATTCACCTGAAAACTCGAATTCTTTCTCAAAACCCTAATTTCAATTATAGCAGCATCAACTCCTTCTCCCGAGCTCGATTAAAATCAACACCACCACCAGCAAACATCCCTCGGTGTTTTCCCCTAGGTCTCTCTTCAATTTCACAGTTTCAAAAACATTTTCAGAATCGCCGAAGGAGAAGAAGGAGAAGGAGAAGGAGAATGACAGAGAAAATAGAAAGTCCTTGATCTTATCGATTTGGTTCTTGAGTTATCCACAGAGGGTTCCTCAAGAAGAAAGCTCGGATGCCTTAATAATACTCTAATGTGAAATGACTATTTTACCCTTCACATCAAATAAGAAATATCTTCTTCATTTGATGTCCGAATGACATGCTCGAGTAGACCATCTCGCCTAACTTTTCGATATCTATTCAACATTACTAGTTTCATATCTAGATCGTTGTTAGATTAATTTCTATTAATAAAAATCTATATTCACTATTCGAGTTCTTAGCGGGTAAGACGTCTCTTGACTGGTCTAATAGCGTTGACGAGCTTGAGGGTCTTTACATTCTCCCCACCTTATACATTTTCGTCCTCGAAATTCGAACCATCCTTCTAGTCTTCAAAAACTCCCCACCTTAAGAATAATCATATCTCTTGTCTAAGCGCAAAAACAACCTGAAACGAATCACAAAACTATATGGCTTTCTACAACAAAAATTTGTGGCTCTAGGTTCAATAGACTAATTTTTATTTCGATAAGTTACTAGTTCTAATCATGAGATGAGATATTCTATAATAAGTTTCTAAGTAAAATTTGGGATCTATCAGTTCACTAATAGAAGCAAGTCTCCCTTCTATGCCTAGTGATACAAGAATGCAGTTTTCCTGTCTAGGTTCGCGACGCCTGACAATGCCTACCTACGTAACAAGTATCACAGGAACACACAAGAATTACCAACCTCACTATTCCCCAGTGCTGGATTAACTAAATATTAATTTGTTAAGATTAATTAGTCTCTAAACTTTTATCGTAACTGGTGTAAGTCTGATAAATTTACTTCGTAAAATATATAAATAGTTCACATCATTTTAAGCAATTTAATCATCAAAATCTATTTATCGTTATTATTATTTATTTATATTATAAGTAATCCAAATTCGATTCACGTCAATTTATAATATCTGATATTTTTAACTTTGCTGTAAAACCATATATATAATTTTTAGATTCATATATTATTTAAGAATAACTTAATGTTATAACCACTATTCAAAAGTTATTGTCAATGTATCTATTTGTTTATTTCATTATGTGACTTGATATCAATTAATAGCCGCTAACAATTTTTCATAGTCGTTTGGTATTATTTATTATTTTTATCACATTTATTTCTTATTTCTTGGGCGGATAAAAGTTGATCGCAGTTAATCATAATGCCAAGTTTAATTTTTATTATTAATACTAGATTTGATTGATCTAACTTTATTCCCTTAAATTTTATATTATTGCTAAATAATCCTTAAGTTGTAATATTAATAAAAATTACATTTTGCTATTACTATCCTATAATTATTATCCAAATGATATTTACAATAACTCTAAATTTTATAGTAATTGGTATTATACAATATTATTATTTGCTTATCTTATCAAAAATTATTGTCTTAATTATATTATCGTTTTCATTATTCTTAAGTTAATAGTCCAGTTGGTACACTAAGTCTTAATCTTTTAAATATAACTCTAGTTTCACGTAAAGATTGATATAATAGATTTAATTTATTCATATTGAATTTGTATACTATATCTTGTTATATATTGGCGTTGGTAATTTAGTATAATTTAAATTTTGAGTCTGCATAAAATTTGAACATGTCTTAGGTTTTGGTATTATTAATAAGTATTTTATTCATAGGCAAATTTATTCTCCTTTTTAGTATAATTTTGTATTACGCATTCAAGTACTATAAATATCACTTCATGTGTATAATTTAGTGATTCGGTGAATCCTTTATTGGACTAAAGATAATCTGCGTATAAGATCGTTAACAAGTTTAGTCTTTACTTTATGCGTTATATGACCTCACGTTCTTAATCCTACCTAATGAGTCGTATACTAATTATATGGTTTGAACACAACACATAATGTTAATTTGTTATTTGTTAACTTCGCAAAATTTAATCTTAGATAAGTACTAATAAAGGTATTTAATCCTAATCATTATTTTATCGTCATATATTTGTTAATGAGATTTTAATTTAAGTTATCTCAGATTCTCAGTATAATACTAATTTAAATTCTAATAGTTTAAGTTCGTCACACTAATTTTTCATTTCAAAAGATGATTAAGTCTATCTACGAAGAAGTATCCTAACAACATACGAATTCGTTTTCTTTTAATCCTAATATTACACTAAGAATCCGAATACTATCATTACTATTTCATGTATGTTTGTTTCATTTTAAAGATTTACTGGATCATTTATTAGACTAAAGGAAATTTCATTACTTGGTTATTAACAACAAGTTGAATCTTTTAATCATATACATTACATCTTCGCCTTTTACGTCTAATGCCTATTAAGTATTATTTTAACTGTCTAATTTAAACACAAAATTTACATTTCTAATTCTTTATTAGTTTAATTTACAAAATTTAATTGTAGAACAACGTTATTAATTTTCTATAACTATTTAATCATAATTTATTATTTTTATCGTTATATATCCTTATTGAAATTTTAGTTAATTTAAGTTCAATTTAATACTAATTGATAAATGCTAAAGTTACTTTATTAAAATTATTATTAATATTATTTCCATTTATAATTACTATTATGATATATTTATTTATTTATTTTATTAACATTGATGGTTCAATTATTATTCTAATTACTCTTATAAATATTATTAAATCGCAAAAATATCATCAACATTTATGTGGTTATAATTTGTTTACTCTTCACATAAGTCCATGTGTTCAGTAAGTTTCTATGTGATTTACAAGTTATATCAACTATACTAATCTCACTATTATTATTATAGTATTAGATTGTTTACGTGTTCATACTTTTTAGATTAATTATTCTCAAATCCTTATTTGCTAAAGTTATTGGTGTACCCTACAATTTTTACTTCAACACATAACAAACAACCACACAAACAAATCAAGCAATCAAATAATTCTTTTAATTATTGATAGCTTTTAGTAATTAAGATTTATCTCACAACTCAACCCAGTTCTAAACTAATCTAGTTCACTAACTGGCACTGGCTCTTTCTATTGTTTCCCATATGATATCTAATAGTGAGCTCTGATACCAATATTGTAGCCCCCCCCTAAGCTAGCAGATGACTAATCCAAGAGATTAACTAAATAAGAGGCACTAAAATCTAAATCATTTACTTAAACATTCAATTAAGAAATCTACTACAAAGCTTAACCCAAAACTAGCCCCGCTCAGAAATATATATATACAATAACTCCTCTCAAATGATACATATACAATAGTCATTTGGTTTACAAATACAATATGCAATATAATAAACATATTAAAAGCTAACCAACTAACGAAATCAACCCTTGAAGCTTTCGTTGCGCAACTTTGATCTGTCTTTGAAACTGAAAGTGGGAATGGGTGAGCACATCATCCCTAAAAGGGGTGCCCAGCAAGAATAACATTTAACTTTCAAGTAATCATAAGCAAGATTTGGAAAACAATACATGTTTTCAGAAACATTAAATAGTGACCAAGTCACTGAAATAAACAAACATGTATATGGACAAACTCCTTCTTCAAACAATGTACTATATTGAGTGTCGACCAATTCCTTACACACACTATTAGTTTATACTGGTATCGACCAATTCCTTACACACCTAATACGCATAAAAGCTCGAATTCATGTAGATATAAATGAAGGAGCGTATCATATATACCACACGTGGAAATTCTCATTTCCCATAACAATTCATATTGACAACAGAACATTACAGGTCCTTTCCAAACCATGGAAAGATTAACAGAATCAACAGAATTATCGTAACACAAGTTAAATAATGTATAGAATGCACAAACAGAAATGCATTAGTTTGTTGAACATAAACTTTTGTAAAGGAAAACAATAATGGTTACCAAAGAGTCAAATGTATTCCCACCTCTTTTGATGACAAGCCACGCCTACCTCAAGATCCACGATCCACTGGTTCATCCTTTGAATCGATCGTTGTTAATATGGACTAACTGTTAATCACACAAGAACTCTAAGAATCTAGCCAAAATGGCTCACAAAACAATCATACAAGTCTAACTAATGGTTTTAAGCCCATTTATGTTTCTACACCTTTTCCTTCTCTATCTTTAGCACATCTATGGTTTACTAATCCAATTAGATTAGTTCTATAGTCCATTAGCTAAGTCTTACGAACATCTACAACCTTGTAGAATGAACCAAAAACTAATTCAGACCATAAAGGGTCCAACTCATCAACATAGGATAACTAGTCCTAAGCTTAAGTCCACAACTCCAGCCCATTAGCCCAAGACCTACTTTATAAGAGTCAAGTAACGGTCACTAACAGTCAACATCTGGTCAGAGGAAGTCAACTAACAGTCTATGTCAAGTCAAAGTCCACGGTCAAATGGTCAAGTCTAAATCGGTCAATTGAGTCAACTCAACTCAACTCAGTCAAGGTCCACTGAGTCAGCTAAGGTTAACTCAGTCAATTATCTAACTGGGATGACTAACAGGTCTAAGCTATTTAATCTCAACCAACCTGATTCTGTAAAATTTAACATTAAACCTTTTATTCAAAGAAAACTTATAACTCAATTACAAATGTAAGCTAAGCTTACCTGAATCTGCAGTTGCAGGCTTTCACTAAGGCCACTGCTATAACAACATTACACTCAACTTCAGCTCAAACATCTCATGAGTACAACTCAAGTTCCAACATCAATAACACTCCATCTTCTATTAAATTCACTACTTCAAATATCGATTGTAATCCTACGCAGACTGAATCAATTCCAATTACTTCTACCACCAGTAACTCAAACTACCAGAACTACCACCACCCATTCAACTCAGCTTCTCTAAGTCACAGCAACATCATCTCAGGTTACTAAATCTCACTAGACTGCATTAAGACTATCAATTACAATCATTTAAATAAACTTCAACTCAACCACAGCTGAATCTCAATCCATTATCATCAGTTTTTCCCTTTCAATTGCAGCTGCAATCTAGAAAACATCCATAGTGATAGGGTGTAGAATACACCTCATTTACTATCTATTGTTTATGCTTTCTTTGCGAGTTTTCATGTAAATTATGTATCTTATGTGTGCTTTTGAGCTAATCAGGTACTTTGGAGTCATTTGGAGCAAAAGAAGATGAAATCATTCATTTGGAGCGATAATTGGAGCAAGTTGAGGTTATGCGAAGAAAAGAGGTGAAGATTCTCAAGAATGAATCGCTCGGGATTCAGCAATCGACGATGGCGAGAAACAGAATAGGCAGTCAGTTCCCTGAGACTGACAAGCCATATATGAATTTGGTGGCCCTTATGGAAGACATCGGGTGCCATAATCCTTCCAAGCTATTACCAACCTTAGACTCGAGAGGAACATTTCTCTCATTCAGCTATCACATGAAATTGAGTGAGGTATGAAATGGGGGCGCTGTTTGAGTTCAATACAGATGATGGGTTCAGACTTCGGATCGAGAAGAGAAAAAGAACGATTGTTGATGGTATTGTGATCGATAGATAAAATTGAATTAAAACGGGTTGGTGGTTTGAGTCTGAGATGGATTTGATATTGGTGACATGAATCTGAGGAACTGGTGGTGAATTGAGTTGCAGGCACTGGAGATGCTGCTGCTGCTGTGAAGTTATAATGCAAAGGAGTCTTGCAGTTGCAATTGATGACTGAGATCCATTACAGAGATAGAGCAACTCAGAGAAGGAAGATAAATTCTGGAGTGTTGAGATGTATCTCGAATTGAGATGGGTTCGATTGCAGTTGAGGATTAAAACAGAAATTGATATTGAGAGATGGTGGCCATGAACTGCTAAGGACGAGCAATAGGTTCAGGTGGTGCTGTAATGAGTCTCTGTGGCAGCTCAGATGGAATGGAAATGTTACAGCAGATGTGTGTTGGTGGTGCTGAGATATTGGAAGCTGTAGTTTTGGTAATGCAGTTGAACTGATGCTTAAGCCAAGACATGTGTGGTTGTATGAGATGTTGAACTGGTGGATATGGGTGCAACTTCAGAGATGAGTAAGCTGAAAAAGGAGCTGATGTTGAAGCTAAGAATGCATGAAATTGTAGGTGGTTATGCTGGTGTCAGGTTACTGCGTCGCAATTGAAATGAGCCGTTGTTGAAGCGATAACGGAGTTGGCGCATTAAGGGTTTGTTGCTGCTGGAATTGCAAGTGCAGGTTGGATGGCTTGTTTGAGCTGCAGCTGGAGTTGAAGCAATTGCAGAGGGCTAGGAAGTATGCTAAAGTTGCAGTTGCAAGATTGTATTGAGCTTTGTTGCAGAGCGGAGATGGATTCGAATGGTCCGACAAAGGAGATGAAACTGGGATCTTTAGGTGATTGAACTCTGAACTGGTGGTGGTAATTATGAGAATGAGATGCAGTGCTTCCACTGAGAACTGAAGTCGAGAAACACACACAGCGTGGATTTGTACTGGTATTGGTGGTGTTACTATGAAGGGTATCGCAGTTGGCTTAAGGAAGTGGTCAAGCTGGCAATAGATGAAACTGGTGGTGATTCAAGCTACAAAATGAGCTTAGATGCATGTTAGGAATTGTAGGGAAGTGACAGTGCCTGAACAAGATTGCAGGAACAGTGCGAAAAGTGAGCGAAAATGGCGAGTCGGTGGTACTAGTTCCGGGTGCCAGATTTTGGAACCGAAAGTGGGGATTGTAAAGTTTCAGTGAATCATGAAGGGGGTATGAGTCGGATGCAAGAGTCGGCCGCGGCATATATGAGTTTGGAGTCACGCTTTTGGGTACGTTTTCGCAAGAAATAAGAAGTTGGGTTAGATGGTTTCTTGTGAATTTTTGAACTGAGGGGAAGTAAAATTGAGCTGCTGGAAGTATGCACTTGCTAGTGACAGAATCTGATGAGAAAGGCGGCCAGAGTCAGTTTCCCGGTGACCGGATTCCGGCGACTATGACCGGATTCCGTCGAACAATTTTGGACAGAGATTTTCACACGGGTATTTTCTACACATGGGCTTGGTGGACTAATTGGAGATGGGTTTTGAGAAGACCTAATATTGGAAAGAGTATCCTTTTGGAATGGGAGAAGCATATAAATAGAAAACTCTTTCTCAAAACCTAATATCTCCATTAGGGGGGCTTCTACTTGTTTTCTAGGGTTTCACATGATAGATTCTTCTAAACTCTTTGTTATGATTTCCAAAAACCCAAGTAGTTGATTTATTTTTATTGGTTAAAGATATAGTTGGATTTTGTAAAACAAGTTCTGATTTTTATGAATTAGTTTTCTCTCAAAATCATCGTTCACTTTCTACGGGTTATAATAATTGCATGATTGATGTATTGCAATATGATTGAATGTTTGTTTAGTTAAGTCTAGAATTGATTGAACTCACATCCATATCTATAGCTATTTTAGGGTTTATCATCAAGCGATAACCTTGATTACGAGTAGCATGATTTGATTACGGTTTGTAGTGATACATCCTTGTAGTCATATGTAGAAATTGACCTTTGTTCGAATTGTGTGCGCAATGTATTACAATTGCATTGCTTAGCCTTTTTCTGAAACTTAATGCTCCTAGGAATTGAACTTAATTAGCGCAAGGCGTTAGGTTATTCTTTAGGTAGAATTCACATACGCAGCTCTAATGTGTGTGTTGATGACTTAGGAAATTTATGGAGTATTCTTGCAATAAGATATTCTAGGGCTTTTGATGATAGCGAGATTAAATACGAATTCTAATCATACATTCAAAACTTGTTTACAATTGAAGATGAAACCTTTATCCAATATTTTCTTATCCTTGATTTGCGTGTTTATTTTATTATCTGGCTTTATTTTATTTTAGTATATAAAAATCAGAAAACCCCCCGTGTTACTTATAGGAAACCAAAACATATTGACAACCCAAGACCTCTCTGTGGGAAAGATCCTTTCTTGCCCTTGCTTCATTATATATTTTGAGTAGTAAGAAAGTGTAAATTATTTTTGACGCCTACGACAGCGATCAAATTTTGGCGCCATTGCTGGGAGGCAAAGCGATTGTCACTTGTTTTTGGTTTCTTATTTTTGTTTTTAGTTTTGTTTTTGGTTTCTTATTTTTGTTTTTAGTTTTGTTTTACTTTTTCTTATTCTTTGGTTCTTAACCGAGTTTTGAGAATCTCGTTTCAGGTACCAATTTCTATGGACGGAGCATATTGGAGAAATCAATACAACTTTCAACCTCAACGACATGACAACTATCACCCTTACGGGGAGTACAATCAAAACCAATCCTTTGGTTATGGTCAATACTCTACGTACCCTTTTAGTTGTTCTCATACATATTAACCTTTTTATGGTGGGTATGTAAGTGAGCAACCACAAAGAGGGGATGATACTTGTGCTCCTATTAATATTTCTTCTAGTTTGGTAGATGAAATTCAACAATTTATGGACAGCATGGAGTCAGTTCATAGAAAACCAAGCGTGGAACCAATTTCATCGACCGAATGTGCTCATAGTATGTTTGGCCCAATTTCTGATCGTAGTTATGATCATTGACCCATTTTAAGGGAAGATAATTGGCCTAACAATACTGAAGTAAGTAATTCTACTTTTGCCTTGTCGAATGAGCTTTACAAACAAATGGAACACTATATCCAGAATTTGGATGGATCACTCCAAGAGCTTCAAAGAGGTGTTTCCGACGTAAGAAAGGGCATTGATGAATACATAGAGGAAATGAATAATTATGTTGAAAAAGGCGAACCTTTGGGGACTTTCGTTGATAATTGTGTAGTTAACTCAACTCTTGATCGTAATAATGATCATTCACCTATTCAAAAGGATGAGTTCGAGATTAGCAACACTAAATTCAGCGAGGACCAATCTTATGTTGACTATGATAGTGATGATTATTATGAAAATACATCGCCTGCACCAATTTATGGTGACATCCCCGAGGAGTGTACAATGGAGTCTTTTTGCGATCAAGGTGAAGTTGAAAAGGGATATGTCGACACTTGTGTAAATTACTCAAGCATTGATCTTAATAATGATCAAGAGCCTATTCAAAGGGTGGAGCTTGAGGATGATGCATTTTCGAGTGTTCTAAAAAAGTTCCTTATAATGAAATTTGGATCCGCAAAAGAGTGTGTGCCGTACAACAAAGAGGAATATGTTGAGAATGAGACCGGTTTGACCAATATTGTGGAAGACCCAATTGAGCTTGCATATGATTGTAATGATGATGTTTATGTCGAGACTTTGGTTAAGGCAGAAACAGACGAAGAATGGTTCCAAGGTTTGATAGAGGACCATGATATACAAGAGGTGAATAATTCACTTGAGTTTTTCAAGGATGAAGAGGATTCCGTGATACGAGAGATTGTGCAAGGTTTGTCTAACCCTTTGCCTATTGTTTCTTCTCCTTTACCTCTTCTTGGTTTGAATATATGTGCTTCGAGAGTATTGTTGAATGACTTTGTTTCTCGATTTCCGCCATTAGAGATACTTGATTCTCATACTATGCAGGTTTTGGAACAAGAAACCGTGGAAGTACCCGACTTCTATATTCTTTATATACTTCCAAGTGTGGACAAGAATAAGTGTGGGGGAAGCTTTTATCGGTTCATAGCTTCATTTATGTTTTATATTACTAATATTTGTGTGAAGCTAGTGTTTGCAAAACAGGTTCTATGGAAGGATCCCCAACTTTTCCGATTGTTGGTATATGGGGAATGAATCTTGCAAGGATATAGTCGGGCTGACGACTTTAAACCAAGCACTACATGGGAGGCAACCCATAGGTTTTGTATCTCTTACCTTTTATTTTTCTTATCTTGTATTACTTTTTCTTGTCGCATATTGTTATAAGATTTCCCACCTTGACTTTCTTTGGACGATTCAATTTACATTGAGGACAATGTAAAGTTTAAGTGTGGGGGAGTGGCTAAGCATTTGCATTGTGAAATTTTCAAAATTTTCAACTTTTGTATGAATTAGTGAATAAAAAACTCCAACTTGTAGTTAGTTTAGAGTCACATAGTATACATGTTGCTAAGATTACATCGAGAATCTCATAAGAGTGACTGAACTTAGAGATGACAGAGAACATGATCGGGTTTCTTACTTGTATGAGAGTTAAAGTTGGATTTAACCATGCCAAAGGCAAACAAGGTGCGAGACTAAATTCGGTATTAGAGTAGTGGTCCCCTATAGTGGAGACTACCCATGTTACATAATGTAAGGCACCGACCTTCAATTCTTTGTACCTGTCTAAATATGTGCTTTTAGAGTGTGTGTCACCGTACGTAAATTCCGGGCAGAATGGTGAGCTGCCCAACCTCCCACCAATAGAAGCACTATTTTGATCTCTTGAGTGCTATTTTGTCAATCATGATGGTGACATCGAATTGCTAACTTACATACCACTTGTAATCTTGTTCGCGGTTAACACCATCCACTTTATCTCTCTCATCACCAACAGGTCCATAGAAACACCATTATCATCAACAAGAGGAGCATCACAAATTCGAAGGAAAGTTGAAGACGTTCAAGGTTTACAAGCAACGGTACAGAAATGAGCAGATTTCAGATGCAACAAGACAAGGAGCAGAATTTTTACAAGTTGAAGACTATTGTATAAGAGCGAAGATTATCAAGATGAGAGTTCAAGAAGTTTATGATATCAAGACATATAAGTTGTGAAGAATCAAGCGGTAAAGTACTTACACCATGGCCTTTGTACTCGCATTTTTATTTTTATTTTATTTGTGTTTATTTCTCTTGTCTTCAAAAAAAAAAAAAAAAATTTGAAAAATTTGAAAAAAAAAAAAAGACAAGAGAAAATTTTGTTAGGTGCATTATTTTGTTTTGTTTTGTTTTCATTTTGTATTTGTTTTATTTTTCTTATCTCAAAAAAAAAAAACAGAAAAAAAAAGAGAGAGACAAGAAAAATTCATTGTATCATATTTTGGGTTTGTATATTTCGTTTTTTTCTATTCTTTCAATAAATCCAATGGAAGAAGGAATATTTATAATGAAGTTTCAAGCAACAAGGAATCAGAGGAAAAGGGTTACATTGTCAAGATTCTACGAAGTTCAAGAGTTATCATCAAGAGTTGAAGACCTAAGACGAAGATGAAGAAAAGGATTGAAGACGTTTCTATGGATGCTGTGAGAGTGGTGCTAGCTGCACGTCGAACGGATAACGAGGTAAGTAAGCATATTCCCACCTTCGTAAAAAGGTTGATTTCCTTTCGTATAGATCGTCAGAAAAATGGGTTTCAAAAATGAATTAAAAGATGTGGGTTTTTTAAACGATTCGGAGGGTTTTACCTTCCTACCATTCAACGTGTCGCAGGATTCTCTCTTCATTCCTACCTGGACACATGTGTGACCCATAAAAAGCTGTTTATTATTGAGAGCAATTTCATAAAACCCTTTCTTGTGAGGCAGAGTCAAGACTTTCGATCACTCCGAACCCGAATTTCTTTCGATAAGGGATGGTTATTTCTCTCTCAACTTTTAAGGATGAGATTGTGTTCATTTATGTGTCTAACTTCTTATGACTAGTGTGCAGAATTTCTATGTCTTCTTATCGCGTTGGATGCTATCATTACGGAGAACTAGTAAGTTGGTAAAATAGGTTTTGTGGGTATATCTCTAGTAAACCTTCACGAGACTATAACTCGTCCACTAGGGACACCTAGGGGTTTAAAGGCTTGTTATACGTGCTAAGTGTGACCGTAGCCTCGACGACACGGAGTTGTATGTATCCTTTAGAATTGTTTTGTTTGATTTGCTCGAGGACTAGCAAAGTCTAAGTGTGGGGGAATTTGATAGGGTGTAGAATACACCTCATTTACTATCTATTGTTTATGCTTTCTTTGCGAGTTTTCATGTAAATTATGTATCTTATGTGTGCTTTTGAGCTAATCAGGTACTTTGGAGTCATTTGGAGCAAAAGAAGATGAAATCATTCATTTGGAGCGATAATTGGAGCAAGTTGAGGTTATGCAGCAAAAGAGGTGAAGATTCTGAAGAATGAACTTTATCGATTCCGCATGGCCGACAGATGTCGAGAAAGCAAAATAGGCGATCGGTTCCACGAGACCGACAAGCCATACATGAATTTGGTGGCCCTTATGGAATACATCGGGTGCCATAATCCTTCCAAGCTATTACCAACCTTAGACTCGAGAGGAACATTTCTCTCATTCAGCTATCACATGAAATTGAGTGAGGTATGAAATGGGGGCGCTGTTTGAGTTCAATACAGATGATGGGTTCAGACTTCGGATCGAGAAGAGAAAAAGAACGATTGCTGATGGTATTGTGATCGAGAGATGAAATCGAATTAAAACGGTTTGGTGGTTTGAGTCTGAGATGGATTTGATATTGGTGACATGAATCTGAGGAACTGGTGGTGAATTGAGTTGCGAGCACTTTGGAGATGTCATTCTTCTTTGTGAAGTTATAATGCAAAGGAGTCTTGCAGTTGCAATTGATGACTGAGATCCATTACAGAGATGGAGCAACTCAGAGAAGGAAGAGAAATTCTGGAGTGTTGAGATGTGTCTCGAATTGAGATGGGTTTGATTGCAGATGAGGATTAAAACAGAAACTGAGATTGAGAGATGGTGGCCATGAACTGCTAAGGACGAGCAATAGGTTCAGGTGGTGCTGTAATGAGTCTCTGTGGCAGCTCAGATGGAATGAAAATGTTGCGAAAGCAGATGTGTGTTGGTGGTCTTTGAGATATTGGAAGTCGTAGTTTTGGTAATGCGATTGAACTGATGCTTAAGCCGAGACATGTGTGGTTGTATGAGATGTTGAACTGGTGGATATGGGTGCAACTTCATAGATGAGTAAGTGAAAAAGGAGCTCTTGTTGAAGCTAAGAATGCATGAAATTGTAGGTGGTTATCTTTGTGTCGGGTTCTTGCGTCGCAACCGAAACGAGCCGTTGTTGAAGCGATAACGGAGTTGGCGCATTAAGGGTTTGTTCTTCTTTGGAATTGCAAGTGCGAGGTTGAGATGGCTTGTTTGAGCTGCAGGTGGAGTTGAAGCAATTGCGAGAGGGCTAGGAAGTATGCTAAAGTTGCAGTTGCAAGATTGTATTGAGCTTTGTTGCAGAGCGGAGATGGATTCGAATGGTCCGACAAAGGAGATGAAACTGGGAGCTGTAGGTGATTGAACTCTGAACTGGTGGTGGCAATTATGAGAATGAGATGCAGTGCTTCTACTGAGAACTGAAGTCGAGAAACACACACAGCGTGGATTTGAACTGGTATTGGTGGTGTTACTATGAAGGGTATCGCAGTTGGCTTAAGGAAGTGGTGGAGCTGGCAATAGATGGAACTGGTGGTGATTCAAGCTACAAAATGAGCTTAGATGCATGTTAGGAATTGCAGGGAAGTGACAGTGCCTGAACAAGATTGCAGGAACAGTGCGAAAAGTGAGCGAAAATGGCGAGTCGATGGTACTAGTTCCGGGCGCCGGATTTTGGAACCGAAAGTGGGGATTGTAAAGTTTCAGTGAATCATGAAGGGGGTATGAGTCGGATGCAAGAGTCGGCCACAAGGCATATGAGTTTGGAGTCACGCTTTTGGGTACGTTTTCGCAAGAAATAAGAAGTTGGGTTAGATGGTTTCTTGTGAATGTTTGAACTGAGGGGAAGTAAAGTTGAGCTGGCTTTGGAAGTATGCACTTGGTAGTGACATTTTCGATGAGAAAGGCGCGCGAGTCGGTTTCCGGTGACGGATTCCGGGATCGTGGCCGGATTCCGGTGATGACGTCAGCAATTCCGTCGAACAATTTTGGACAGAGATTTTCACACGGGTATTTTCCATACATGGGCTTGGTGGACTAATTGGAGATGGGTTTTGAGAAGACCTAATATTGGAAAGAGTATCCTTTTGGAATGGGAGAAGCATATAAATAGAAAACTCTTTCTTAAAACCTAATATCTCCATTAGGGAGGCTTCTACTTGTTTTCTAGGGTTTCACATGATAGATTCTTCTAAACTCTTTGGTATGATTTCCAAAAACCCAAGTAGTTGCTTTATTTTTATTGGTTAAAGATGTAGTTGGATTTTGGAAAACAAGTTATGATTTTTATGAATTAGTTTTCTCTCAAAATCATCGTTCACTTTCTACGGGTTATAATAATTGCATGATTGATGTATTGCAATATGATTGAATGTTTGTTTAGTTAAGTCTAAAATTGATTGAACTCACATCCATATCTATAACTATTTTAGGTTTATCATCAAGCGATAACCTTGATTACGAGTAGCATGATATGATTACGGTTTGTAGTGATACATCCTTGTAATCATATGTAGAAATTGACCTTTGTTTGAATTGTGTGCGCAATGTATTACAATTGCATTGATTAGCCTTTTTCTGAAACTTAATGCTCCTAGGAATTGAACTTAATTAGCGCAAGGCGTTAGGTTATTCTTTAGGTAGAATTCACATACGCAACTCTAATGTGTGTGTTGATGACTTAGGAAATTTATGGAGTATTCTTGCAATAAGATATTCTAGGGCTTTTGATGATAGCGAGATTAAATACGAATTCTAATCATACATTCAAAACTTGTTTACAATTGAAGATGAAACCTTTATCCAATATTTTCTTATCCTTGATTTGCGTGTTTATTTTATTATCTGCCTTTATTTTATTTTAATATATAAAAATCAGAAAATCCCCCGTGTTACTTATAGGAAACCAAACCATATTGACAACCCAAGACCTCTCTGTGGGAACGATCCTTTCTTTCCCTTGCTTCATTATATATTTTGAGTAGTAAGAAAGTGTAAATTATTTTTGACGCCTACGACAGCGATCAGATAGCACCACTTCAACCAGCCACCATCTAGAACTTCAATTATACCATGCACGTCAACACAACAACAACACCATTCGCATACCTGTAACACATCTCAATACCTCATTATAGTTCAAACCACTAAATCTGTAGCATCTATAACTACACTGCCTACTCCATGAACTGGAACCAAACAAACTAATCACACAATCCAGTTCAATCCCATGAACTACAACATCATCACCACCAACAATTCCAGTAAAACAATTTCATCCAAAATCTTCTAACCTCAACAATCAATCACTAATTCAACCTCAAACAGATTTTAGTTACCCCAACATCCTTATTCATAGAATTCCATTCCCAATTAAACTCACAGAAACCCTGTAATTCAAACAATACCAAATCTTAATTACATGAACAACCTACACATACCCATTTATCCACTTGATGTAATCTAATCAATTACTCTATTAACTCTAAAACAGAATCAATTAATAAACTTGAATTAAATTACTTTTCCAGTCTTCCTGAGTTTGATTCAACATCATTAATATCACCATTACCTTCTTAACACGAGAATCAAATCTATGTTCTTCACCATCTACAATTCAACATCTAATTCAGAACTTCAAACCTTAACTTCCCAGATTACTTCAAGAACACTTCAGATTATCAGTTGAACGAGAACCCTTACTTCAATTAACTAAACCCATCTCCAATTTATTCTTATTTATCATCAAATCGAACTCTTAATTCTTCTCTGAGGTTGTCCTGAGAAACCCTAGCTCTAAATTCTTCGATTCATCATCAAAAAAACTTCAGAACCTTGAATCAACAACAACCGCTTCCAATATTCAACTAACAGCATCCCAAACAACCCACAAATTCACCTGAGAACTCGAATTCTTTCTCAAAACCCTAATTTCAATTATAGCAGCATCAACTCCTTCTCCCGAGCTCGAATAAAATCAACACCACCACCAGCAAACATCCCTCGGTGTTTTCCCCTAGGTCTCTCTTCAATTTCACAGTTTCAAAAACATTTTCAGAATCGCCAAAGGCGAAGAACGAAAAGATAAAGAAGAAGAAGAAGAAGAAAGGAAAGAAAAGAAAAATGACAGAGAAAATAGAAAGTCCTTGATCTTATCGATTTGGTACTTGAGTTATCCACAGAGGGTTCCTCATGAAGAAAGCTCGGCTGCCTTAATAATACTCTAATGTGAAATGACTATTTTACCCTTCACATCAAATAAGAAATATCTTCTTCGTCTGATGTCCGAATGACATGCTCGAGTAGACCATCTCGCCTAACTTTTCGATATCTATTCAACGTTACTAGTTTCGTATCTAGATCGTTGTTAAATTAATTTCTATTAATAAAAATCTATATTCACTATTCGAGTTCTTAGCGGGTAAGACGTCTCTTGACTGGTCTAATAGCGTTGACGAGCTTGAGGGTCTTTACATTCCCCACCTTTTACATTTTCGTCCTCGAAATTCGAACCATCCTTCTAGTCTTGAAAAACTCCCCACCTTAAGAATAATCATATCTCTTGTCTAAGCGCAAAAACAACCTGAAACGAAACACAAAACTATATGGCTTTCTACAACAAAAATTTGTGGCTCTAGGTTCAATAGACTAATTTTTATTTCGATAAGTTACTAGTTCTAATCGTGAGATGAGATATTCTATAATAAGTTTCTAAGTAAAATTTGGGATCTATCAGTTCACTAATAGAAGCAAGTCTCCCTTCTATGCCTAGTGATACAAGAATGCAGTTTCCCTGTCTAGGTTCGCGACTCCTGACGATGCCTACCTAAGTAACAAGTATCACAGGAACACACAAGAATTACCAACCTCACTATTCCCCAGTGCTGGATTAACTAAATATTAATTTGTTAAGATTAATTAGTCTCTAAACTTTTATCGTAACTGGTGTAAGTCTGATAAATTTACTTCGTAAAATATATAAATAGTTCACATCATTTTAAGCAATTTAATCATCAAAATCTATTTATCGTTATTATTATTTATTTATTTTATCATTATAAGTAATCCAAATTCGATTCACGTCAATTTATAATATCTGATATTTTTAACTTTGTTGTAAAACCATATATATAATTTTTAGATTCATATATTATTTAAGAATAACTTAATGTTATAACCACTATTCAAAAGTTATTGTCAATGTATCTATTTGTTTATTTCATTATGTGACTTGATATCAATTAATAGCCGCTAACAATTTTTCATAGTCGTTTGGTATTAATATTTTATTATTTTTATCACATTTATTTCTTATTTCTTGGGCGGATAAAAGTTGATCGCAGTTAATCATAATGCCAAGTTTAATTTTTATTATTAATACTAGATTTGATTTGATCTAACTTTATTCCCTTAAATTTTATATTATTGCTAAATAATCCTTAAGTTGTAATATTAATAAAAATTACATTTTGCTATTACTATCCTATAATTATTATCCAAATGATATTTACAATAACTCTAAATTTTATAGTAATTGGTATTATACAATATTATTATTTGCTTATCTTATCAAAAATTATTGTCTTAATTATATTATCGTTTTCATTATTCTTAAGTTAATAGTCCAGGTTGGTACACTAAGTCTTAATCTTTTAAATATAACTCTAGTTTCACGTAAAGATTGATTTATAATAGATTTAATTTATTCATATTGAATTTGTATATTATATCTTGTTATATATTAGCGTTGGTAATTTTAGTATAATTTAAATTTTGAGTCTTCTTAATCCTCTTTGCATAAAATTTGAACATGTCTTAGGTTTTGGTATTATTAATAAGTATTTTATTCATAGGCAAATTTATTCTCCTTTTTAGTCTAATTTTGTATTACGCATTCAAGTACTATAAATATCACTTCATGTGTATAATTTAGTGATTCGGTGAATCCTTTATTGGACTAAAGATAATCTGCGTATAAGATCGTTAACAAGTTTAGTCTTTACTTTATGCGTTATATGACCTTGCGTTCTTAATCCTACCTAATGAGTCGTATACTAATTATATGGTTTCAAAGAACACAACACATAATGTTAATTTGTTATTTGTTAACTTCACTTCGCAAAATTTAATCTTAGATAAGTACTAATAAAGGTATTTAATCCTAATCATTATTTTATCGTCATATATTTGTTAATGAGATTTTAATTTAATTTCACCAAACTTTAAGCCACCACCACTAATCTTTCTTGATAATAGATTTAATTTATTCATATTGAATTTGTATATTATATCTTGTCATATATTGGCGTTGGTAATTTAGTATAATTTAAATTTTGAGTCTGCATAAAATTTGAACATGTCTTAGGTTTTGGTATTATTAATAAGTATTTTATTCATAGGCAAATATATTCTCCTTTTTAGTCTAATTTTGTATTACGCATTCAAGTACTATAAATATCACTTCATGTGTATAATTTAGTGATTCGGTGAATCCTTTATTGGACTAAAGATAATCTGCGTATAAGATCGTTAACAAGTTTAGTCTTTACTTTATGCGTTATATGACCTCGCGTTCTTAATCCTACCTAATGAGTCGTATACTAATTATATGGTTTGAACACAACACATAATGTTAATTTGTTATTTGTTAACTTCGCAAAATTTAATCTTAGATAAGTACTAATAAAGGTATTTAATCCTAATCATTATTTTATCGTCATATATTTGTTAATGAGATTTTAATTTAAGTTATCTCAGATTCTCAGTATAATACTAATTTAAATTCTAATAGTTTGAGTTCGTCACACTAATTTTTCATTTCAAAAGATGATTGAGTCTATCTACGAAGAAGTATCCTAACTACATACGAATTAGTTTTCTTTTAATCCTAATATTACACTAAGAATCCGAATACTATCATTACTATTTCATGTATGTTTGTTTCATTTTAAAGATTTACTGGATCATTTATTAGACTAAAGGAAATTTCATTACTTGGTTATTAACAACAAGTTGAATCTTTTAATCATATACATTACATCTTCGCCTTTTACGTCTAATGCCTATTAAGTATTATTTTAACTGTCTAATTTAAACACAAAATTTACATTTCTAATTCGTTATTAGTTTAATTTACAAAATTTAATTGTAGAAATTATTAATTTTCTATAACTATTTAATCATAATTTATTATTTTTATCGTTATATATCCTTATTGAAATTTTAGTTAATTTAAGTTCAATTTAATACTAATTGATAAATGCTAAAGTTACTTTATTAAAATTATTATTACTATTATTTCCATTTATAATTACTATTATGATATATTTATTTATTTATTTATTTATTTTATTAACATTGATGGTTCAATTATTATTCTAATTACTCTTATAAATATTATTAAATCGCAAAAATATTATCAACATTTACGTGGTTATAATTTGTTTACTCTTCACATAAGTCCATGTGTTCAGTAAGTTTCTATGTGATTTACAAGTTATATCAACTATACTAATCTCACTATTATTATTATAGTATTAGATTGTTTACGTGTTCATACTTTTTAGATTAATTATTCTCAAATCCTTATTAGCTAAAGTTATTGGTGTACCATACAATTTTTACTTCAACACATAACAAACAACCACACAAACAAATCAAGCAATCAAATAATTCTTTTAATTATTGATAGCTTTTAGTAATTAAGATTTATCTCACAACCCAACCCAGTTCTAAACTAATCTAGTTCACTAACTGGCACTGGCTATTTCTATTGTTTCCCATATAATATCTAATAGTGAGCTCTGATACCAATATTGTAGCCCCCCCTAAGCTAGCAGATGACTAATCCAAGAGATTAACTAAATAAGAGGCACTAAAATCTAAATCATTTACTTAAACATTCAATTAAGAAATATACTACAAAGCTTAACCCAAAACTAGCCCCGCTCAGAAATATATATATACAATAACTCCTCTCAAATGATACATATACAATAGTCATTTGTTTTACAAATACAATATGCAATATAATAAACGTATTAAAAGCTAACCAACTTGAAGCTTTCGTTGCGCAACTCTGATCTGTCTTTGAAACTGAAAGTAGGAATGGGTGAGCACATCATCCCTAAAAGGGGTGCCCAGAAAGAATAACATTTAACTTTCAAGTAATCATAAGCAAGATTTGGAAAACAATACATGTTTTCAGAAACATTAAATAGTGACCAAGTCACTGAAATAAACAAACATGTATATGGACAAACTCCTTCTTCAAACAATGTACTATATTGAGTGTCGATCAATTCCTTACACACACTATTAGTTTATACTGGTATCGACCAATTCCTTACACACCTAATACGCATAAAAGCTCGAATTCATGTAGATATAAATGAAGGAGCGTATCATATATACCACACGTGGAAATTCTCATTTCCCATAACAATTCATATTGACAACAAAACATTACAGGTCCTTTACAAACCAAGGAAAGATTAACAGAATCAACAGAATTATCGTAACACAAGTTAAATAATGTATAGAATGCACAAACAGAAATGCATGAGTTTGTTGAACATAAACTTTTGTAAAGGAAAACAATAATGGTTACCAAAGAGTCAAATGTATTCCCACCTCTTTTGATGACAAGCCACGCCTACCTCAAGATCCACGATCCACTGGTTCATCCTTTGAATCGATCGTTGTTAATATGGACTAACTGTTAATCACACAAGAACTCTAAGAATCTAGCCAAAATGGCTCACAAAACAATCATACATGTCTAACTAATGGTTTTAAGCACATTTATGTTTCTACACCTTTTCCTTCTCTATCTTTAGCACATCTATGGTTTACTAATCCAATTAGATTTGTTCTATAGTCCATTAGCTAAGTCTTATGAACATCTACAACCTTGTAGAAGGAACCAAAAACTAATTCAGACCATAAAGGGTCCAACTCATCAACATAGGATAACTAGTCCTAAGCTTAAGTCCACAACTCCAGCCCATTAGCCCAAGGCCTACTTTATAAGAGTCAACTAACAGTCACTAACAGTCAACATCTGGTCAGAGGAAGTCAACTAACAGTCTACGTCAAGTCAAAGTCCACGGTCAAATGGTCAAGTCTAAATCGGTCAATTGAGTCAACTCGACTCAACTCAGTCAAGGTCCACTGAGTCAGCTAAGGTTAAATCAGACAATTATCTGACTGGGATGACTAACAGGTCTAAGCTACGTAATCTCAACCAACTTGATTCTGTAAAATTTAGCATTAAACATTTTATTCAAAGAAAACTGTATAACTCAATTACAAATGTAAGCTAAGCTTACCTGAATCTGCAGTTGCAGGCTTCCACTAAGGCCACTGCTATAACAACATTACACTCAATTTCAGCTCAAACATCTCATGAGTATAACTCAAGTTCCAACATCAATAACACTCCATCCGCTATAAGAATTCACTAATTCAAATATCGGTTGCACTCTTACACAGACTGAATCAATTCCAATTACTTCTACCACCAGTAACTCAAACTACCAGAACTACCACCACCCATTCAGTTCAACTTCTCTAAGTCACATCAACATCATCTCATGTTACTAAATCTCACTAGACTGCAATAAGACTATCAATTACAATCATTTATATAAACTTCAACTCAACCACAGCTGAATCTCAATCCATTATCATCAGTTTTTCCCTTTCAATTGCAGCTGCAATCTAGAAAACATCCATAGCACCACTTAAACCAGCTACCCTCTAGAACTTCAATTATACCCTGCACGTCAACACAACAACAACACCATTCGCATACCTGTAACACATCTCAATACCTCATTATAGTTCAAACCACTAAATATGTAGCATCTATAACTTCACTGCCTGCTCCATGAACTGGAACCAAACAAACCAATCACACAATCCAGTTCAATCCCATGAACTACAACATCATCACCACCAATAATTCCAGTAAAACAATTTCATCCAAAATCTTCTAACCTCAACAATCAATCACTAATTCAACCTCAAACATATTTTAGTTACCCCAACATCCTTATTCATATAATTTCATTCCCAATTAAACTCACAGAAACCCTGCAATTCAAACAATACCAAATCTTAATTACATGAACAACCTACACATACCCATTTATCCAATTGATGTAATCTAATCAATTACTCTATTAACTCTAAAACAGAATCAATTAATAAACTTGAATTAGATTACCTTTTCCAGTCTTCCTGAGTTTGATTCAACATCATTAATATCACCATTACCTTCTTAACACGAGAATCAAATCCATGTTCTTCGCCAGCTACAATTCAACATCTGGTTCAGAACTTCAAACCTTAACTTCCAAGATTACTTCAAGAACACTTCAGATTATCAGTTGAACGAGAACCCTTACTTCAATTAACTAAATTCATCTCCAATTTCTTCTTATTTATTATCAAATCGAACTCTTAATTCTTCTCTGAGGTTGTCCTGAGAAACCCTAGCTCTAACTTCTTCGATTTATCATCAAAACAACTTCAGAACCTTGATTTAACAACAACCGCTTCCAATCTTCAACTAACAGCATCCCAAACAACCCACAAATTCACCTGAGAACTCGAATTCATTCTCAAAACCCTAATTTCAATTATAGCAGCATCAACTCATTCTCCCAAGCTCGAATAACATCAACACCACCACCATCAAACATCCCTCGGTGTTTTCACCTTGGTCTCTCTTCAATTTCACAGTTTCAAAAACATCTTCAGAATCGCCAGAGGCGAAGAACGAAAAGAGAAAGAAGAAGAAGAAGAAGAAAGGAAAGAAAAATGAAAGAGAAAATAGAAAGTCCTTGATCTTATCGATTTGGTTCTTGAGTTATCCACAGAGGGTGCCTTAAGAAGAAAGCTCGTCTGCCTTAATAATACTCTAATGTGAAATGACTATTTTACCCTTCACATCAAATAAGAAATATCTTCTTCGTCCGATGTCCGAATGACACGCTCGAGTAGACCATCTCGCCTAACTTTTCGAGATCTATTCAACGTCCGATGTCATTTCGTTGTTAGATTAATTTCTATTAATAAAAATCTATATTCACTATTCGAGTTCTTAGCGGGTAAGACGTCTCTTGACTGGTCTAATAGCGTTGACGAGCTTGAGGGTCTTTACAAGGCACGGAGACTTAACCCTGAAACTGCCGGATGAAAATTGTTTCTAGGTCGAACATGACCCTATAAAAGGTATACAAACGAATACCTGATGGGAGAAGTACAATATACAAGCCATCCATACAAATAAAACAGCAAAACAGAGGGGAAGAAATACAGACATAAAACAAATGTATCTCCTCACCCCCATGTTGGGAAACAAAACACTTTCGGGACCTTCACATTGCCGAAAGGGAAGTTTAACCTGCTAAGGCATATGTAAGGTTTATCTAAATACAAACAACACATAATACAACCCCACGAAAGATGTACACATATATCGCATGGGAGAACCATCACACAACACAAACCGAAGAAGATATAAGGAAAATCTGGCAATAGCATTAATAGTCATCATCATAAATAAAAAATACAATAATACCAACCATAATCCCGAAATGACATAATAAAAGAAAAGTGGGCGAACTAACCACATATTACATATCCGAAAATAAGGAATTAAAAAGATGAAATACGAGAAGGTGACAGAATATTAAGGCAACGAACGAAGTTCTTCCCGAGCTCGGTTCAATGCAACTTCAACTCTACCCGTCGCACGAAGCACAAAAAGCACCCGAAAGAAGGTCACCAAACGATGAGTCTTGTAATAGCGATAATAAGTAAAAAACAAAGGAGGCAACAAGAGACCCTCGTCTCGCGCCTCATCCATCAGTCTTTCTGAATTAGTCACGAGAGCGTCCCAATGGTCATGTCGAGATCCGAGATGGTCAAAGGTGATGGGGAGAATCCGGGAAAGATGGTCAAGCCGGACAATTTCCAGGACCAAGCGAGTACGAGACATTGCTAGTGAAAGAGAGATAGAGTAAGAAGAGAAAAGGCATAGCTAATTACACCAAAACAAAGAAATAAAACCTATTTATAGAAAAGAAAAGAGAAGAGATAAAATTAATACAACAATTAATAAGTCTAATCACGGCCAACAACTACAGTCAATAAGGGAAATAATGATAAGAGGAAGAAGTTTTAAAGCACCCTGAGATTATGCGTCACGACATCGAACAATAGCTTGATCCACCTCTTCCAAGAAAGTACGAGCCTCATCCAAAGATCAACGTGCTGCCACACACTCGGCATCCACTTCAAGGAAAAGTTGATGAGTACGTTCTAACACCTCAGGAGAAACCTTCGCCCGAAGTGCCATTCCATAAGTTTCTGATTGCTCCACCCACTGGGTGCAAAGTCGAGCCCGTACATCTTGACGATGAGCTAATAAACACTCTACCTCTTCTCGGACCAGCTGCAAACGACAGATCTCTTTCGGAGAATTATTCCTAATCACTAAGTCCAGAGATGTCCCCAGAATTACTGAGTGACCTTCAGGATGACGTGCCATGACGAAATTGGAACAAAGAGAAGGAAAGGCGATAATAAATAGAAGCAAAGAATCGGTGTTAGCCAAACTACATAAGAGGGCGAGAAGAATTTATACTAAGAACATTTATTACTGAAAGGAGAACACGAGGCGAATAAGAAGGAGTCCAATCTGTTAGAGCATAGCTCGGTTGAACCCACCAAGCGTTGGTATGTCAAGTTTGGTTGTCATATTTTAGTGAACCAAAACTCAATTAAAGAGTCGGTTGATTATATACTAGAGACAACTTCGTATAGGTTAGGCTAGAAAGATTAGGATTATGAGACATACAAGTATTACTCGAAGACTTGAAGAATGTGAAGAAGTAACAAGCTACATCGACGACATCATCCTTCCTCTTGAGGTTAGAAATATTTTGACTTGAATTGTTTCATTCCCAACGTATCTTTCAAGTCGTCCTATATTGAAAACATAACTACGAAGCTGTGAATGATATACTCTAATAGACATAGTGCTAAGGAATTAGAATATGAAGTATAACGCCTATCTTTTGAACTTCGTATATAAGACATCGACATAATCGTTTGAATGTTATTGTGATTATGTGTATGGGTAAAGGTGAAGATTTCATCCTAGGAAACAATGTTTACATTTGTTTAAAGGAAGTACATTCATGAACTTGTTTTATGAATCAAAAGCGAAATCGCTAGGCTTATTGGTATTGTTATTCATTGCATATCTTTGGATTACCAATATGTGAGAGTTAGTAGAACCGATCATAACTTGTTATGTATCTTGGTAAAACTAGTCACGATGCCTGACTTATGTATTGGTATGACTTTTATTAGTGTAATCGATCATCAGTAATCACCTTAGATGGTATGATCGATATGTGTAATTGGTGTAACCGATCTTGGTAATTGGTATGACCGATCACAAAAGAGTTGTAATCGATCCTTGTAATTGATGTAACCGGTCCTGGTAATTGGTATAACCGATCCTAGTGACTAGTGTAACCGATCACAAGTAATACCATGAGAATATGGTAACCAGTCCTGGTAATTAACGTAACTGATCCTGGTAACTTATGTAACCGGTCCCAGTAACCATATTAAGGTAGAACCGATCCTTGTGTTTGGTAGACCCGTAAACCCATGATTAGTGTATTGATATTTGGTCAATCACATAGTTCTTGGAAATCAGATGAACCAGTTCTAACTTGTTTGGAAGTGTGGTATAATCGGTTCCACGATTGTAAATATGAAAAAGGATTTACAAAGAATAAGATGTCGACATACTTTGAACATGTTCTGTAACTCTTATCTTTTATTGCTCAAAGATATTCCTTAATAACTAAAGGAGATCCTAGACCGAAATAAGTTGAGAATCTTTTAATTAAGGTTGTTAATTTTATATGCTTTTAATTACCAGCAATTAAAACACATATCTCTGAAAATAAAAATTGGTAATGTGCATTTACTAATTGGAGATTTTCTAGTGAGATTTCGGTTAATTTTGGACAGAGTAATTCCAGGAATTATGGAAACCGATTTGGAAATATATTGCATATCTTAAGAATATTTCGGTTTTGGAAATTTCTTGGTGTCCAAACTTCCTTGGTCTATAAATACCCAAGTTTGCATTTCGTGCAAACTATCCTAAGAGCCAGCAAAACTACCTTGTTGTGTTGTTACTGGTGGAGCCGTCTATTCGGAGAGGAAAGTACCCTAATTAGGCGAAATATCTTACGACCACTCGTTTAAAGACTTTTGTGGGATCAAGAAGCTCTACGAGTAACATTGGTGGGAAACTAGATAATTGCGGTATTATTAGTTTTCGATTTGATTTGATTGACTAACGGTTGTTGAACTTTGATTGCACCTAGTTTGTTTATTCTTGAGAATCTTCTCTTCTGATATAAGATTCACTCAAACTAGATCGAAGTGTCGACGGGATCTTTAGAACTGTTTGTAGATCTAAAGACATCTTGTGATAATCTATTGTTAATAGACTCCGTTTTGTGCGTGATTGATCACAAGAGATTCAAGTTGTGGTGTGCGGGTGTTTATTGAAGATTAAAGAAGATTTGAAGACAAAGAAGATTTCTTATTGGGTTCATAATATTTGGTGTGCACAAAACTTGATCGGCTGGGATCCAACTATAATCGGTTTATCTTTGATAGATTTGATTGATTAGTTGCGTAGATCGGCATCATTATATAGTATCTTGATAGATCCTATTTTTATTGCAAAATCTAAACTCTGCTACTTTGGTAGTTTTTGGATAGATAGATTTAAACCCGACAAAGGAGTTTATTGGATTAAACAGAAGAGCCTTTTGTCTAACTCATATCACTGAGATTGAATAGAGTTGTTAACGAACAGATTTGTTGTTCCTTTACTGTTTGGAATACGAACCAAAGGAATTTTTCCAGTGCGTGCACTTATTGAATGTCGGAAGCGCATGGATACTGAAGAAACTAGGTGAACTATATGTTTAGTTGCTTGGTGTCAACTATACGAAGTTGGTTTAATTTTGTATAGCGACTTAATTCTGAGAGTATTCAACTCTGGACTAGGTCCCGGGGTTTTTCTGCATTTGCGGTTTCCTCGTTAACAAAATCTTGCTGTGTCATTTACTTTTGTTTTCTGCAATTATAATTGTTGTTATTATAATTTAAAGTAAATTACACAAACGTTAACTCCGTATTACTTGATAGTGATCCTATAGAGTTTGGTTAAATACGAACCTATTATCAAGTAATCACACTTTGATTGTTGTATTGTCTCGATCTTGTATCCATAGATGATCACACAAAGTGTGAATACCGATTCGTTGTATTGTCTCGACTCAATACATAGACAATCACTTTCGGTAAGAGGACTTATAGGTGGAAAAGTTTAAGATTGTGGTATATTTGGGTACCCTCGTCTTTTCAATTGGTATCAGAGCAGGCAAACACGAAAATATCTAACAATCTGTGTTTGGTGCGATCCAACCTATAAGAATTGAATCTATGGGTGATTCACTTAACGTAGAGCAAGAAGATGATATACTTCAGAAAGGCTATTTGTTTTCAAAACCTGATAAACAGGTCAGCACTGTTAGTTCACTGGTTGGACACAACTCAGGAAATATTAACCATGATGGGTGAATAAGAAAACAAATACTTGTGTCAGACAAGTCAGACTCATATGACAGTGATAAGATTAAATTTTTCATAAAGCTTGCTGAAAAATATAATCTAAAAGATAATATTTATTATTCATCTGTCGAGAGAATTATGAGAGAATCTCTAATAAAAACCAGGTTTCATGAAGAAGCTGTCTCTCAAGAAATTCTTTAAGTTCATGAACCTCGTGACATGATGGTAATCACATCTAGTCTATATCAAGATGAAAATATTGCTCCATTTTCTCTTGAAACTAAATCTGAAGGATTTGACAATGATCAAATCAGAAGAAATCTATTAGTTGAGAAAAGGATATGTAGTCCATGGAGTCTCTTATCTAATAAACGACATCCTGATTCTAATAGTCTAATCACTTGCAAGAATCAAGAGAGATGTGCTTCAAGGATTAATCTGACAGCTGATACGTTGTCAAGCACAACGTCTGACAAGAATTATCCTACTGACTATGGCAATGATCAGCAGAAATACACTCAAACGAATGATTTCAAATTATGCTATTTTACTGTTGATCAACTGCCTAAATCAGAATCAAGGAAACAATCTCATCAAAAGATGATGTCATATTCCGAGAATTATTTGGGACGATATAAGAGTTCTGCTCACTTCGTGACTCAAAAGAATTCCTGTCACACTTATGATCCTTTTGTTGCATCAGATCACTCAAGTTGTGACTTAATGAAAGAAGTTTATTCATGGAATAGTTTCAAAAAAGGAAAATGTCTAAAACTATAATGATGGGTCATGTCCCAAATACAAAGATGAGCAATCAAGTGCTCACTTCAACAATTAAGTTTGTTGATCGGAATTTCCCATCTAGTGCTCAATATAAATAAAATGGGAAATTCTTAAAAGAGCACTGGAATATGAGAAATGTATATTTTTGTACTCATCATGAACATCTAAAGTATTTTTCTAGTTTTGGAATACTTTTTCTATTTTTAGAAGAATACTTTCGATCTTAGGAAAGTTCATGACAAAAAATTGGGTAGAATATTTTCGGACCCTCTTAATCATACTGTTTCGGAAAACTTTCACTGTTATTTCCGAAAGTGTATATTTTCACGTATTTTATTAAATAAAAATACTTTGACTAGGTGTCTCAAAACTTGGAAACCAAGTTTGATTTGATATATAAAACATCTTAAGAACCAATTCTTTCCTACTCGTTTGGTCTGCGGTTAAAGATGGGTGAAGATACTATTGATATCAATTCACAATTACAGAAGCTTGAAACATGTCCTCCCACTGAGATTAAGTGCTAATACTCAAGGGAACATAAGAGGAATCACATATCACTTGATCTCATGTTCTATTTAATGAGAGATTTTGAGATTGCTCGAGAACAATTGGAAGCTTCTGAAAAGAATGAGAAGTTGCTTGAGTCAAATCTGTTGAAGTTGATTGTGGAAGTGAATCTCTTAAAACGAAGACTTAATCTTATGAAAGAAAAGAGAAGACTCCAAAATCAGTGCACTGAAGAATCTTCGGTTAATAATAAGAGCACTTCTAAGTGATTAAGTGTTTATGGGTGAAAACTACTCCTGCAGAATTTGGTAATTTGGGGTGTGGATGAGGAATGAATTTAAACCTTAAACAAATGCACTGCGCGGTGAGTGCTTGTAGATTCGAGAGATCAATCTCAGGCAAGTCCGGCCTAAACCAAGAAATGGCCGTTCCAGACTTGTTTCGGTCACAAAGTGAAGGAGATGGGGTTGATCTTAGGGAGGGAAGCGAAGAAGGTGTTGAGATTGTGAAGGTGTTGGCTTGCTTATGACTTGTAATGAAAGGTGAGCAGGCTTGTGATTGATGCAAGCAAGCTCGGGTGTTTGAATACTATTTTGTATTAACACTTGGTTTTCTGTCTTGTCTGGACTTGTGTTATTGTTTGAAATATGGCGGAGAACCTATTTATACAAGTCATTGAGCCTTATTCACGTCTCTCGTGGGAAGTGGAGGAAGTGAAGTGATGGAGTAGTGGAGATGTGCGTTGGTGATACACGACCAGCCTTGCCCACTTCTCCCGTTCATCTCTAACCGTCCATGACTTCCTAACACGTTCTTGTGATGGCGCGTTGCACGCCGCACGCCGTAAACCGCCGGACCAATACCCCAGTATGTATCCCCCCGTTTGTGACATGATTGATGTCCTGAATGTGTGGATCGTGGATCCACGAAAGATAGCATGTGATGTTGAATTGAATAACTGCGTTATTCGGAAGTCGATACTTGTGAAGTATCGTGTGTATTTTATGCAGATACGCATTATGATGTGGTAAAGTGATGGGTAATGACGCCTCACTAACCAAATAACTCCCGACCGTGGTTGTATAACCAAGTCGGGTGAAGTTGGACGGATGAGATGATCTTTGAGACACTCATCTCATGCGACCGTTAATGAATATTAGGGTTTTTGAAGAGGTGCGCAAGCATCACTCTTCAGCTTGGTCGAAACCAAGCATGGAAAGGGATTTGGAGAGGACCGACCGGGTATGTGCGTAGACAGCATGCTAGTGTGCACGTCCATACCTCACTGTCCCATGAAGGCGCGATCTAGGCCACTCAATTTGACCAGTAAAGTTGAGTGGTTGAGATCGGTTTGCGGCAGAAATCCATTGCCGCAAAGGAGTTGGAAACCGCGTGACATCCCTAGTTTGGGCACGCGTTTCAAGACGACCCATCTTGGTCGGTCTTGGTCGATCATACCAGCGTGTAGGTGGTAGGCTGGTGTTCACACCTATACTTGACTATCCCATGAAAACGTGATCTAAGCCACTCAAATCGTCCGGTGAAGTTGAGTGGTCGAGATCAGTTTGCAATTTGGGAAGTGTAACCACGCAAGTTTGGGTGGACGGTTTGGGATAACCAGGCATGGTATGCCTTGGCCGAACACATGAGGAGGTAGATGGGCCCACAGTGGTCATGCTTTGTATGACCGACTGTTTAATCTAATCTGTGACCCTCCATTCGTTCCGGAGAAGATGGACGCGCGTGATGGCTTGAAACCCTAATTTTGGCTTTTCAAAGCCGTGCGTCACTCCTTGTTTGGGCGTACGAATTTGTTACAACCATGCGTGGTTGGTCTTGACCGATTGGTCAAGTGTGTGGCGGCCCACGGTAATCGTGTTGACATGCTCGGGCCCTTTGAGTCTACATCTACACCCTCCATCTATACCTGCGAAGATGGATGGTTGAGACTGTTTTGCGACACATGTAATATGCCGCAAACCCTAATTTAGGGTTTTCCGTCCATAATGCTTGGTATGAACGGTTTCTTGGCAATCTAGGCCAATGACCGACCATGCGGGTCGGCCGTGGGTATTCCATACCGCTTGGGGGTGATGGAATTGATCTGGGGTCATCCAATCATGCTTATGGAGTTGGATGATCGCGATCGATCATATCCGGATACGGTCGGTCAGGATGCTCAATCGGGCTAGTATAACACACCGAGAGGGGCTCAATCGGGCTAGTATAACACACCGAGAGTCGGCAGTACGGGTATTTCGTACATGGTTTCATTATAGTGCTTGGAGGTTCATGTTACTCTGTAAGAGTAACACTCAATCGTCATGCCACACTGATAATGAGTACTTGAAATACAAGGCTGATATGAAATTCACAGGATGGGATTGTTGCTACATGCTCCAACCTGGAGGAATTTCATGTATTCACAGAATGGGATTGTTGATACATGCTCCATTCTTGGTGAATTAAGTGAGGGAGTATCCAACACTTATAAATGGCTTTATCTTTTACAAGATGTCAGCGCATGATTTTTCCGTTTTTTACAAATTTAACCTTAAACGAAAATCCACCATCAACATTAAGTCCCCTGCCTAGCACATAATGGTTACACTATTGTGTGGTAGGCATGAGATGGTGACATACATATGTGAGAAAGACAGGATAAAAGGAGTTTACCCGGAAGAGTGTTGGCCGACCGCTAGTTTCCCACGCCGTCACGCTTGTATGGAATCCCTTGGTGGGGCGGTTTCTTTCGTTGGGTATTTGAATCAAAAGAGGAAACCAAATAAGGGAGGAATCCTTCTTCTATTGGGATTCTTCTAATTTTTGTCTATAAAAGAGACAAAACCCTTTTCTTTTTCCTCACGAAATTTTTTTTTATTGTGAAGCAACTCCCGTCCGTGACCACCGCTCCTACCGACGCCCACCGCCGCGGAGTTGCCGGATTTGCTGCCGTGCGCCACCGCCCGTCCACGGTAAGTTTCGCTCCCCCCTTTTTTTTTTTTTTTTTTTTCAAAGGTAAAACCCTAGCTTGTTAGGTAAACACCTTTTATAAGACATGTATATGCTTAGTTTTTTTTTTTACCAAGGTTGATACGTCAATATTTTCTAGAATTGCTTAGTAAAACAACCCGTGAATCCATGTTGTTTTTGCTTCTTTCCACCTTTTGGCTTGAATCCCGTAGACACGATTCCCATGAATAAAGAAAATCGTGTTATGATGCATGCGGATGAATGAATGCGGGCCCGCCGTGTATGCCGAACGTGGGTCTTACTCACACATGCTTGACTGAATTTACACCGAACTTGAAACTTGTACCGGACTTGAAACCAATACCAGACTGAAATTTGTACCGGACTTGAAACCAATACCAGACTGAAAGTTGTACCGGACTTGAAACCAATACCAGACTGAAAGTTGTACCGGACTTGAAACCAATACCAGACTGAAAGTTGTACCGGACTTGAATGGTGTTTGAACCGGCCATTGTGTGCTCCGATGTGAATTGCGTCTTGCCGTGTGTGACTACATCTCTCCTGTGCTTTCATACAAGTTCTAACTCCTGTCTTTTATTTCATTGTGGAAGAAAAGAATCCCTGTTGAGATGTCTTCTGAAGATAATGTTGGTGCCAAGTCAGGAAGTGTTGACAACTTCAAAGATATGCCGAACATTGATGATGAGTTGTTCACCTCGCCTTTTCCAAACATTAGGAGACATCCTTCTCATAATAGTCTTGCTTTCCGATTCAGAAAATATGGAAACTGATTCATTCTCTTCTTCAGCACTTGTGGTGAGATTTTGTCTCCATAGAAACGAATATCCGCCTTCTCCTATTGACTTCAAGATTTGCCATACTCCACTGTGTTCTTATGAAGTATGGATGAGACGTATGTTGAGTAATAAGGGCATTAAGGATAATTTGACCGAAGCGCAAATTCTCAATGCGGTCATGGCATCTGCTACTCTTGAAATTAAGAAAGACATGGCGGGTTTGATTACCTTCATTTCTCGGTGGCGCATTTCTACTCATACAACCATATCTAGATGGGGAGAAATGAATATTACTCTGGAGAGTGTAGCTGCATTAATGAACCCGCTCATTCTTTGGAAGTCTTTCTTACGAGCTCTACGATACGGAAAAAGTAACTATGGTGCTATACTTCGAAAAGTGGCGGAATTCGATAGTCTGGACAAGGAGGAGAAAAAAGATATGATGAGTGCCAAATATTGCATATTTCTACATCTATTTATTGGCATTTAACTCATCTTTTGTGCTCAGAAATCAGATATTATCCCAGATTCTGTGTTTTCTTTGTTTTCAAGAATAAATATTTGTATTAATTAATTTTGTGTTTTTAGGTAGAAAATAAAGCTCGGATAATCTGAGGAGCCGAAAGAGCAGAAAATTATAGACTAGCGTCTATGGAGCAGAAAGCCAAAGCCCGCGCGCATCAGTTGCAACCCAACAAGGAGCAACCCATCTACAAAACATGGGCTTGAGCTATCCAAGACCCGCGACCCGGATCCGAGCCCGTCCACTCCAAGCCGTTGAGATCTCGCCCAGATGCATCCTACGGTCGCTCCATCACTCACATCATTTCTCGATGCCTCCGCTCAACACCAAATCACCCCAATCCTCCCTCGGCCGTTCAGATCTCATTCGCCACATCCAACGCTCGCTACAGCTTCCTCATCGATCCTTTCTACACCTGCTTCACAACAAAACTCGCCTACACCTATACCCTATCGAGAAAACCCATTTCCTCTCTTCTTCTTCTCTTTCTTCTCTTCTCTCTTTCACCCGACCATTGCAGAGACCATACCTCCACCTCCTTCTTTACCCGACCAGCAGCCATCACCACTACCTCCATACCCTGATAGCACCAACCACACCACCTCTAGTTTTAGTTATCTCTCGCCTAGCCTCTCTCGTAACCCTAGAGGCTATGTAAGAGATAAATGGAACTAGGGTTAGGGTTTTGTTCCATAAATCAATCAAGGAAGCGGTGAAGACGAATTGACGAGGAGAGAGCACCGATTCGGAGGATTGAGCGACGTGGGTGAGAGGTTATTGCTTTCAGTTTCTGTTTTGAGAGAATTAGGGTTTTGAGTTTATGCATGTATAAATAGGTTTGGCCTGTGTGTGAAAAAACTTATGCCTGGGCTAGCCAGAGCACCATTTAGGGTTAATTTGTATTATTGCTTTTGATGTTCTAATTTAGTTTACTAGGGTGTGTTGAAACCCCTAATATCATGTTAAGTAATTATTTTTGGTTCTCATTCTTGTTGTGTGTTATAACATGACTAGGATTAGTAATTAGCTAATGAACTTGTAAACTTGTGATGGGTTGTACTGTAGAAAGACAATTCATACTAGGGGTGAACTAGTAGAAATTAGTTAAGGAATATCTACTTAAGACCTTCAAGGGAAGGCACAAGAACTGAACTAGAGACACATTGCCGTAGCTTGAGGTTAGAGGGTGGATTCACTGCCCTAGTGAGTCATAATCTGCTCACAATTTACTTTGTTACCTTAGTTTAGATTCATACAACACAACTCAGTCGTATCGACACAAAGCAAAACAATTCTGTCACTTGTTAGAAATCAGTTAAGTAAGCCTAGAGATCAACTATAGCACCACAAGTCTCTGTGGATCGACCCGTATTTGCTCAGTGCTGCATTGTAGACACCGTGCACTTGCGGTTTAAGTTGTAGGCAAAATCAAACCCCTTTACAGGCCTACCAAGTTTTTGGCGCCGCTGCCGGGGAGGAAAAAAAAGATACGAGGTGCTTTTACACCTGGTGGGTGTCGGAGTGGTCTCCTGCAGACCCAGAGCTGAATCAAGAGTTGGAAAATGAGCTCAGCGTGATTGCGTTCCTGTCTCTATGGTTATCCAGAGATGTATTCGATGATGGTTCTGGAAAGAAGACCATTAGAGGTGACCTTGTTAAGATTGCTATAAGGCTGGCGTAGGGTGAAGTTCTTCCTCTGGGCTCGTTGTTCCTTGGATCACTGTATTCTCATTTGGATGCTTTAGCAATGGACATGCATGCTTCTAACGGGTATAAGAAGGTGGAGTCGCACATTCACTTCGCTTTTCTTCAGGCGCTCTTATGGGAACACTTCAAAAGTTACGCTCCTACTCCTGGAAATTCGCTCAATAACTTATATGGTGGCTCGAGAATACTCCGTTGGAATAAAAGGCGTCCCAGAGGTGGTGCGAAACTTGTGGACGTATTTGACAATGTGTCTTCTGTAGATTTCCGTCCATGGGGGCCGGTCCACCCTTCCATTGTTCATCCAAAGACCTTTGCTATCGCTTCGACGGTCCCCGATCTTTGTGTTGTGTACCGATGTCGAAACTATGAAATCTGGAGAACTTATTTACTTGCAGACTGCATTCCAGGATATGTCCCGTCTCTATTTAACGGAGAATTTTCTGACTCCGTACAATATTGACAGGGCTGCTCGCCAAATGGGATTTGATCAGGGTGTCCCATTTATTCATTCACCAAGGGTTCCGAAAGAATCTCTCCCGAATATTCTTAACGCTGGCATGTTTGTAGAACGGGTGAGCCTTCCCTTCTGGCCTATTGGGAGAAACCCAGTGGTAACCGATAAGTATAAGGAATTTTGGAGGAGACAACTGTTGGTTTTCCAGAAATTTTCGGAGAGTGTTGTGACAGATTCCCGTAGTGAGCCATCTTCTGACGTCTTGACGAAGCATTTCCGGTTGAAGCCACTTCCGGTAAAACGGACCCAGAGCTGAGGGTTGGAGTCCCCAAGTAGGAGAGAGACCTAAGAGGCAAGCATGCGGTCCGGTAATCCTCAATTCCTCCAATATGCAGGTATTTAAATCTCCTCCCATCGGTTCTTTCATTTCTCCAGTGTAAATTCTTCTAAAACGATCCTTGCTTGAAATCAGGGAATTTCGAAAGAGAATGTCTTCACCAGGTTGGCGCGCATTCAAAATGAGAAGGCTGGCGGTACTGATCTTCATGCTGAGAAGTCTGGAGAAACTGATCTTCATGTTGAGAAGTCTGGCGGCACTGATCTTCAGGAGTCTGGTAATACTGATCTTTACACTGAGAAGTCTGGGGAAACCACTTCTTTTCCGCACCATGACAGGGATGATGCAAGCTCGGTGGGACGAGGCGCTTCCCTTAGTGATCTTGTTGACGGGGTCGTGATGGAAATTAGCACCCAGAGCGAAATAGATGCCGGAAGGAATGTAAGAGAGGCAGTGCCTGCTATAGTTGAGGCGGCTCCTCTTGAGATCTATCCTGAACAGGTTCCAGTCAATATGGCTATTGTGGTGACTCCTTCGAAAGGCCTCCCGCAACCGACAAGGCTCCGCGGTTAGTGAATTACCGGTGATGCGGCACGGGGCTTTGTTCGATCCTCCTTTTACTATCCCTTATCCAGGCCATGTGTTGGTTGGTGGATTCAGCGTGCCGGTTCAGTTCAAAGAGTTGTACACATCGATATGGGAGAAGCACGGTCACATTGCTACCACCACGAAACTCAAAAGTCGTCTTGCGTTGGTCAACCGCGTCCAAGAAGCTTTAGTTTCTATCTAGGGGATGAGCGTCACGACTGGTCGAACAGTTTCTGAGGAGATGATTGAAGATTGGAAGTGCCATCGAGACGTGTTTGCGCAAAGACGGTTTCAATGCTCCTTGGTTCTTCAAAGGTTTCTCCAAGATTCAGGGAGCTCCGAAATTACAGGATGAAGTCCCTTCCGCGGATTGTGTTGCTCGCCAGAAGAAGAGGTTGAGAAGTTGTCTAAGGAACTGGAGTCAAGCAGTGCCGTGCTTCAAAGGATGAAGGTCTCTCTTGCCCATAAGGACGAGTTGTTGCTGAAGGACTTTCCTTGAAGTATTCGTGTTATATACTTGCCTTTTTAGATGCTTTTTTCTTTTTGAGTGATAGTGAGGATTTTCTTTGACCTCCGGTTTTGAAATAATAGGTAATTGAATTGGTTTATTTTGAGATAGTTTTGTGGACAACCTTTTTGAAAGGGATTATGTTAAATGAAATTTGCATCTTGGTCATGAATGATTGCACATGAAATTGCAAATGTTATGTAAAAGGGAGGTACGAATGGAAACAAACATGGCGTTTGATCACCGAGCCTCTTTCTCCACGTGCGGGATGTTAAGTCCCCAAAGAATTCTAAACTATCTTTCCTGTAAAATTGTTGAGTAAAACTTACTTGCTTTCGAAGCCTCACTCGTATCGAACCGGAGTAGCCTTTCTAAGAAAATCCTCCGCACCAATCTCTCAGAGTTATCGCTCTGGACCAAGCTTCTCCTGAACAATGCGCTTCAAGGCGTTGCATTCACTGGTGGGGTGATGGAGGAACCGGTGGAAATGACAGTACCTCGGGTCCATTACTTCTTGATCAGTAGGCGGATGCCATACCGGGGGTAGCTCCACCTCTCCATTTCGTACCCACGCCTCTAGTAGCTCCAGAATCTTCTTCATTGGGAAGGAGAAATGTAAGTACCTTGAGTCTGGCTTTTCCTGTGTTAGTGGGCATTGTGATGTCTCTCCGTGGCTTTTATGTGGAACAGGAGATGAAGTTGGAAGATTTGCGAGTGCCATCATACTCATGGATCGCTTGCCTAGGTAAAGGGATGTGGAAGGTGTCGTAATGTTATCACTGAGTGATCGGATTGAACGTTCCCATCCTCTGTATTCAGGTATTTCCTGATTGATTTCTCCCTCCTCAAGCATTTCTTCAGTCGGTTGAAAAGTCGACGCGGATTGGACCGTCTTCCGGGCTTCAGCAAGAGTTTTGAGATATAAATCCTCTAGCAGGGCTCCATAGGCTGCAGGCTCCCTTTCTTTATCTGGCAGACATTGTAGTACTCCGGACAAGTCTTTTCCTCTGTCTGGACCATGTTGTCCATCTTTCTTGATTCGTTTTCGACTGCGTGCTCTTTTTGCTTCTCCACTTGTAAAGGTGTGACTCCTGACTAAGGATTCAACGCTTCTTGCACTGTCTGAGTTGATGCCTATCGACCCTCCTTGTAATTGTGCCGCTACATCATTAAAAAGGCGAAATGTCTCGCTCTGCCTTCTAGTGATACCGGCTTGATTTGCCAAGACATCCTCCAACATTCCAGCTATGCTTCCCATGATATCTGAACCACCTGCGGATTCCGGGTGAGGATACATCGTGAGACGAAAATCGAAGAATTGAGGATTCGATTTTTGTAACCGAGAGATCAACCTCCCACTGTGGTCGCCAATTGTTTATGGGTGAAAACTACTCCTGCAGAATTTGGTAATTTGGGGTGTGGATGAGGAATGAATTTAAACCTTAAACAAATGCACTGCACGGTGAGTGCTTGTAGATTCGAGAGATCAATCTGTGCAAGTCCGGCCTAAACCAAGAAATGGCCGTTCCAGACTTGTTTCGGTCACAAAGTGAAGGAGATGGGGTTGATCTTAGGAGGGAAGCGAAGAAGGTGTTGAGATTGTGAAGGTGTTGGCTTGCTTATGACTTGTAACAGAAAGGTGAGCAGGCTTGTGATTGATGCAAGCAAGCTCTGGGTGTTGGAATACGTTTTTGTATTAACACTTGGTTTTCTGTCTTGTCTGGACTTGTGTTGTTGTTTGAAATAGGGCGGAGAACCTATTTATACAAGTCATTGAGCCTTATTCACGTCTCTCGTGGGAAGTGGAGGAAGTGAAGTGATGGAGTAGTGGAGTTGTGCGTTGGTGATACACGACCAGCCTTGCCCACTTCTCCTGTTCATCTCTAACCGTCCATGACTTCCTAACACGTTCTTGTGATGGCGCGTTGCATGCTGCACGTTATAAACCGCCAGACCAATACCCCAGTATGTATCCCCCAGTTTGTGACATGATTGATGTCTGGAATGTGTGGATCGTGGATCCACGAAAGATAGCATGTAATGCTGAATTGAATAACTGCGTTATTCAGGAAGTCGATACTTGTGAAGTATCGTGTGTATTTTATGCAGGTATTACATTATGGTGTGGTAAAGTGATGGGTAATGACGCCTCACTAACCAATTAACTCGACCGAGGTTGTATAACCAAGGGTGAAGTTGGACGGATGAGATGATCTTTGAGACACTCATCTGCACCGTTAATGAATATTAGGGTTTTTTGAAGAGGTGCGCAAGCATCACTCTTCACTTGGTCGAAACCAAGCATGGAAAGGGATTTGGAGAGGACCGACCGGGTATGTGTGTAGACAGCATGCTAGTATGCACGTCCATACCTCACTGTCCCATGAAGGCGCGATCTAGGCCACTCAATTTGACCGGTAAAGTTGAGTGGTTGAGATCGGTTTTGCGGCAGAAATCCATTGCCGCAAAGGAGTTGGAAACCGCGTGACATCCCTAGTTTGGGCACGCGTTTCAAGACGACCCATCTTGGTCGGTCTTGGTCGATCATACCAGCATGTAGGTGGTAGGCTGGTGTTCACACCTATACCTGACTATCCCATGAAAACGTGATCTAAGCCACTCAAATAGTCCTAGGTGAAGTTGAGTGGTCGAGATCGGTTGCAATTTGGGAAGTGTAACCACGCAAGTTTGGGTGGACGGTTTGGGATAGCCAGGCATGGTATGCCTTGGCCGAACACATGAGGAGGTAGATGGGCCCACGATGGTCATGCTTTGGTATGACCGGACCATGTTTAATCTAATCGTGACCCTCCATTCGTTCCGGAGAAGATGGACGCGCGTGATGGCTTGAAACCCTAATTTTGGCTTTTCAAAGCCGCATGCGTCACTCCTTGTTTGGGCGTACGAATTTGTTACAACCATGCGTGGTTGGTCTTGACCGATTGGTCAAGTGTGTAGGCGGGCCCACCAGAATCGTGTTGACATGCTCGGGCCCTTTGAGTCTACATCTACACCCTCCATCTATACCGCGAAGATGGATGGTTGAGACTGTTTTGCGACACATGTAATATGCCGCAAACCCTAATTTAGGGTTTTCCGTCCATAATGCTTGGTATGAACGGTTTCTTGGCAAGTTAGGCCAATGACCGACCATGCGGGGTCGGCCGTGGGTATTCCATACCTGCTTGGGGGTGATGGAATTGATCTGGGGTCATCCACTCATGCTTATGGAGTTGGATGATCTGCGATCGAATCATATCCTGGACCGATACGGTCAGTCCGGATGCTCAATCGGGCTAGTATAACACACCGAGAGGGGCTCAATCGGGCTAGTATAACACACCGAGAGTCGGCTGTACGGGTATTTCGTACATGGTTTCATTATAGTGCTTGGAGGTTCATGTTACTCAGTAAGAGTAACACTCGACCGTCATGCCACACCGATAATGAGTACGGAAATACAAGGCCGATATGAAATTCACAGGATGGGATTGTTGCTACATGCTCCAACCCGGAGGAATTTCATGTATTCACGAGAATGGGATTGTTGCTACATGCTCCATTCTTGGTGAATTAAGTGAGGGAGTATCCAACACTTATAAATGGCTTTATCTTTTACAAGATGTCAGAGCATGATTTTTCTGGTTTTTACAAATTTAACCTTAAACAAAAATCCACCATCAACATTAAGTCCCCTGCCTAGCACATAATGGTTACACTATTGTGTGGTAGGCATGAGATGGTGACATACATATGTGAGAAAGACAGGATAAAAGGAGTTTACCTTAAGAGTGTTGGCCGACCGCTAGTTTCCCACGCCGTCACGCTTGTATGGAATCCCTTGGTGGGGCCGGTTTCTTTCTTTGGGTATTTGAATCAAAAGAGGAAACCAAATAAGGGAGGAATCCTTCTTCTATTGGGATTCTTCTAATTTTTGTCTATAAAAGAGACAAAACCCTTTTATTTTTTCCTCACGAAATTTTTTTTTATTGTGAAGCAACTCCGTCCGTGACCACCTCGCTCCTACCGACGCCGCTACCGCCGCTGCCGGAGTTGCCGGATTTGCTGCCGTGCGCCACCGCCCGTCCACGGTAAGTTTCGCTCCCCCCTTTTTTTTTTTTTTTTTTTCAAAGGTAAAACCCTAGCTTGTTAGGTAAACACCTTTTATAAGACATGTATATGCTTAGTTTTTTTTTTTTACCAAGGTTGATACGTCAATATTTTCTAGAATTGCTTAGTAAAACAACCCGTGAATCCATGTTGTTTTTGCTTCTTTCCACCTTTTGGCTTGAATCCCGTAGACACGATTCCCATGAATAAAGAAAATCGTGTTATGATGCATGCGGATGAATGAATGCGGGCCCGCCGTGTATGCCGGAACGTGGGTCTTACTCACACATGCTTGACTGAAATTTACACCGAACTTGAAACTTGTACCGGACTTGAAACCAATACCAGACTGAAATTTGTACCGGACTTGAAACCAATACCAGACTGAAAGTTGTACCGGACTTGAAACCAATACCAGACTGAAAGTTGTACCGGACTTGAAACCAATACCAGACTGAAAGTTGTACCGGACTTGAATGGTGTTTGAACCGGCCATTGTGTGCTCCGATGTGAATTGCGTCTTGCCGTTTGTGACTACATCTCTCCTGTGCTTTCATACAAGTTCTAACTCCTGTCTTTTATTTCATTGTGGAAGAAAAGAATCCCTGTTGAGATGTCTTCTGAAGATAATGTTGGTGCCAAGTCAGGAAGTGTTGACAGCTTCAAAGATATGCCGAACATTGATGATGAGTTATTCACCTCGCCTTTTCCAAACATTAGGAGACATCCTTCTCATAATAGTCTTGCTTTCCGATTCAGAAAATATGGAAACTGATTCATTCTCTTCTTCAGCACTTGTGGTGAGATTTTGTCTCCATAGAAACGAATATCCGCCTTCTCCTATTGACTTCAAGATTTGCCATACTCCACTGGGTTCTTATGAAGTATGGATGAGACGTATGTTGAGTAATAAGGGCATTAAGGATAATTTGACCGAAGCGCAAATTCTCAATGCGGTCATGGCATCTGCTACTCTTGAAATTAAGAAAGACATGGCGGGTTTGATTACCTTCATTTCTCGGTGGCGCATTTCTACTCATACAACCATATCTAGATGGGGAGAAATGAATATTACTCTGGAGAGTGTAGCTGCATTAATGAACCTGCCTGTTGCTGGAAGTCTTTCTTACGAGCTCTCTGATACGGAAAAAAGTAACTATGGTGCTATACTTCGAAAAGTGGCGGAATTCGATAGTCTGGACAAGGAGGAGAAAAAAGATATGATGAGTGCCAAATATTGCATATTTCTACATCTATTTATTGGCATTTAACTCATCTTTTGTGCTCAGGAATCAGATATTATCCCAGATTCTGTGTTTTCTTTGTTTTCAAGAATAAATATTTGTATTAATTAATGTTGTGTTTTTAGGTAGAAAATAAAGCTCGGATAATCTGAGGAGCCGAAAGAGCAGAAAATTATAGACTAGCGTCTATGGAGCAGAAAGCCAAAGCCCGCGCGCGCATCAGTTGCAACCCAACAAGGAGCAACCCATCTACAAAACATGGGCTTGAGCTATCCAAGACCCGCGACCCGGATCCGAGCCCGTCCACTCCAAGCCGTTGAGATCTCGCCCAGATGCATCCTACGGTCGCTCCATCACTCACATCATTTCTCGATGCCTCCGCTCAACACCAAATCACCCCAATCCTCCCTCGGCCGTTCAGATCTCATTCGCCACATCCAACGCTCGCTACAGCTTCCTCATCGATCCTTTCTACACCTGCTTCACAACAAAACTCGCCTACACCTATACCCTATCGAGAAAACCCATTTCCTCTCTTCTTCTTCTCTTTCTTCTCTTCTCTCTTTCACCCGACCATTGCAGAGACCATACCTCCACCTCCTTCTTTACCCGACCAGCAGCCATCACCACTACCTCCATACCCTGACAGCACCAACCACACCACCTCTAGTTTTAGTTATCTCTCGCCTAGCCTCTCTCGTAACCCTAGAGGCTATGTAAGAGATAAATGGAACTAGGGTTAGGGTTTTGTTCCATAAATCAATCAAGGAAGCGGCTGAAGACGAATTGACAGAGGAGAGCACTGATTCAGAGGATTGAGCGACGTGGGTGAGAGGTTATTGCTTTCAATTTCTGTTTTGAGAGAATTAGGGTTTTGAGTTTATGCATGTATAAATAGGTTTGGCCTGTGTGTGAAAAAACTTATGCCTGGGCTAGCCAGAGCACCATTTAGGGTTAATTTGTATTATTGCTTTTGATGTTCTAATTTAGTTTACTAGGGTGTGTTGAAACCCCTAATATCATGTTAAGTAATTATTTTTGGTTCTCATTCTTGCTGTGTGTTATAACATGACTAGGATTAGTAATTAGCTAATGAACTTGTAAACCTGTGATGGGTTGTACTGTAGAAAGACAATTCATACTAGGGGTGAACTAGTAGAAATTAGTTAAGGAATATCTACTTAAGACCTTCAAGGGAAGGCACAAGAACTGAACTAGAGACACATTGCCGTAGCTTGAGGTTAGAGGGTGGATTCACTGCCCTAGTGAGTCATAATCTGCTCACAATTTACTTTGTTACCTTAGTTTAGATTCATACAACACAACTCGGTCGTATCGACACAAAGCAAAACAATTCTCGTCACTTGTTAGAAATCGCTTAAGTAAGCCTAGAGATCAACTATAGCACCACAAGTCTCTCGTGGATCGACCCGTATTTGCTCAGTCTTTGCATTGTAGACACACCGTGCACTTGCGGTTTAAGTTGTAGGCAAAATCAAACCCCTTTACAGGCCTACCAAGTTTTTGGCGCCGCTGCCGGGGAGGAAAAAAAAGATACGAGGTGCTTTTACACCTGGTGGGTGTCGGAGTGGTCTCCTGCAGACCCAGAGCTGAATCAAAAGTTGGAAAATGAGCTCAGCGTGATTGCGTTCCTGTCTCTATGGTTATCCAGAGATGTATTCGATGATGGTTCTGGAAAGAAGACCATTAGAGGTGACCTTGTTAAGATTGCTATAAGGCTGGCGTAGGGTGAAGTTCTTCCTCTGGGCTCGTTGTTCCTTGGATCACTGTATTCTCATTTGGATGCTTTAGCAATGGACATGCATGCTTCTAACGGGTATAAGAAGGTGGAGTCGCACATTCACTTCGCTTTTCTTCAGGCGCTCTTATGGGAACACTTCAAAAGTTACGCTCCTACTCCTGGAAATTCGCTCAATAACTTATATGGTGGCTCGAGAATACCCGTTGGAATAAAAGGCGTCCCAGAGGTGGTGCGAAACTTGTGGACGTATTTGACAATGTGTCTTCTGTAGATTTCCGACCATGGGGGCCGGTCCACCCTTCCATTGTTCATCCAAAGACCTTTGCTATCGCTTCTGACGGTCCTGATGCTGTGTTGTGTACCGATGTCGAAACTATGAAATCTGGAGAACTTATTTACCTGCGCAGCTGCATTCCAGATATGTCCCGTCTCTATTTAACGGAGAATTTTCTGTGACTCCGTACAATATTGACAGGGCTGCTCGCCAAATGGGATTTGATCAGGGTGTCCCATTTATTCGTTCACCAAGGGTTCCGAAAGAATCTCTCCCGAATATTCTTAACGCTGGCATGTTTGTAGAACGGGTGAGCCTTCCCTTCTGGCCTATTGGGAGAAACCCAGTGGTAACCGATAAGTATAAGGAATTTTGGAGGAGACAACTGTTGGTTTTCCAGAAATTTTCGGAGAGTGTTGTGACAGATTCCCGTAGTGAGCCATCTTCTGACATCTTGACGAAGCATTTCCGAGTTGAAGCCACTTCCGACCAAACGGACCAGAGCGAGGGTTGGAGTCCCCAAGTAGGAGAGAGAGACCTAAGAGGCAAGCATGCGGTCCGAATCCTCAATTCCTCCAATATGCAGGTATTTAAATCTCCTCCCATCGGTTCTTTCATTTCTCCAGTGTAAATTCTTCTAAAACGATCCTTGCTTGAAATCAGGGAATTTCGAAAGAGAATGTCTTCACCAGGTTGGCGCGCATTCAAAATGAGAAGGTTGTCGGTACTGATCTTCATGCTGAGAAGTCTGGAGAAACTGATCTTCATGTTGAGAAGTCCGCGGCACCGATCTTCGTGAGTCCAGTAATCCGATCTTTACACACCGAGAAGTCCTGGGAAACCACTTCTTTTCCAGACCATGACAGGGGATGATGCAAGCTCGGTGGGACGAGGCGCTTCCCTTAGTGATCTTGTTGACGGGGTCGTGATGGAAATTAGCACCCGAGAGCGAAATAGATGCCTAAGAAGAATGTAAGAGAGGCAAGTGCATGATATAGTTGAGGCGGCTCCTCTTGAGATCTATCCTGAACAGGTTCCAGTCAATATGGCTATTGTGGTGACTCCTTCTGAAAGGCCTCCTGCAACTGACAAGGCTCCCGCGGTTAGTGAATTACCGGTGATGCGGCTGGGGCTTTGTTCGATCCTCCTTTTACTATCCCTTATCCAGGCCATGTGTTGGTTGGTGGATTCGAGCGTGCGCTTGGTTCGGTTCAAAGAGTTGTACACATCGATATGGGAGAAGCACGGTCACATTGCTACCACCACGAAACTCAAAAGTCGTCTTGCGTTGGTCAACCGCGTCCAAGAAGCTTTAGTTTCTATCCAGGGGATGAGCGTCACGACTGGTCGAACAGTTTCTGAGGAGATGATTGAAGATTGGAAGTGCCATCGAGACGTGTTTGCGCACTACGGTTTCAATGCTCCTTGGTTCTTCAAAGGTTTCTCCAAGATTCAGGAGCTCCAGAAATTACAGGATGAAGTCCCTTCCGCGGATTGTGTTGCTCGCCAGGAAGAAGAGGTTGAGAAGTTGTCTAAGGAACTGGAGCTGAAGCAGGCTGTGCTTCAAAGGATGAAGGTCTCTCTTGCCCATAAGGACGAGTTGTTGCTGAAGGACTTTCCTTGAAGTATTCGTGTTATATACTTGCCTTTTTAGATGCTTTTTTCTTTTTTTGAGTGATAGTGAGGATTTTCTTTGACCTCCGGTTTTGAAATAATAGGTAATTGAATTGGTTTATTTTGAGATAGTTTTGTGGACAACCTTTTTGAAAGGGATTATGTTAAATGAAATTTGCATCTTGGTCATGAATGATTGCACATGAAATTGCAAATGTTATGTAAAAGGGAGGTACGAATGGAAACAAACATGGCGTTTGATCACTGAGCCTCTTTCTCCACGTGCGGGATGTTAAGTCCCCAGTGAATTCTAAACTATCTTTCCTGTAAAATTGTTGAGTAAAAACTTACTTGCTTTCGAAGCCTCACTCGTATCGAACCGGAGTAGCCTTTCTAAGAAAATCCTCCGCACCAATCTCTCAGAGTTATCGCTCTGGACCAAGCTTCTCCTGAACAATGCGCTTCGAAGCGTTGCATTCACTGGTGGGGTGATGGAGGAACCGGTGGAAATGACAGTACCTCGGGTCCATTACTTCTTGATCGATGGCGGATGCCATACGGGGGTAGCTCCACCTCTCCATTTCGTACCCACGCCTCTAGTAGCTCCAGAATCTTCTTCATTGGGAAGGAGAAATGTAAGTACCTTGAGTCTGGCTTTTCCTGTGTTAGTGGGCATTGTGATGTCTCTCCGTGGCTTTTATGTGGAACAGGAGATGAAGTTGGAAGATTTGCGAGTGCCATCATACCTGCGGATCGCTTGCCTAGGTAAAGGGATGTGGAAGGTGTCGTAATGTTAATGCTGAGTGATCGGATTGAACGTTCCCATCCTCTGTATTCAGGTATTTCCTGATTGATTTCTCCCTCCTCAAGCATTTCTTCAGTCGGTTGAAAAGTCGACGCGGATTGGACCGTCTTCATGGCTTCAGCAAGAGTTTTGAGATATAAATCCTCTAGCAGGGCTCCATAGGCTGCAGCTCCTTTTCTTTATCCGCGAGACATTGTAGTACTCCGGACAAGTCTTTTCCTCTGTCTGGACCATGTTGTCCATCTTTCTTGATTCGTTTTCGACTGCGTGCTCTTTTTGCTTCTCCACTTGTAAAGGTGTGACTCCTGACTAAGGATTCAACGCTTCTTGCACTGTCTGAGTTGATGCCTATCGACCCTCCTTGTAATTGTGCCGCTACATCATTAAAAATGCGAAATGTCTCGCTCTGCCTTCTAGTGATACCGGCTTGATTTGCCAAGACATCCTCCAACATTCCAGCTATGCTTCCCATGATATCTGAACCACCTGCGGATTCCGGGTGAGGATACATCGTGAGACGAAAATCGAAGAATTGAGGATTCGATTTTTTGTAACCGAGAGATCAACCTCCCACTGTGGTCGCCAATTGTTTATGGGTGAAAACTACTCCTGCAGAATTTGGTAATTTGGGGTGTGGATGAGGAATGAATTTAAACCTTAAACAAATGCACTGCAAGCGGTGAGTGCTTGTAGATTCGAGAGATCAATCAGTGCAAGTCCGGCCTAAACCAAGAAATGGCCGTTCCCGGACTTGTTTCGGTCACAAAGTGAAGGAGATGGGGTTGATCTTAGGGAGGGAAGCGAAGAAGGTGTTGAGATTGTGAAGGTGTTGGCTTGCTTATGACTTGTAACGAAAGGTGAGCAGGGCTTGTGATTGATGCAAGCAAGCTCTGGGTGTTGGAATACGTTTTTGTATTAACACTTGGTTTTCTGTCTTGTCCGGACTTGTGTTGTTGTTTGAAATAGGGCGGAGAACCTATTTATACAAGTCATTGAGCCTTATTCACGTCTCTCGTGGGAAGTGGAGGAAGTGAAGTGATGGAGTAGTGGAGTTGTGCGTTGGTGATACACGACCAGCCTTGCCCACTTCTCATGTTCATCTCTAACCGTCCATGACTTCCTAACACGTTCTTGTGATGGCGCGTTGCATGATGCACGTTGTAAACCGCCGACCAATACCCCGCATGTATCCCCCGGTTTGTGACATGATTGATGTCTGAATGTGTGGATCGTGGATCCACGAAAGATAGCATGTAATCTTTGAATTGAATAACTCACGTTATTCGGAAGTCGATACTTGTGAAGTATCGTGTGTATTTTATGCGAGTGCGCATTATGGTGTGGTAAAGTGATGGGTAATGACGCCTCACTAACCAATTAACTCCTGACCAGGGTTGTATAACCAAGCTGGTGAAGTTGGACGGATGAGATGATCTTTGAGACACTCATCTGCGACCGTTAATGAATATTAGGGTTTTTGAAGAGGTGCGCAAGCATCACTCTTCAGCTTGGTCGAAACCAAGCATGGAAAGGGATTTGGAGAGGACCGACCCAGGGTATGTGTGTAGACGGCATGCTAGTATGCACGTCCATACCTCACTGTCCCATGAAGGCGCGATCTAGGCCACTCAATTTGACCGGTAAAGTTGAGTGGTTGAGATCGGTTTGCGGCAGAAATCCATTGCCGCAAAGGAGTTGGAAACCGCGTGACATCCCTAGTTTGGGCACGCGTTTCAAGACGACCCATCTTGGTCGGTCTTGGTCGATCATACCAGCATGTAGGTGGTAGGCTGGTGTTCACACCTATACCTGACTATCCCATGAAAACGTGATCTAAGCCACTCAAATAGTCCGGTGAAGTTGAGTGGTCGAGATCAGTTTGCAATTTGGGAAGTGTAACCACGCAAGTTTGGGTGGACGGTTTGGGATAGCCAGGCATGGTATGCCTTGGCCGAACACATGAGGAGGTAGATGGGCCCACGGTGGTCATGCTGGTATGACCGGACCTGTTTAATCTAATCTGTGACCCTCTATTCGTTCCGGAGAAGATGGACGCGCGTGATGGCTTGAAACCCTAATTTTGGCTTTTCAAAGCCGTGCGTCACTCCTTGTTTGGGCGTACGAATTTGTTACAACCATGCGTGGTTGGTCTTGACCGATTGGTCAAGTGTGTAGGCGGGCCCATGGTAATCGTGTTGACATGCTCTGGGCCCTTTGAGTCTACATCTACACCCTCCATCTATACCTGCGAAGATGGATGGTTGAGACTGTTTTGCGACACATGTAATATGCCGCAAACCCTAATTTAGGGTTTTCCGTCCATAATGCTTGGTATGAACGGTTTCTTGGCAAGCTATGCCAATGACCGACCATGCGGGGTCGGCCGTGGGTATTCCATACCTGCTTGGGGGTGATGGAATTGATCTGGGGTCATCCAATCATGCTTATGGAGTTGGATGACTGCGATCAGATCATATCCGGACTGATACGGTCGGTCCAGATGCTCAATCGGGCTAGTATAACACACCGAGAGGGGCTCAATCGGGCTAGTATAACACACCGAGAGTCAGCCTGTACGGGTATTTCGTACATGGTTTCATTATAGTGCTTGGAGGTTTATGTTACTCTGTAAGAGTAACACTCAGTCGTCATGCCACACTGATAATGAGTACTGGAAATACAAGGCTGATATGAAATTCACAGGATGGGATTGTTGCTACATGCTCCAACCTGGAGGAATTTCATGTATTCACAGAATGGGATTGTTGCTACATGCTCCATTCTTGGTGAATTAAGTGAGGGAGTATCCAACACTTATAAATGGCTTTATCTTTTACAAGATGTCAGCGCATGATTTTTCTGGTTTTTACAAATTTAACCTTAAACGAAAATCCACCATCAACATTAAGTTATATGCTGTAATACTTAATCCCAAGAAATTAGACATCAGTTTTGATTATTTTAATTATTGTGTAAGGTCTATTTCTGAATAAAACTATCTATTATTTATGAATAAAATTATTATTTTATAATTTTTCCTGTGATAGTTTTTCAATTACATAGCATGTGCTTGAATGCTTTATATTATTGATATGTGTTTATGGGATGTTTGATTTCGGTTTTCTTACCTTAATATTCGATCTCATATGATGTGTGAACCCTTATGGTTTGTGTTTTTGATTTAGCGGGGTTAAGTTCTAGCCAAAGTTGGTAGGCTTTATCAAAGGATCATAAGGTGTTCCGATTGAAACTCATATGTGAAAAAGTCACAATATGTTGAATCGATTTGTGTTTAACATAAAAGCATATGTGTTTCGGGTTTTCAACTTTAGCTATTTGCATTATGAAAAGACGAGGGTACCCAAATACACCACAATCTTTTATTTTGATCGCAACCTATACAAGACCCACTGTGTATAAACCTCTTGGAGCAACAATCACTCAAGGAATATTTCAACACATTGTCCACTTGAAATAGGGTTAGTCCGAACTGGCCTAACACGTGAATAATTATATCAGACAAGTGGAGAAATCTAATACATTTTGTGTGATCATCTATGGATATGAAATCGAGACAATACAATAACAAAGTGTTCACTTGATAATAGTACGGTATAACCGAAACCTTAAGATAAATATCAAGTGCCTAGTTAACATACAAGTGAAATTACTTTAATTATAATATAAAAACAATTATAATGCGGAAATAAAGTAAAGCACACACCAGAATTTTGTTAACGAGGAAAACTACAATCTTGTAGAAAAATCCCGGGACCTAGTCCAGATTTGAATACTCAATGAATTAAGACGCTACAAAAATTAAACCTGCAACTTCGTGTAGACAATACTAAGTAAACTAAAATCCTAGTTACTCAGCTTCAGCAGTATTCTTGTCTTGACAATATTTAGCAGAACCGAAGTTCTCAATAGATATTTGATACCAGATATCCTATCAGAACAGGAGTTCTCTTTAGGACTAAATCTAGTATATATATATATATATATATCTTCTTAATGAATCACAACAACTTCTTCTTTAAATCTTCAAAGTCTTCAATCTTCGATTTAATCTTCAAAGTAACAATCTGCAAAAACAAACTTGATTCCTTATTGATTGTCGCACAGAGCGGAGTCTGTTAACAATGGAAAATCAATGAATCTATCTTACGGATCTAGAAAAACTTAGATCAGTAGAAACTTAAATCTTTGATCTAGTTTGAGTGAGCCTTATATCAGAAGAGAAGGTTCTCAAGAATAAACAAACTAGGTGCAATCAAAGTTCAACCATCGTTAGTCAATCAAATCAATTGAAAACACAAGATAAACCGCAATTATCAAGTTTCCCACCAACGGTACTAATAGAGCTTCTCAATCCCAAAGAAGACTTTAAACTGAGCGGCCGTAAGAGATTCCGCCTAATTAGGTTACTCTCCTCTCCGAATAGGCGGCTTCACCAGTAACAACACAACCCAGGAAGTTTGATGTTACAAAGGATTAGTTTGCTAGAAATGCAAACTTCAAGTATTTATAGACAAGGAAGTTTGGACACCAAGGAATTTCCAAAACCGAAAATATTCTCAAGATATGCAATATATTCCAAATTCGGTTTCCATAATTCCTGGAAATGCTCTATCCAAAATATTGACCGAAAATCTCTTTGGAAAATCTTCAACTAGTAAATGCACATTACTAATTCTCATTTTTCCTAAAATAAAATTAAAAACCTTAAATAAAAGATTCTTAACTTATTTATGTTTCGATCCTGGGATTTTCTTCCTTTAGCTATTAAGGAATAACTTTGAACAATTAAAGATAAGAGTTACTGCACATGTTCAAAGTATGTCAGTATCCTTACTATGTAAGTCCTCTTTCATACTTACAATCTTGAAACCGATTTGCCACACTTCCAAACAAGTTTAGAATTGGTTCATCTGACTTTCAAGAACTATGTGATTGATCAAGAACACTCAATCACCAATCATGGGTTTAACGGTTCTACCAAAACAAGTTTCGGTTCTACCTCCATGTGAGTACTGTGCATAGTCACACTAGCTTTCCAAAATTCGGTTGACTAGGTACTATGATCGGTTCCCCACATATATATGGTATCTAACTTGAATTGTTGCACATGTCCATAGGATTGGTTCCCCTTTCTGCTAAAACATGCTGCACCTCATACAAGGATCGATTCCCCTTTGTGATGTGTTGCACCTCTTACTAGGATCGGTTCCCCTTTACCCAGAGTCGGTCTTACACAAAATCACAAACTCGATCATACCATCTCAGGTGATTACTTAAGATCGGTTTCACTAATAAAAGTCATACCAATACAAAAGTCAGGCCTTTGTGAATAGTTTTACCAAGAACACAAACAAGTCATGAGCGGTATACTAATCACACATATTGGTTGTTCACAAGATATGCAATGAATAACAATACCAATAATGCCTGGCGATTTCCTTTTCGATTCACAAAACAAGTTCATGAATTTACTTCCTTAAAACACATGTAAAACATTGTTTCCTAAGATGAAATCCTCACCTCATACCCATACATAATCACAATAGCATTTAAACAATTATGTCGATGTCTTATCTACAAAGTTTAATGGTTAAGCAATAAACCTCGTATTGTATTCCTTAATACTATGTCTAAATAGAGTGTTCATGCTTCGCAGTTTTGTTTTCAATCTAAAAGATTTGAAAGACACATGATAGAAATGGAACAAGTCAAGTCGTAGTTACTAACCTCAAGCTGAAGGATAATGTCTTTGTTGTCTTCAATCCATCTTCAGATCTTTGTGAGTAACTGGAGAACAATACTTCTATCATTTCTAGTCTAACCTATCGAAGTTGACTGCAGTTTACATATTAAGCGACTCGAGTTTTGGAACTAAATATGACAACCAATCTTAACATATCAACGCTTGGTGGGTTCAACCGAGCAGTGCTCTAACACATTAGTTAAAACCGATTCAACCTTTCTCTTGTAAAGGTTGTTGTTGTTGTTGTTCTTTTGTTCTTGCGAGAGGATGAAAACATAATGGGTGAGAGTTCTAACTTGAACTTGCGCTTAATGATATATCTTTCTGGGGAGAAGAGGATGTGGAATCTGAGGTAACAAATTTGTTAGTTAATCGTTTTCCTGTTTATGAAAAGCTTGAGTTTCTTGCATATATTTTGCTTTTGCTTAACGAAATTCGGTACAATTGATGTTTATTCCATTATGTATGTATGGATGTATGTGTGTGTGTGATTCAATTGTTTCCGGTTAAGAAAAACTGGTTTGATATCTTTCTTTATTGTTTAGTATCAATTGTTTTAGACTTAACGAAATGTCGGTGCAATTGATGTGCTTTAATGTCTATGTTTGTTTCAATTGCTTCCGGTTAAGAAAAATAATTGTGCAAGTCAATTTATTTGGTTTATATGTATTGTTTATGGCTTAACAAAATACGGGATCATTTGTTTAGTCCAATTCGATTCCGGATAAGAGAAACTAAGTTAATTCTGATCTTAGTTAGACTAATCAAAGTAAAGTTCGGTTATTCAAGTCTAATCGAATGCCTTGACAAGAAATATTAGTTAACTAACCTAGTATTGTCTTGTCTAAAGTGAAAGGTCTAAGTTATTGTCTGAATAATTAGTGCCTGATGAGAAAAATAGAGTTAATTGTGATCTTTATTTTGGTCTTATCGAAATAAGCGATTGTTTTGTGCAATCGGTTTAGCAAGAGAACTAAGTTTCTTAGTCAATTTGTTAAACTATTAGGGAAAATTGCTTCGGGCAATTGTTTCCTTGATAACATATTAAAACCAAATTACTTGTAGTTTCGGTTTTGATATTGGTTATCTAAAATGGTATGTGAAACCTTCGTGCTCAACTCTTATAGGTTGTACAATTCTTTTAGATTTGTAAGATCCTTTCGGTTTTTGGTATTTGCTCGTACATTTGTCATTTTGTGACAAAAAGGGGGAGAAATATATGGAGTAAACAAAGTGATTTGTAACCACTTAGGAAAGGAGAATTGTGCTTAAACGTTATATCTAACGAAAGAGTAAAGCATTGACTAAGGGGGGGAAACATATCATATGATGATTGTAGTTATTTGGACTACAAAGGGAAATAACAAAGATGTGCGGATTGAAAATCTACTTATCTCACCTTTAGGGGGAGTATTAGCTTTGTTATTTAAATGTCAACAACGGCATTTATGGATTGAATATATGCAGGGTATTGTGTTGTTGAAACTTGGAATCAAGCGTATGTATAATTAATTTTTTGTAATTTGTTTATCCATATGTATTAAGAGTTTTGTCACTAAAATTGACAAAGGGGGAGATTGTTAGGGCATAGCTCGGTTGAACCCACCAAGCGTTGGTATGTCAATTTTGGTTGTCATATTTTAGTGAATCAAAACTCAATTAAAGAGTCGCTTGATTATATACTAGAAACAACTTCATATAGGTTAGGCTAGAAATATTAGGATTATGAGACATACAAGTATTACTCGAAGAATTGAAGAATATGAAGAAGTAACAAGCTACATCGACGACAGCATCCTTCCTCTTGAGGTTAGTAATATTTTGACTTGAACTGTTTCATTCCCAACGTATATTTCAAGTCGTGCTATATTGAAAACATAACTGCGAAGCTGTGAATGATATACTCTAGTAGACATCGTGTTAAGGAATTAGAATACGAAGTATAACGCCTATCTTTTGAACTTCGTATATAAGACATCGACATAATCGTTTGAATGCTATTGTGATTATGTGTATGGGTAAAGGTGAAGATTTCATCCTAGGAAACAATGTTTACATTTGTTTAAAGGAAGTACATTCATGAACTTGTTTTATGAATCGAAAGGGAAATTGCTAGGCTTATTAGTATTGTTATTCATTGCATATCTTTGGATTACCAATATGTGTGAGTTAGTAGAACCGATCATAACTTGTTATGTATCTTGGTAAAACTAGTCACAATGCTTGACTTATGTATTAGTATGAGTTTTATTAGTGTAATCAATCCTAAGTAATCACCTTAGATGGTATGATCGATATGTGTAATTGGTGTAACCGATCCTGGTAATTGATATGACCGATCACAAAAGAGTTGTAATCGATCCTTGTAATTGGTGTAACCGGTCCTAGTAATTGGTGTAACCGATCCTAGTGAATAGTGTAACCGATCACAAGTAATACCATGAGAGTATGGTAACCGGCCCTGGTAATTGACGTAACCGATCCTGGTAACTTATGTAACCGGTCCCAGTAACCATATTAAGGTAGAACCGATCCTTGTGTTTGGTAGAACCGTAAACCCATGATTAGTGTATTGATATTTGATCAATCACATAGTTCTTGGAAATCAGATTGTAAGATTGTAAATATGAAAAAGCCTAACCGGTTCTACCTTGTTTGGAAGTGTGGTATAATCGGTTCCAAGATTGTAAATATGAAAAAGGATTTACAAAGAATAAGATGTCGACATACTTTGAACATGTTCTGTAACTCTTTATCTTTTATTGTTCAAAGATATTCCTTAATAACTAAAGGAGATCCTGGACCGAAATATGTTGAGAATCTTTTAATTAAGGTTGTTAATTTTATATGCTTTTAATTACCAGCAATTAAAACGCATATCTCTGGAAAATAAAAATTGGTAATGTGCATTTACTAATTAGAGATTTTCTAGTGAGATTTCGGTTAATTTTGGACAGAGCATTTCCAGGAATTATGGAAACCGATTTGGAAATATATTGCATATCTTAAGAATATTTCGGTTTTGGAAATTCCTTGGTCTATAAATACCCAAGTTTGCTATCCTAAGAGCCAGCAAAACTACCTTGTTGTGTTGTTACTGGTGGAGCCGTCTATTCGGCGAGGAAAGTACCCTAATTAGGCGAAATCTCTTACGACCGCTCGTTTAAAGACTTTTGTGGGATCAAGAAGCTCGACGAGTACCGTTGGTGGGAAACTAGATAATTGCAGTATTATTAATTTTTGATTTGATTTGATTGACTAACGGTTGTTGAACTTTGATTGCACCTAGTTTGTTTAATCTTGAGAATCTTCTCTTCTGATATAAGATTCACTCAAACTAGATCGAAGTGTCGATGGGATCTTTAGAACTGTTTGTAGATCTAAAGACATATTGTTATAATCCATTGTTAACAGACTCTGTTCTATGCGTGATTGATCACAAGAGATTCAAGTTGTGGTGTTTATTGAAGATTAATGAAGATTTGAAGACAAATGAGATTTCTTATTGGGTTCATAATCTTTGGTGTGCACAAAACTTGATCGGCTGGGATCCAACTATAATCTTTTTATCTTTGATAGATTTGATTGATTAGTTGCGTAGATCGGCATCATTATATAGTATCTTGATAGATCCTATTTTTGATTGCAAAATTTAAACTCTGCTACTTTGGTAGTTGTTGGATAGATAGATCTAAACTCGACAAAGGAGTTTATTGGATTAAACAGAAGAGCCTTTGTCTAACTCATATCACTGAGATTGAATAGAGTTGTTACCGAACAGATTTGTTATTCCTTTACTGTTTGGAATACGAACCAAAGGAATTATTCCAGTGCGTGCACTTATTGAATGTCGGAAGCGCAGGGATACTGAAGAAACTAGGTAAACTATAGGTTTACTTGCTTGGTCTCAACTAGACGAAGTTGGTTTGATTTTTTATAGCGGCTTAATTCTGAGAGTATTCAATTCTAGACTAGGTCCCGGGGTTTTTCTGCATTTGCGGTTTCCTCGTTAACAAAATCTTGCTGTGTCATTTACTTTTGTTTTCCGCAATTATAATTGTTGTTATTATAATTTATAGTAAATTACACAAACGTTAACTCCGTATTACTTGATAGTGATCCTATAGAGTTTGGTTAAGTCCGAACCTATTATCAAGTAATCACATTTTGATTGTTATATTGTGTCGATCTTGTATCCATAGACGATCACACAAAGTACGAATACCGATTTGTTGTATTGTCTCGATTCAGTCCATAGACAATCACTTTCGGTAAGAGGACTTATAGGTGGAAAATTTTAAGATTGTGGTATATTTGGGTACCCTCGTCTTTTCACAATCAATAGCATGAATTGAACACGTGGAGGAAAAGTAACTCCACCATCTATCAGGAACATTAAAGGAGGTTAAATCGACCCATAAGGAAATGGGTGCGACAAGAGGGGGTCTGGAAAAGCCAGACCTGAAAAGGAATAATCAAAAGAGAAATCGATCGACAAAATGTTTGTACTAAGGGCTCCGAGAAGACGAAAAGACGGAAGCAGCTAGACATGACTTCCCTTTCAAAGACCTATTCTGCCAATCACCATCAAATTTTGCAACAACTAAGACTGAAAGTCATGGTCGAATACATCCGCACCATGAGGGGAAGAAAACGAAGAGCAAGGACGGAGACTTAATCGGCTTTGAAGATCCACATCATGAACGACATGGAGTCAACAATAACAATGGGCTCTAGGAAAGGTCGACCCGAAGGAATGAAAGGAGATGCCAAAAATAAAGCTAAAGTGCAAACTGACTGCTGCCATAATCACGGATTTGGCAAAGAGCCAAGGGGCTAATGTAAGCACCCGGATTCGGCAAGAGCCGAAGATACTAGAATGGGGGCTTCGGGTGATGCCAAGCCGAAGCCACCATTGACGATGACGTGGCACAGGCAGGCTGCCTCCAGAGGATGATTAGTGGTTGCCTAAATAAACCCCCATTGTAATAGTACACGTGTACGGCTAATGACAAAAGTCTTACCAGAAAAGGTATTAGGGCACACGTGTATGGTACCTTCATATTAGGCTTTTCCTATAAAAAGAGAGCTATCCTCTAGAGAGAGGCAGAGCTTTTCAGATAATTGTAGTGTGCATTGGGATTCGTCTTCTCATAACCTTGTATCAATAATAGGGTGTTTACACTAGATTACCTTCTTCAGGTGCCATCTACTATTATTATATATTTATACTGCCCGGAATAAATTACGTAAACCAATATATTACCTACAGACGTAATGACATTCTCTCATATCATTTTTTGGTCACCCTTTTGCTTTCCGACGAAGAACTAGTTTTTTCTTCCATCTTCTTCTTCTGGTTTCCCCTACCATGATAGGCTAATCGGCCGCTCATAGGCTTTGATGGTCTCTAACCTAATGAAGCACTAAGAATTCTGTTATGTGGGTCTTGATTGATATGGTCGAGGTATTATTTTTAATTGAAAATTGGTAGTGGGGGTCTAGGCTTAGGTTATGATTTCTCTTCTGCAGAAAACCAAATCTACACGATTAATCCGTTTCTTCTCCAAGATTGTCAGGTAGTCATTCTAATTCGTTTCTTGAGCGTGTTTTATTTATTGAATCAGGATCCTATTGAATCTAATTACTTGAAGAGCACTCACAAATTTCATCAAACCCTTTGCCATCTGTAAGAAATTTCTCAAAGTTCTTACACCTGTTTCAATTCTAATCGTTCTCAAACCATTAATATTTTCTTCTATCTAATTTGGCTGAGATTTTAAATTTTCTTCTCTTCGATTTCATAAATTTGGTTTTCTAATCCATCCCCTCAAAACCCTAATTCATCATACTATAAGTACCTTGAAAGATGATGAAACTTTGCCTGAGTTATACATTTTAATCTCGTTTAAGAAACCAAACCCCATTTTATTATCCTCTCGAACCCTCAATCTTATTTCAATTCCCTATTTATTAGCTTTTGTTGTGCTTGTGTATCACCATGTATTCTGTTTGGCATGGTGATGTCTCTCAATTAACCAACCAACTCCAGTTATCCTTGAATCTGGGTAATGGTAGACCTTTTAACCTCAATGAAGTGATCCCTTCAAGATTTCAAAACCATAAAAAACTGTGGTCAAGTTGTCTGTTAGGCATATTTGCTGAACCAGTTGATAGAAACAGCTGGGATGTTAGAAACGCTCTGCTTTTCCAATGGGAGATTCAAGGTGGCTAATTTGTTCGCAAATGCGGTGAATGGGTCTTCATGGTGAGATTTGAAAAGGATTATGAAATGTGTAGAGTGTTAGTTGTTGCAACTAGAAAGGTATTTGGAGACTTATTATGTATCAGAAAGTGGGAGGGAACTGAAAACTTGCTTACTTGAAGTCCAGATACTGGAATGTTATTAATCGCAGTTCATAATCTAACACCAGCTCAAGTAGATAGTGAAAATTTAAGGAGATACTTAGCTTGTATGAGAGAGATCACTTCCTTCTCTTACCCTGTACACAAAGCTAATGGAACATACTCAATTACTGTGAGAGCTTTTATCAGATACAAGCAAAGGCTAAGATTCAGTGTTAGGGATAAAAATGAAATAGGTTTCTCCAATGTTATCAACTTCGAATTTCATAACTTCTCCAACTTTTGTGGATTCTGCAACCTTATTGGTCACAAGCTTCAAGATTATGCAGAATTTGTCATTGCTCAACAACATGCAGAGGAACAACAAGAAGAATCGGACAATATCATGGAGGCAATGAACCAGTTCAATCATGTAGAACGAAACTTTCAGCAAGAAGAGCCTCAACAAGCTCCAGTCCATCTGTTGCTCAAGCTCAATCTGAGGTAACATACTTTGACTACTTGCAACACCTTAATGAAGAAAAAAATAGCCAGGATAGCATAAATACAACCTCTTAGAACAACATTTTGTCAGCATCTACTAGTAACCCTAATGCATCAGATGATCCCTTCTACAACATTGGTGGTGTACATACTGACTCATATATGTGAAAAGTGATCCAGAAAAGAGCCAGGACTAGTCTTATGTTTAATGTTGTTTCGGGACAATGTGAGGGTGAAACCTCTACACAGCAGGCTATGGACTCTCACTATGCTTATCTTAGCAATTGGACACTACACCATTTTTCGGGATTAGCAACGGCTGCCTGCAGTTGCAAAGCAGCCAGCCGTTACGAAACGTGGCGTTGCATTTTTTTGCAATAGCTCTTAAGCCGTTGCGAAATTTTTTCGCAACGGTTTCGGTTCAGCCAAGTGTTTTTTCCTTGACTTTGCAACGGTTTCTACCGTTGCGAACAGGTTTAGCAACAACTATCTGTTGTTGCTACATTCTTGTCGCAACGGCATGGAGTAGTTGCTAAATGGAAGATTCGCAACTGCTATGGAGCAGTTGCGAAATTTAGACCCAAAAACACTTAGAACGGCTAATCTTAGCCGGACCCGGTTTTATTATTATTGTTCTAAATTTAGCAACAGTTGTAAGCCGTTGCTAATTTTTTGCAACTATAAAAAAAAAAGTCAAGTCAATCATCAAATGACCTAGTCAAGAGTTCCCTGGAAAATTTTCAGACCAAGAATTTCACTGAAAGAGACATCAATTGCGCATTGAACAAAGAAAGAGACATTAAATGTGCATTGAACAAAGATGTTCTCCATTACTAATAAAAAAATCAGTAAACATTTCTAAAGTTTCTAAAAAAAATGATAAGTACAACCAAAAAAAAGTCTGGAATCCCCACTTAAGTTTAGAAATGTAGCAGTGTAATGCTTAATTAGACAATAACCGTAAAAAATAGGAGGACAAGGACCTAACCTAGGGGGTTTTCTTTAGCATACCTAGATGGGCGCCATGCTCAATCACATGCAATTTTGACGTAATTTGCCCAGCATTAGTGGTCTTCATGACAAAACAAATGATCCTAATCTATCATAAGCCTGATGAATTGCATGAAATGTGTACAGCAAAGAGAAACATAGGAAAATCATTTGTTAACCACCTAAGTGAGAATAACATTTACCATAGCAAACTCCAGATACACAAGAAAGAAAGAAAGAAGAAATATAATGCAAAAAATCATCATCCTTGTCACTTTGATATATCCATGTGTTGGACCAAATAGAGTAACAAAAATCAAGCCAACGCGTGTATTGTATTTCATGTGGTTATCACTATACATGTAAACTCCTATCTTGGCCATAGTATATCAATATAAAAGTTAAACTTCTCATAAAGTGTGTTCATACCACCTAAGAAATGTAGGCACTTCTAATGCTTAGACACTCCTCACGGAATTTGATTGAACCTTTATTCTATCAGAATCTACCTAACTACTTATTCCAAACTACCTGATATTACAAGAATATCTGTCATGTAATTTCTGTTGATGCCTACGCCAATTACCTGCGCCTCCAATGTAATTGCAGTCTGCTCCTCTAGCCACATTACTAGCACCAGCGAAGCTGGGTTCCTTCTTACATTATAACTGGCCATCTTCAGGTTGCCTCTAGTCATAGGCAATAGGTAGATCACATGTTGGACTCTCCTCATTGCAATATGAAGGTAGTTTCACAAGAATTACGCATACTTAATCACATGATTAAGTGAGCAGGAAGCTAAATGTCATAATTTTTAACAACAGAGACAAATGATCAGTAAATAAAGACTTACCGGAATGCGTTTCTTCTGAACGACATCACTTGATGCATTCCTTGCAAACGGAATTAGCCATCATTAAGCACACCAATTAATCTTCCAAAACTAGGGGATAAGGCATGACGTTAATGTAAGGAAGTAAGATAAGTGGATAAGGCATCTTACCAAACAGGAATGCTTTCGCAAAGGATGAATGTTAATTGAGTGTACAATCCCATATGTACTTCTCAAACACTAGTCGCCAAGCAAAACTCAGCCCTTGAGCTATCCTTGCAACATTCTTCATCGAGTTTTCCATAATCCCTGGATTTAAGTTCATAATTCACAACCCAGATTACATAAAACAAACCAAAATTATCTATAAGAATACCAACCGAAGTAAGGCTACCAAATTTATGAAATTTACAAGCAGACAAAACTGAACTGAACATACATGACAAGCTTGAGAGGTTTTTCGAGCAGTACTGCATGATAAGCTTGAGCAAGAGCTAAAGATAACATGCTTAAATCCCAAGCATCATCAAGCATGTTTAAAACTACTGCAAGATTCATTTATCAGGATCTCAACATGATACATTCATTGCAACTTTATGCTTATGCATTATGGATCCTATGCAGTTTTCGGTCCACAAGTGCTAGACACTAGGAAACAAAAGGGTACCAGGAACATAATTACTAGGAAGAAGATATCCATCAAGACCTAAACTGTAACTTTTATGAGCAACAGAAGTCGTTGTCCAAGAGCATTAAAGGCATACGAATATTGCACAACGTTGGCGTGATCCAGGAAATATTTGATATTGAAGCATCAGATACAACAAATGAACATGAGTGTTTAGTGACTACAAATCAGTAATACTACATGCGCTGAACCCCAACCTGGAATATTAAACACCAAAGTGTAGTGGTGTAACGAAATAAAGACTACACAAAAGTATCTGCAAAGAGATATATGTTTCCAGATCTCACCCTTGGTAGGTAAAGTCGCCGAGAAGTGCCACAATGGGAACAAGAAGAACCGACAGATAGAAATACACAATACTCATTAGTATATAGACTACAAAATACACGTTTTCCTGCAAACAACATAATAAGAGGTTTAGTTCCCATATTTAGTAACCTTTCACAAAAAACAAACACATCTAATGAAAATAAGCAACTTACTTGTCTATCGTGTGGGGTCATAATTCTAGAATATATAAAGATGAATGAATACGAACCATGCTAAAATACTTCCTCCGACACTTACTCGATGCCACCTTGTGATCAAATTGAAAAGGCGAGGGTACCCAAATATACCTCAAGCTAAAAAATTTCCTACCTATAAGTCCTTTCTCCGAAAGTGATTATCTATGGACTGAGTCGAGACAATACAACTAATCGGTTCACACTTCGTGTGATCATCTATGGATAAGAGATCGAGACAATACAACAACGAAGTATGTTTACTTGATACAAAGGTTCGGACTTAATCAAACACAATAGGATTGCTTATCAAGTAAATAGGAATTAACGTTTGTGTGATTTACTTTAATTATAATAAAACAATTATAATGCGGAAAATAAAAGTAAATGACACAACAAGATTTTGTTAACGAGGAAACCGCAAATGCAGAAAAACCCCGGGACCTTGTCCAGAATTGAATACTCTCAGGATTAAGCCGCTACACAAAATTACACCTAACTTCGTATAGTTGAGACCAAGTGACTAACCCTATAGTTCACTTAGTTCCGTATGTATTCCCACGCCTCCGACTTGTGAATAAGTCACCTAGTTGGAAAACTTCCTTTGGTTCGTATTCCAAACAGTAAAGGAACAACAAATCTGTTTGGTATTCACTCTATTCAACCAAGTGATATGAGTCGGACAAAGGCTCTTCTGTTTATCTTAACATAAACTCCTTCGTCGGGTTCTTAGATCTATCTTATGTTCAATCACCCAAAGGTAATCGTTTAATATTGAGCCAATCAATACCTTTAATCACAAGGAAACGTATTGATGCCGATCTACTCGATTAATCAATCCAATCTACCACAAGGATAAACCGATTATTAATTGGATCCTCTTTTACCGAAACAAGTATTGTGCACACCAAAGATTATAAAACCCAAGTCAGATCTTCAATATCTTCTTTGTCTTCAAATCTTCTTAAATCTTCAATAAAAACTCTGCACACAATCACTTGAATCTCTTGTGATCAATCACGCACGAACGGAGTCTCATTAACAATGGATTATCACAAGATCATCTTTAGAACTAACAACAGTCTAAAGATCCCTGTCGAAACTCTGAACTAGTTTGAGTGAATCTTATATCAGAAGAGAAGATTCTTAAGAATAAACAAACTAGGTGCAATCAGTTTTCAACCACCGTTAGTCAATAAAATCAATCGAAAACAAAGATAAACCGCGATTATCTAGTTTCCTACCAACGGGTCGCGCTAGAGCTTCTCAATCCCAAAGAAGACTTTAAACTGAGCGGCCGTAAGAGATTTCGCCTAATTAGGTTACTCTCCTCTCCGAATAGGCGGCTACACCAGTAACAACAACAAAAGAGTAAATCTGTTGTTACGAAGGATTAGTTTGCTAGAAAGACAAACTTCCTGTATTTATAGACAAGGAAGTTTGGACACCAAGGAATTTCCAAAACCGAAAATATTCTCAAGATATTCATAAAAGCACAGATTCGGTTTTCATAATTCCTGGAAATGCTCTGTCCAAAAATAACGATCGAAATCTCTCGGAAAATCTAATTAGTAAATGCACATTATTAATTCTGTAATTTCCCTACAAAATGAAATTAATAACCTTAATTAAAAGATTCTTAACTTACTTATGTTTTGATCCTGGGATTCTCTTTCCTTAGCCGTTAAGGAATATCTTTGAACAATTATAGAGATAAACATTCACAGCACGTGTTCAAAGTTTGTTGACATCTTAACTTTGTAAGTTCTCTTTCACACTTACAACCTTGAAACTGATTTTCCACACTTCCAAACAAGTTTAGAATTGGTTCATCTAACTTTCAAGAACTATGTGATTGATCAAACCAATATTCAATCACAATCATGGGTTTACGTTTCTACCAAAACAAGTTTCGGTTCTACCTCCATGTGAGTAATGTGCATAGTCACACTAGCTTCCCAAAAGTCCGGTTGACTAGGTACTAGGATCGGTTCCTCACATATATATGGTATCTAACTTATATGTGTTGCACATGTCAATAGGATCGGTTCCCCCTTCTGCTATAAACCTTGTTACACCCCATACAAGGATCGGTTCCCTTTGATGTACTGCACCCCTTACTAGGATCGATTCCCTTTACCTTACAAGGTCAGACATACAAAATCCGATCATACCACATGTGATTACTTAAGATCGGTTTTACTAATAAAAGTTATACCAATACATAAGTCAGGCCTTTGTGAACAGTTCTACCAAGAACACAACAAGTTGTGAGCGGTTATACTCTATCACACATATTGGTTGTTCATAAGATATGCAATGAATAACAAAACCAATAACACCCGGCAATTTCCTTTTCGGTTCACAAACAAGTTTATGAACCTACTTCCTTAGAACACATGTAAACATTGTTCCCTAGGATGAAATCCTCACCTCATACCCATACATAATCACAATAACATTCAAATGATTACGGCGATGTCTTATCTACAAAGTTTAATGGTTAAGCAATAAACCTCGTATTGTATTCCTTAATACTATGTCTATCTAGAGTTCAAATATGCTTCTCAGTTTTTTTTTTCAATATGCACGACTTGAAAGATACGTTAGGGAATGAAACAGTTCAAGTCAAATATTACAAACCTCAAGTGGAAGGATGATTGTTGTCGTTGTAGCTCCTTGCTTCTTCACATCTTCAAGTCTTCGCAATACTTGTAATGTCTCATATCCTAATACTTTCAAGCTAACCTATACGAAGTTTAACTCTAGTACATAATCAAGCGACTCTTAACATGAGTTTTGATTCACTAAAATATGACAACCAAACTTGACATACCAACGCTTGGTGGGTTCAACCGAGCCATGCTCTAACACAAATTACATGCTAAAAGAAGACGCAAGTTGACAGTTATCACAATGCACGTAAAGGCCATTGAGCTGACATCCTAAAGTCCAAACATTTTTCAAGATAAATTCCAATTGGTCCTGCAACAAACCAAAGTCCACAAGCTCTCGCTCCTGCAACAAACCAAAGTCCATGACAACACGAGCTTATAACTAAGGAAAACCAAAGTCAGAAATTACCACAATACCAAGTTGTACGGAAGATTGATTGTATCATGTTGTCCTACTAAGCCTTGGTAACTACATAGTGGTCAAATACCAAAATCAAGGTTCCATATATGTAGTGAACGACAGACCGTTCTTGTAATAGTAAATTAAATGTACTTCGTGAAGCAAGCGAACAATCAGTTACGCCAGAGAAGAGCGGTAACAACATAAGTCAGCCACTACAAGTAGAAGAAGCATCTTGTGGACAAATCATTTAATATATTTTAAGCTACCAAGTTAGTCAGGGAATATTTGAGATGGAAAATTGTATCGAGATACCGCCATATATTTAGTGAATAAATAAATCAGTTAAAAACAGCTCAACGATATTCCTTTACGAACTGAGCATGAAAGTATCACTCATGAAAATACCAATCCTGACAAAAAAAGTATCGAGCCACAAAGTATCACTCCTGAAAAACAACAACAGTCTCAATAGACATGCACAAGCAGATCTTTCCCGACAAAAATAGAATGAAAGATTCACAAAAAACATTTCCGAACTGAGCTTATATATTGAAAATTGTATTGAGCTGTTAAAAATTATTCTGCAACCATTCACCTTCATATTATGCAACCACAAAAGATACTTGACAAGCCCTTCTTGAGCAACATACACTCCTTTTCCATGAGCTAAAATCATCCCAAACTGTTCCTTCATACCTACACAACAATAGACGGTCAAGAACATTAGTCAATTAACACAAACCAGAGAGAGTGAAGAAATTGAGGGATGGGTACTGAAACCCCTGACACATAAATCAAAATTCGAACTACCAAACTAACACAAACCCTAAAAACTAATAAAATTACCTTTAATTGCTGGAGACATAGTTAGCTACTGGTACAATCCGAAATTAAAACAAAAATAAATAAATAAGCAGAAACCTTAATTCAAATGAACAGAAAGAGATATTGATTTGGAGAAACCCTAACCTGGGTTTTTTTTTTTTTTTTTTTGGTTGAGGAAGAACATCAAGTCTCTAAAACCCAAATCTAAGAAGCAAAAACACAAATTAAATAAAACCCACATGTAAAGTCTATCCATCATAGCAAACTAACCTCACGAGATAAATAATTTTTCCATGAACCCTAGATTAAGTGAACACGGTAATCTTTTTCATCAAAAACAAAGTGAACACAATGACCTTCTTCATCAAAAACAAAATGATTTAGTTAAATCGATCGAGATTTTGACCAAAGATTGAGTTATCAATCGAGTTTTTCAAACAGAGAGAATGAGAAATTCTGAGTTTTTAAGGAGAAACAGAAGTCGGCTAGAGAGAGAAAAGGGTGAAGTGAAGAGGGAAGAGAAAGCGAGGTAATTGTATATGGGTTAGGGTTAATTAAATGGTGTAGATTTTATTCTAACAACTATATCTACGACGGAGATTTAGACACGAAAATACACATGTAAAATTTAGGTGTTACCAAGCACACAGCCGGGTCACACACGTGAGTTATGGTATTACCTTGCACACAAACAAGCAGCACATGTGGTTTTCTCAGCAGTTGCAAATCGCAACAGCTAATCAGCCGTTGCAAAATTCGTAACTGCAATAAATAGTTGTGAATTTTACGGTATTTGCAAGATCAGTTGCGAATTCGCAACTGCGTAAGAGCTGTTGCAAAATTTAGTTGCTAATCGGGAAAAATGGTGTAGTGGGAATATAATGCAGAATTACTTTATGTGGGATTTAGCTCTACCTGCACCTAAAAGAATTAGAATTACTAAGATAGATGACAGTTGCTCCCCCACTGACCAAGCTATGAAAGAATCAAGATCAGTATACCGCGTTGAACCTCAGCAGAGCAACTTAGTTTATCCACATGAGTGGTTCAAGGGTGAAGCCTCGACCTCAAATCATGCCATGATGAAAGACAATTCAAAAGGCAAGGACATTGCAGATGATGTCAACTAATCATCAAGACCCTATCAACAACAGAAATTCTTTGGTGCTTTAATGATGCTCTAACCATCAGAGCCTATGTGCATTCCTATTTTATGGGTTTTATTGTGTTTTTTGTATTTTTGTGCTGCTTTCTGTACTTGATTAGTGTACCTAGTTTACTTTCAATTCCTACATATGTAATTACTTGTTTTTTGTGTCTATAGATTCTTGTGTCTTTATCTACTAGTAATCTAGTTTATCTTCTTAGTTAATCCTTTGTGATATTAATATCCCCTATTTTTCTTCTTTACTGTCCTTTTAATCTCTCACTAGCATTCTGGTTCCTTTCTTGCAAAATCTTTGTTTGTCTGGCTTGGTCTTTCTCTACTTGGTTATATCCTCTCTTCTGTGTAATCTTTGAGAAATATATGCAGTTATCTACTAATTTAGCTGAAGCTGTGTGTACCAATTGTGGGCTTGTTTGTGATTGAATTCATGTTCTCATTCTCACTGTGTAATTCTCTTTGTCAAGCCTCTTTCCATATATTTTTAGTCTGTTGTACTATTTTGTTGTGTAAATTATTCAGAGAACTCCCCTTGTTTGAAAGTTTCTATATTTTTTCCCTAGTTGATTTGTTTGCTCATTTCCATACTCTTTCAAGTGACATTGTGAAACTTCTCTCTTGGAATGTCCAAGGTGTTGGTACTCCAATTACCCAAAACCAATTTAACCACCTCAATCTTTATTACAAGCCAGACATAATCTTTCTTTCCGAGACAAAAGCTTTGTTGTCTCGAATGGAATCCTATTCTAAAAAATCTCACTTTGTTGATTAGTTTATTGTTTATTTGGTGGGAATTACAAAAGGGTTAGTGATTGCGCGGCACAACAACATAGAAATGAATCTTTTATCTTCAAACCTCAATGTGTGCCACTTCAAAACAAAAATTGGACTAGTTGAGGTGCTAATCACTTGTGTTTATGGTGCAGTGGATCCGGAAGCTAAATTTGAACAATGGTCATATATTGCTAACATTTCTCAGCATGTCAACAAACCTTGGCTCCTAATAGGAGATCTAAATGTTATCTTAGACCCAGATGAGAAATGAGGTGGAAATAAAACTAGCTCAAGCAGCAAATCTTTCATAGTCCGGACAATTGACTCTTTGGGTCTTCAAGATGTGGGTTATGAAGGAGCATCATTCACATGGTCAAATAATAGAGAGGGCGATGCCAACATATGTGTAAGAATAGACAGAGCTTTGACATCATTTTAATGGTCGCAGAATTTTCCCGACACAAAGGTGAGTCATCTTCCTAGAGTTGGTTCTGATCATACACCCCTCCTTTTTGATTCAAACCCGGAAAAACAAAAATCCAAAAACTATTTAAATGTATTAGATCTTGTTGTCTCATCCAACACTATCATCAATGGTTGCCAACTCTTGGAATTTCCACTCCAATTTTACTCAGGATACAAACATTTATTCGAAGCTTCAACTATTATCCTCGGATTTATCTCAATGGAACTCAGATGTGTTTGGAAACATTTACAAAAACATAAAATCCCTGAATAATAGGATTGAAAGTCTACACAGAACCGAGAAATATTCTGAAAATTTAGATAAAATAAAAAACCTCCAAGATGAGCTAGGAAAATGGTACAACATCAAAAATGATTACTACCACCAAATTTCAAGAGATAATTTTTTTAAAGAATACGACCAAAACACTAAGTACTTCCCTGCCACAACTTCAAATAGAAAATGAATCAATACTATAAACTCTCTTAGAGAACCATGGAGTCTGTGGATTTCAGATACAGGCCAAATCAATACCCTCTTAATAAATCACTTCACTCAAATAGGCACCTCACACAACAACAACTTGGTGGAAGATTTATCCAGCTTTATTGAACCTTGCATTTCTGAGGTGGAAAATTCTTCATTAATAATTATCCAATCAAAAGAAGAAATCTGGTACAATTGCCAAGATGAACCAGTGGGGAGCGCCAGGACCAGATGGGTTTCAACCAGGCTTTTTTAAAGCTAATTGAGATATAAATATAATAGGTCCAGATATAATTAGGGCAATTCAAGATTTTTTTAAAACCGGAAACCTAAATCCAGAATTGAACTTCTCATTCATAACACTGATCCCTAAAATATCCACTCATCAAACCCCATCAGATTTCAGACCCATCAGCCTGAGTAATACAATTTACAAGATCATATCCAAAATTCTAGAAAACCGGCTAAAACCAATCCTAAACAAGATAATTTCCCCAAATCAATCCGCATTTCTGCCAGGAATACAAATCACGGACAACATTATCATCGCTCATGAGCTTATTCATTCAATGGAAAACTCAAAAGCCAGAAAAGGTTACTTCGCCTTAAAGTTAGATCTCTCTAAATCCTTCGACGGAGTAAAGTGGAACTTCATCAAATCGGCTCTATCAGCACTAGGTTTTGGTGACGCGTGGGTAAATCTAATAATGCAATGCATATCAACCACCTCATTTTTTATCCTTCTAAATGGTTTTCCAGGTCCAAAATTTACAACATCCAGAGGGCTAAGACATGGTGACCCGCTTTCACCATACTTGTTTCTAATTTGCATGGAGATTCTTTTTAGACTTCTAGAAAATTCAGTTTCTGAAAAGACATTTTCGGGCCTCAAAATAAATAAAGATGCACCGAACATCTTTCATCTTTTCTTCGCAGATGACTGTTTTTTATTCACAAAAGCTGATCTAGGTGAAGCAAAAAATCTGTTAGACATCTTATCAAAGATTTGGAGAGATTACATGGCAGATGGTAAATCTCCAAAAATCTGGTATCTACTTCAGTCGTAGAATTCATCTGAAACATGGGAAAATCATTGCAAGAATTCTAAAAGTTCCCTTAATGACAAAAAATGATAGATATCTGGGAACTCCTCTCTTCTTGGATACACATAGAAAATAAAATTTTGAACCTCTACTTCAAAAATACTATGCCACCCTTCAAGGATGGAAATCGAAATTTCTCTCTCAAGCTGGTAGAACAGTTCTGACAAAATCCATTCTTCAAGGTTATCCTACTTACCAAATGCAAGTGCTGGCTCTTCCTAAAGAAACACTGGATCAAATGGACAAAATCCAAAGAGATTTTTGGTGGAATAAAGGTAAGCCCAAAAGTAGAGGAGGATATATAAGGGCTTGGGCCAGTATATGCAAGCCTATTTCCCAAGGAGGTCTTGGAATCAAGAATCTGCACCAGTTTAAGATAGCTCTCCTTACTAAACTAGCTAGCCGCCTCATCTCAGAGCAAGATCAACTTTGGGCGCAACTCCTCAAAGCTAAATATTTCCCAAACTCTCATCCTTTGGAATTCTCTAGATCTTCCAAATTATCTTGGATTTGGACAAACATAAAAAAAAAAAGGTTTGGATCTCATTAAAGGTAATTTTATCTGGCAAGTTAAAAATGGAGCTTCTACAAAAATTTGGGAAGACAAATGGGTCCCTAACATAGATATCATTCAAAAGCCCACTAATATTCAAGATCCGGTTCCATAGAGGGTAAACGAGTTGATCACTCCCGACAATACATGGGATCAAGAAAAACTTGATACTTATTTCGATCCAGAAATAAAAGCGGAAATCCTAGCTATTACTCCAAAAAGACAAGAACAAGACAGAGTCAGATGGTGACATCATCCTTCAGGAACTTTCTCAGCAAAAAATGTTTATAGATTTCTAATAAACCAAGATCAAGATAGCAATACATTAATCTCCTTTCCATGGCAAAAAATATGGAAAATCTAAGCAATCCCAAGGATCAAATTATTCGTCTGGAAATTATCCCAAAAAGTTCTTCCAACTAATTCAAGACTCGGAGCGCATAATGCAGACATAAACACAGAGTGTCCAATGTGTAATTCTCAAAAGCAAGAATCGAAACAACACCTTTTTTGCTTTTGTCCCTTCGCAAGAGCTATTTGGTTTGGTTTTTCTCTAGAAGCGGTGAACACCATATTTAATTCGGATTCTATTGAAAATTGGATAAAAGAATGGATCACAAACCAAGATTTCATTCAATTATCGGATAAAATAGATAATATATCCTGGTTCATTTGGAAGCACAGATATTCGGTAGTTTTTGAGAAAATAAACCCGAACCCGATTCATCTCATGGAGCAAATCAAGAAATTTCTGAACCAGAATACACAGGAAAGGATCCAAAAATCTATGAAGATAGAAAAAAGAAATACCCCCAAAGAGAAATGGTCTGACCTATCTTCGGATTGGTTAATATTTATTGATGCAGCTTTCAAAAAAGAAGATCCGACCATGGGATACACTTTTTTACTTTATTTTGTGGACAACAAAACTTTTATGTATATAGAAGCTGGTTCGGATGGGCTTCCTCAGCTTTTCATGCAAAATCAAAAGCTTTGCTAAAGGCATCTGATTGGTTAAGTGAAAATATATTATCCACTGTCTCAATAGTTACGGACTGCAAAACTCTGGCGTAGACGATCAACAAGTCCTGCAAAAATTCTCCTTGGAGCGCGGATAACACCATACAAGAAGTGAACTCAATACTGGAAAAACTTCCGCAAGCCCAGGTAAAGTATATAAACAGGAAATATAACTCTACGGCGGACGACATTTCTAAAGAAGCTCGAGTAAAGCATCTTCGACACAGGTTCTCCCACATTCAACACAGGGTTTTATAATCTAGTGTTATTTCCAATGTTTTTGATAAAAATGAGCTCATAAACATTTTGTTTGAAGAAATAATGTGACGAGGGGGGTAATCACGTGGGGTGGACTTAAGTTTGAAGATTTCGTGGCATTAGAAGGATTAAGTTAGTGATTTAAAATTATTTTTTAATTGCAAAGGTGTATTATGTTAGACAATCAAGATCGTGTCACAATCAAAACCCTCCATGATCGTGTTACAAATTCCATGTAATTTAGCATTGCATTGTATAATGGCTTCATACATTTTAGGATAGTGTCTCTAACGGCTTAATACAGTTTGGTGTTCAAAACTGGACGAGCTCCGAGAGTTTTTCTGCAGGTGCAATTTTCCCCGTTAACAAAACTTCAGGTATCTTGTGTTTTTCCTTTTATGCATTATATTGTTTTATCTTTATAATAAGAATAAAACAAGTGGTATGTAATCAATCTAGGTAGTTTAAGTCCTTATTAATTATGATCAATAACGAGACTTGTTCTTGTTGAATTTGTATCTTGAAAGATAGATTACAAGTTTCATACTTGTCAGTCCTCTTGGTTTGGATACAACTAGATTGATCTTGGATATTGATTTGTGATATTGTCCAAGAACTCTTTTATACAATCAGGTTCACATACTTTTGAGTCTAGACATATTGACTATGGAAGAGATATGAGAAAACTCTATATACATGTTGTTCAAGGATCTTTAATTTAGATCTACTTACAAAGTTATTAGGTTTTGTCCATACAGGTTGCCGAATGAAACAGTTAGTGGTATCAGAGCAGGGAAACACCGATAGACCTAACAAGTCTGTGTTTGTGGCGACAGACTTTAGGACGGATGGTATTAGTCTTATAACCCTATTTACGACGGATATGGCCTGTCCTAAATCCCGCATTTTGGACTAGTGCATCCGTTATTGACAGCGTTGTTCTTATAGATTTTATTAATGATGTCGGATCTTCTTCCTCCTAAAAAATAGACGAACATCATGTTCATATAAAATAGTCAAGTATCAACCAATGTTATCCCTACTATCTCACCAATGAGTCTGACTCGGAAGTCGGAAGGGAAGCAGTTAAAGAAAGTGGTGAAATTCTTAAACATCCCGGAATTCAGGCTTCTGAGATTAACAAGCTGAAAAACAAAGTCAATACTCTCATTGGTAAGGTTAATTGATGCGTGTCGTAGGTGCAATCAAATTAATATCTTATTTCCACTCAATTAAAAATAATATAATGGAAGTCAAGTTCGTTCCCACGAGGAGCAAGAGATTCTAGTTGTAAAAATTGTCACAAAAGGGGGGTGTAAAAAGCAAAAGAAAATAAACAAAGCAATTAAAAGATAAAGTTGAAAGCAATAAGAGAGACAAGATCAAGGAATCCTTTTTCGTTGCAAAACAATGAATCAAGTTATGTTCTTTTCTACTTGTTATTAGTCACAGATTATCACCAACCGTAGGTTAGCAGGTCCGCTTAGCTAGCCCCAAAATCCCTTATTTCACTGAGTAACAAGTCCGCTTAGTTATCAGATTCTATTCAAAAGAACCACCTTGAGGTCCGCTTACAAGATGTAATTCCCTGAATGCATTAAGATCTATGAATTTAAGTTTAGTACTAGTAGTTAAACTCGGTTCACTTGGTCCACTTTCTAGCGTTGTTTTTACACACAATCGCTCCACGGAATCCCTCCGCAAGGTCTCGTGTTTTCTACTTGTGTAAAGTGTCGAGAACGATTACTTATTCCCTAACTTATACTAGAATTAGATTAAACTAACAAATCAATTTAGCGTGCACTCTAAACAATCTATCAATCAATCATGAATGTCATTAAGATCATTCCTATTAGTAAAAACAAACGATAATCATGTGAAAAACCTCAAGATAGAATTGAAACAAAACTCAAAACATGTTAAGAACTAGGAATTCATCCTCAATCAATAATAAAATTAGCTACTCATGTTTTTGAAATTCACACAAATAATAATTAAAAGGAGAATTTTAAAGTTCACACAAATAATTAAGAAGAAGAATTGAAAGCAAAAACACAAGTGTTGTGTGTGTAGAGAGGTGTGTAAAAGATGTAGAAAACTTCTCTCTTTATAGGCTTCAATATTCTCCAAATCTTCCAATGAATAGAATCCTTTTCCTTTAGCAATTCAATTTCCAAATCCAAGCCTTTCTCAACTCTTCATCTTCTCTTTCCAAATTTGAGCCCAATTTTCCATCCAATTCCTAGTCCAAGTCTTCACACCCATGAGAGAAGTCCATAGAAAATTCTAGAATTTTTGGCTCGCCGGAAAACTGGTATTATGGCCGGAATCCGGCCGGAAAAGTCACCGCCGGCCACCTGAAATTTTCTCCGTTAGTTGAATATTCGACGGAATATTCCGTCAGTCCACCGTTAGGACTAACGGTCAAAGTGGTCAAACCGTCAGTCAACTGTTAGTCAATCGGGTCAAACCAGATGGTGAGTCGACTTTCGAGTCGGTCTTCTTGAGCTTCTTGGTCTTACTCGGCTGAGCTGGATCGGCCGATCGGTCATCGCCGGTCTGAGTTGACTCGCCAGAAGAAATATCCGGCCGAGTTCTGTTCATTTATAGGACTTCCCATGCCAAATTCCAGGCCGATCTTTTGAGCTCCAATCCTGCTAAGAAACCTAACATACATCTAACATCATTCAATGTCATTCACTCCTTCTCTGCTTCTCCATTTGAACTCTAATTGAGCCACCAGCACCATCGATCTCTTCTCTGCCTCATCAATTTCCAACAGCAGCACAATTTCAAATCGCCACCATACCCATTTCATTAACAACATCACTCTCATCTTTGCTTCCATTCCATGTTCTGGCAACGGCATCAGCTCAAAATTCTATCAGAGACCTCCAACGATATCAGGCAAAACCCATTAACTCAAATCATTCAGCCACAAATTCGTCTTTGATTTCTTCGATTAACACCAAAACTGTTAATTGCAGAGAAAAACCCATCTTCAACTTCTTTAACAGAATCCTATCCGTTTCTGTCTTCATCTGCTCATCAATCTCTGTCAAATTCATCTTTATCTGCTCGTCTTTCTCAACACTGAGTCGATCTCTCACAATCTCTGATTACATCTCAACCAATCGTAAACCCATAGCAGCAAGAACTCGGATCAACCACCAATTTCCTATAAATTCTTTCATCACCAGTTCCTTGAGCCATAACCAAAGACCCATCTCCAATTTCTATCAGCCCCTTCAATCCTCCACCAGCAAACCATCTCTGATTCTTCACTATCACAGATCGAGCAACTCTTTCTCAAACCCCATCTGCTCTTCTCTGAATCAATTGCAGCATCGATTCTTCTCTGCGTTTCGATCTATCGCAGCAACACCCATTCCGATCTGAATCTCAATCTCCTTCTTTATATGCTTCACAACTTCACTGCAGTACCAATCCCTATCTCTTCTAAGCTCAAATTGATACAGCCCATCACAAACCCATCCTCCACAGATCGAACCCTAACTTCTTCTTTGTATCATGCCCACAGACGCAGCTCTGTGTGATTTGGATTAATCATCTTCCTCTCTCCGAGCTATGAATCATCTGAGCTCTTTCTCCACTCTCTATTCTCGAGGTTTCAACAACAGCAACTCGTTCTCTCTCTCTCTCGATTAACAGCAGCAGCCATGGCTGCTTCTCACTTTCAGGTGTTGGAAAAACGAGTTAACTGATTGAGAAAGAGAAATTTCTCGATTTAGGGTTGTGTAATAATTTGGGTGGATGGTTACACCCCAGGGATAGTTATACCCTCTGATAAATGATAAGGGGTACCCTGATGACAGCCCCCCTTAACCTTGACTGGGCCTGGCTTTAGTACTCCTCCAAATTGGGTTGCCCCTTAACCTCAACTGGGCTCCATATGTCAATCGCCTGTAAAATGACCTTTTTGCCCTTTTTTGCTCAAATTGGGTGATTTCTTCTTCTTTTCCTCCGTGCGACTCCAGAGTAGCTATAAACTCAAAACAAGCGTAAAATACAAAATTTACAAGAAAAATAACAAAGAAAGCATAAACAATAGATAGTAAATAGGATGTATTCTACACCCTATCATTAATGAAAAAGATTCACGAATAAGAATCCTCCTCGAAGAAAAATTATTGGTGAATAAGAAAATTATCTCACTCGAGTTTCATATAAAGGAAAACGCCTTGGAACTTATACGTCTGCAAGATGCTCCTTCTGCTATGTGTAGCACTGTCTGTGAATCTAAAAATTTAGCCTTATTTATGGCTTCTGAAAGGTTCTTAAAGTCTGCAAGATGCTCCTTGGAACTTATACGTTTGCAAGATGCTCCTTCAGAAGATCATGCTCAAAGTATCTCAACTTTGATAAGGGATGAACAGTTGAGTTTCTCTTACCAAGCAAAAATTGTCTCTCCAAGTAGGAAAGGTTCTTAAAGTGTGTTTCTTGTGTCAAGTTAACTCATTTTGATCCCGTCAAATCTCAGAAGGTTTGTTAATTTTGTAATACAAAATGATATGTTTGTAGGAAGTGTATGCTCGGGTTGGAGAACAATCGATTCAATAATCTCCAAAGGTGTAACTAATATTTGAATTATAAACCTCTCGGTTCAAGAATAACGGGTGTTGATCCTCTCATCAAGATATCATATCCCAATAATGTCAGTTCTGCTTACTGATAGGTGTCTAAAACACCTAATTTACTATCTAGTAGTTACGCTTTCTTTGCTATTTTTCGTGTGAATTATGTAACTTATATTTGCTTTTGAGTTTATTAGGTATTTTGGAGTCGCACGGAGGAAAAGAGTAGAAATTACTCTAATTGAACCAAAAGGACAAAATTGTCATTTAAGGGGCAAATCTCTCAAAGGAGTATTAGTAATAGTCAACTGATGTTAAGGGGTAGCCACCTGTTATAGGATATCCATTGGGGTGACCCCTATCTTATCTATTGGGGTGTCATTATCCAGCCCAACTTAACCTTCCCAGAATCGAGATTTCCTCCCATTTTTATTCATTTCATTCATAACAAAAACCAGCAGCCATGGAATCGAATTCATAGAAGAGTGGGAGAATAAATTCAAGCTGTTGGGTGTTGAATGTGAGAAGAGATTGACGAGTTCTGCTGTCGAATTGAGATCGGGAAATCAAGGCAGAGATGTTGAGCGCATGGTGGAGAGTCAGTTAGGGTTTTGGTTCAAATCTGTAAGGAAGAACTGGTGATCAATTGACGTGAATTCGAGAGCTAAGAGGAAGAATATAAGATGGGTTTCAGAATTTGAAGATGAAAATCAATTCGAGAAGATGAGATATGGGGTATGTGGTAATTACTAGATTTCATGGAGAAGATTGAGATGCTGATGAAATTAGGGTTCTTCCTTTCCCCTTTCTGAGCTCACAATTCAAGATAGGTCAGGATGAGCTCAAGGGTTGGTGGTATTGCTAGTGAGAAGATGAATGAGGGTTTAAGTGATTAAGATGGAGAATCGATAGATTGTGCTGTTACTGCTTCATGGGTTTGTTGGTGATTGAGAATAATGAAGTAATGGGTTCTGATAGCTCGAACAGGTGATATCAGGGATGTTGTTGGTTGTGTAGAGCTGGTAGCTGAGATGATGTTGGTTCAGGTGATGGTACTGGCTGGCCTGATGGTGGTGATGCTGTGATTGAGTTCTTAAAGTTGTAATGTGACAGGGAAGACATTGCAGGCAGCTGCGCTGGAGCTTGTGGCAGTCAGCCAAGGGAAGACATTGCAGGAGCAGAATGAGAGCTTGGTGTTGCAACTGGTGCAGCAAGATGGAGTTGCTGAGACGAATGCTAGGAACTGAGCAGGGTCGTAGCTGGTGTCAAGTTGCCGTTGGTGGTGATAAATGACAGGCAAAGTAGACAGAACTGCAGATGGGGGTTGAAGCCTGGATGTTAGGCTTATCTTGAAGGAGTATATGAACTACAGGGATGTCGGAGGGATTTGTGTTGGCAGGTCAGGGTTGCATTGTGGCGAGGAGAAGTAACTCGAGTTCAGGGAATGTGGAGATGAGTTAAAGAAGAGTTGCAGCTGAGTATGTTGCTGTCAAGCCCAGAGAAGAAAAGAAGCTGAGATGGTGGTGATGATTTGAAGAATAAAGTGATTTAGGGTTTCTTTTGTGGATTGAAGAATTTGTGTGATGCATAGCTCTATGGGTTGTTGGTTGTTCCTCAGTTTGAAATTGGAATTGAATTGGTAAGTAAGCTGAGATGCAGAAATTATGCTGATGGTAGTTGTTATCGAGTTAATGGTAGCAGGAGCTGGTGTTTCTGTGAATTGCAACTGCAGATTATGCTGGTGGGTTTGAGGTGATTGAGAACTCAGTCAAGGTGGAGTCAAGAAGGAATTACAGGGAAGCTAAGTTGCTGGTGCAGCTGCAATGGGAATGACAATGGATTTGAGGCAGTTGCTGCTGGTGATTGCAGCTGATATTACAATGGCAGTATTGCCGTTGCTGCAGTTGGCTAAGAGTGAAGCAAATAAGTGAGAACAAGAATTCAATTGAAGCTGGTGGTTTTGTCAATGGTGTTGCAGTTAAGGAAGTGCAGGTTGGGTACTGCACAACAAGGTACTGAGAAAGAGGCTGTAAGCTAAGGAGGAGTCTTATTAGTAGCACAACAGGTAGAGATGGTTGTGAGGTATTCATGAGAGAAGAATTGAAGAGTGTGCAACTGAAATGGGGCAGCTGGTGGTAATGGAACTGACACAATGGAACCAAGAGATGAGAATGGGTGTGAGATGAAGGTAATGTTGTGAGCTGGGTTGCGATGGAAAATGAGGTTTATGAAGCTGCAGTGAATAAATGGAGTAGTGTGTGCAGTGAGTCTGGGAGAGGAGATGCTGAGAAATTGCAGCCGCGGCTAAGGAAGATGCGCTTCTACTGGAGTTGGCTATGAGATGGACTTGCAGAATGAATTGCGGCTGAAATTATGGCACTGGTATTGGTGGAAACTTTGGTTTGGTTGACACAGTGATGATGTTACAGATGGCCAGCTGAGTTGAGAATCGGTGATAGCAGGAGCTGCTAATGAAGTTATAGCTGAAGAACTGAAATGGTTGCAATGCTGTTGCAGTTCTACAGAGAATCAGAAGAAGAGGGTTGTCAGCTGGACATGAAGTGATTGCAGGATAACTATATTGGAATGGAGCTGGAATGGCAGGATTGATGGTGTTGTTTTGCAGTGGAAGCAGCTAGAGTGTAGCTGCAGTTTACAAAGGCAAGAGGGCTGAGTTGTAGGCAGATTGTGGTCTGATGCTGTGGTCGAGAACTAGTGTCAAGTGTTGCAGGCAGAGAAGAGATGAGAATGGTATGTGTGGATTTTGAGTTGTGGTTCAGGGAGAAGGAATTGAAATAGTGATGCAATTGGTAGCCAGGGCCATGATGGCTGGCAGTGAAGTAATGAAGCACAATGATAGTGCAGCAACAAGTTAAGCCTTGCAATGGCTCAGGCCGAAGCTGTTTCAGCCAAGGCAGATTGTGACTCACCCTGACTCTTCATGACCGAGTTGACTCGGTTTGACTAGCCGAGTTGACTCGTTGACCCGAGATGACTCGGTCCTGACCCGTTGACCGGTGACCGGGCAGACTTTGCCGGTCACCTGAACTACTTTCCGGCGATCTTTCCGGCCATAATCCCGCTTTTCGGCGACGGTTTTGGGCGAGAATTTTCACATGGGTTTTCTCACACATGGGCTTGGTGGACCACTTGGAGATGGATTTTGAGAAGACCTAATATTGGAAGGAGTATCCTTTATGGAAATTGGAGAAACATATAAAGAGAAGACTTTTATTATATCTTGGATCTTATCTATTCTTTTGCCTCTACTTTTGTTCTAGGGTTTAGAAACATGAAACTTCTCTTTCTTCTTGTGATGAACTCCATGAATATGAGCTAGAGTTTTATTATTGGTTATGGAATAAGTTGGATTTCCAAACATGGGTTTTGATTCAATAAATTAGTTTTCTCTCATATTATCGTTTATGATTCACCATTAATATTGTTACATGATTTGAATGCTTGTTTAGTCGAGTCGCGAATCGATTGAGTTTGCTTTCATCTTTATTGCTAGATTAGGGTTATTATACGCAAAAGTGATAATTCCGGATTGCAAGTAGCATAATTATGATTATAGTTTGTAGTGATATATTCTTATGATCATATGTGAACCATAACCTTTGTTAAATCGGATTAGTGCGCTTTCCACGTTCGATTGCTTTGATTGGCCTGATTTCATAGAACCTAATGCATCTAGGGAATTAAACTTGATTAGTGCTTTTACACGTTAGGTTGTTCCTTTAGGTAGAATTCATATTCGCATCTTTTAATGTGTTTGTTGATGGCATGAGGAGATTTGCGGGATATACTTGCGATCAAGGTATTCTAGGGTCTTTGATAAAACTTGAGATTAAAATATCAATTCTAGTTATTGTGTTGAAAACATGTTTGTGAATGAAAACGAAATCCATGACCAATATCTTCTTATCCTTGATTTGATTTGTTTGCTTATTTCTTTATTTGATTTTATTTAGTTTATTATATAAAAATCACAAAACTACCGGTGTTATTTATAGGGAACCGAAACAATTTGACAACTTAGACCTCTCTGTGGGATCGATCCTTTCTTGCCCTTGCTATATTTATATTTTGAGTAGTAAGAAAGTGTAATTATATTTGTGTCGGCTGACGACCGGTCAAATTTTGGCGCCGTTGCCGGGGAGGCAGCGGTTGTTAATTGTTTTTGGTTTCTTATTTTTGTTTTTAGTTTTGTTTTATTTTTTCTTATTTTCTGGGTTTTAACCTTGGTTTGAGAATTATTTCAGGTGCTTATTTCTATGGAATGAGCATACTACATGGATGGATACGGTTTTCAACAACCTCAACAATATGATAACTACCAATTCCATGGGTATAATCAAAACCAATTCATTGGTTATGACCAATATTCCATGGAACCTTATGGTTTTCCTCAACAACCTTATGGCGGGTATGTGTGTGAACAACCACAAGTATGGGAGGATTCTTATGCTCGTGAACAAAAAGTCTCTAATTTTATAGACAAAGTTTCCAACTTTTTACAAGAGGAATTTCAAAAAGCTAAAGGGACTACAAACGAGCAACTCCAAGAACTTCGTGAAGGTTTGTCTAGCTTGCGAAGAGGCATTGATCAATATAAGGAAGATATGGATAATTATAATGTGCATATGGTTTGTGATGAATATTTGATTGATGCTAATGTTGAAAAAGGCCAATCCTTGGGCACTTTCGTGGATAATTGTGTAGTTAACTCAACTGTTGATCTTAATAATGATCATTCACCTATTCAAAAGGATGAGTTAGAGATAAGCGACACTAAATTCAGCGAGGACCAATCTTATGTTGACTATGATAGTGACGGTGATTATGATACATTGCTTGAAACAACTCATGGTGACATCTCCGAGGAGTCTTTTTGGGATCAAGATGTAGACGAAGAGGAATATGTCGACACTTGTGTAGATTACTCAAGCATTGATCTTAATAATGATCAAGAGCCTATTCAAAGGGCGGAGCTTGAGGAGGATGCATTTTTGAGTGTTCTAAAAAAGTTTCTTATAATAAAATTTGGATCCGCAAAAGAGTATGTGCCTTACAACAAAAAGGAGGAGTATGTTGAGAATGAGACCGGTTTGACCAATATTGTGGAAGACCCAATTGAGCTTGCAAATGATTGTAATGATGATGTTTATGTTGAGACTTTGGTTAAGGCAGAAACGGACGAAGAATGGTTGCAAGGTTTAATAGAGGACCATGATATAAAAGAGGTGAATAATTCACTTGAGTTTTTCAAGGATGAAGAGGATTCCGTAATACAAGAAATTGTGCAAGGTTTGTCTAACCCTTTGTCTATTGTTTCTTCTCCTTTACCTCTTATTGGTTTGAATGTATGTGCTTCGAGAATATTGTTGGATGACTTTGTTTCTCGATTTCCGCCATTAGAGAAACTTGATTCTCATACTATGCAGGTTATGGAACAAGAAACCGTGGATGTACCCGACTTCTATATTCTTTATACACTTCCAAGTGTGGACAAGAATAAGTGTGGGGGAAGCTTTTATCGGTTCATAGCTTCACTTTTGCTTTATATTACTAATATTTGTGTGAAGCTAGTGTTTGCAAAACAGGTTCTATGGAAGGATCCCCAACTTTTCAGATTGTTGGTATATGGACGATAACAAAAGAGTCGGGCTGACGACTTTAAACCAAGCGTTAAATGGGAGGCAACCCATAGGTTTTGTATTTTAGTACCTTTTATTTATTTATTTTTATAGTTTTCATATCATATTTGCATCCCCATGTTTAATTTCATTGCGTCCGGAATCTATCTTAGAAGAGAATTATGATGAATACCTTTTCGTCAGAAAAATTCAGACTGCACGTAGTTCAGTCCAGAGACCATAACTGTCAGAACGTTTATCGAAACACTGTGCCCTTTTGACACTTTGTAGAAAACACGTAGATGAACAACTTTTGTGAAATGGAGTTTTTCCAAATTCCTTACCAATTTGTACAGTTTTTGCGTTTTATCTGCTGTTACGTCAGAATTCAGAATTTTCGGTTTTACACATTGAGGACAATGTGAAGTTTAAGTGTGGGGGAGTCTTTTGCATATAGAGTTTTTAGCCTTTTTGAGTCAAAATTTTCAATTTTTTTGTAAATAGTGAATAAAAAACTCCAACTTGTAGTTAGTTTAGAGTCACATAGTATACATGTCGCTAAGATTACATCGAGAATCTCATAATAGTGACTGAACTTAGAGATGACAAGAGAACATGATCGGGTTTCTTAATTGTATGATAGTTAAAGTTGGATTTAACCATGCCAGTGGCAAATAAGGTGCAGACTGAATTCGGTATTAGAACAGAGATCCCCTATAGTGGAGACTACCCATGTTACATAATGTGAGGCACCGACCTTCAATTCTTTGTACCTGTCTAAATTTGTGCTTTTAGAGTGTGTGTCACCGTACGTAAATTCCGGGCAGAATGGTGAGCTGTCCAACTTCCAACCATAGAAGCACTATTTTGATCTCTTGAGTGCTATTTTTATCAATCATGATGGTGACATCGAATTGCTAACTTACATACCACTTGTAATCTTGTTCGCATTAGCACCATCCACCTTATCTCTATCTACACCAACAGGTCCATAGAAACACCATCATCATCAACAAGAGGAGCATCACAAATTTGAAGGAAAGTTGAACACGTTTGAGGTTTACAAGCAACAATACAAAAAAGATTGAAAATTAACAAGATAAGAGTTCGAGAAGTCTATGATATCAAGACATATAAGTTGTGAAGATTCAAGCGGTAAAGTACTTACACCATGGCATTGTATTTACATTTTTATTTTATTTGTATTTTACTTTCTCTTGTCTCAAGTAAAAAAAAAAAAGAAAAAAAAAAAACGAAAAAAACGAAAAAAAAAAAAAAAAAAAAAAAAAAAAAAAAAACGAAAATTAGAAAAAAAAAATGATAAAAAAAAAGGAAAAAAAAAATTTATTTTGGGTTTGTATAGTTCGTTTTTATTTTTGTATTCTTTCAATAAATTCAATGGAAAGAAGGAATATCTATAATGAAGTTTCAAGCGACAAGGAATTAGAGGAAATAATCACATTGTCGAGATTCTACGAAGTTCGAGAGTTATCATCAAGAGTTGAAGACCGAAGACGAAGATGAAGACACCGATAGAAGACCGAAGACGTTTCTATGGATGCTGTGAGAGTGGTGCTAGCTGCACGCCGAACGGATACGAGGTAAGTAAGCATATTCCCACCTTCGTTAAATGGTTGATTTCCTTTCGAAGAGATCGTCAGAAAAATGGGTTTTCAAAAATATTAAAAGATGTGGGTTTTCAAAACATTTCGGAGGGTTTTTACCTTCCTACCATTCAACGTGTCGCAGGATTTCTCTCTTCATTCCTACCTGGACACATGTGTGACCCATAAAGAGCTGTTTATTATTGAGAGCAATATCATAAAACCCTTTCTTGTGAGGCAGAGTCGAGACTTTTGATCACTCCGAACCCGAATTTTAGTCGAGAAGGGATGGTTACTTCTCTCTCAACTTTTAAGAATGAGATTGTGTTCATTTATGTGTCTAACTTCTTATGACTAGTGTGCAGAATTTCTATGTCTTCTTAGCGCATTGGATGCTATCATTACGGAGAACTAGTGAGTTGGAAAAATAGGTTTTGTGGGTATATCTCTAGTAAACCCTCACAAGACTATAACTCGTCCACTAGGGACACCTAGGGGTTTAAAGGCTTGTTATTTATGCTAAAAGTGACCGTAGCCTCGACGACACGGAGTTGTATGTATTTTTTTGAATTGTTTTGTTTGATTTGCTCGAGGACTAGCAAAGTCTAAGTGTGGGGGAATCTGATAGGTGTCTAAAACACCTAATTTACTATCTAGTAGTTACGCTTTCTTTGCTATTTTTCGTGTGAATTATGTAACTTATATTTGCTTTTGAGTTTATTAGGTATTTTGGAGTCGCACGGAGGAAAAGAGTAGAAATTACTCTAATTGAACCAAAAGGACAAAATTGTCATTTAAGGGGCAAATCTCTCAAAGGAGTATTAGTAATAGTCAACTGATGTTAAGGGGTAGCCACCTGTTATAGGATATCCATTGGGGTGACCCATATCTTATCTATTGGGGTGTCATTATCCAGCCCAACTTAACCTTCCCAGAATCGAGATTTCCTCCCATTTTTATTCATTTCAATCATAACAAAAACCAGCAGCCATGGAATCAAATTCATAGAAGAGTGGGAGAAGAAATTCAAGCTGTTGGGTGTTGAATGTGAGAAGAGATTGACGAGTTCTGCTGTCAAATTGAGATCGGGAAATCAAGGCAGAGATGTTGAGCGAATGGTGGAGAGTCAGTTAGGGTTTTGGTTCAAATCTGTAAGGAAGAACTGGTGATCAATTGACGTGAATTCGAGAGCTAAGAGGAAGAATATAAGATGGGTTTCAGAATTTGAAGATGAAAATCAATTCGAGAAGATGAGATATGGGGTATGTGGTAATTACTAGATTTCATGGAGAAGATTGAGATGCTGATGAAATTAGGGTTCTTCCTTTCCCCTTTCTGAGCTCGCAATTCAAGATAGGTCAGGATGAGCTCAAGGGTTGGTGGTATTGCTAGTGAGAAGATGAATGAGGGTTTAAGTGATTAAGATGGAGAATCGATAGATTGTGCTGTTACTGCTTCATGGGTTTGTTGGTGATTGAGAATAATGAAGTAATGGGTTCTGATAGCTCGAACATGTGATATCAGGGATGTTGTTGGTTGTGTAGAGCTGGTAGCTGAGATGATGTTGGTTCAGGTGATGGTGCTGGCTGGCCTGATGGTGGTGATGCTGTGATTGAGTTCTTAAAGTTGTAATGTGACAGGGAAGACATTGCAGGCAGCTGCGCTGGAGCTTGTGGCAGTCAGCCAAGGGAAGACATTGCATGAGCAGAATGAGAGCTTGGTGTTGCAACTGGTGCAGCAAGATGGAGTTGCTGAGACGAATGCTAGGAACTGAGCAGGGTCGTAGCTGGTGTCAAGTTGCAGTTGGTGGTGATAAATGACAGGCAAAGTAGACAGAAGCTGAGATGGGGGTTGAAGCTTTGGATGTTAGGCTTATCTTGAAGGAGTATATGAACTACAGGGCTGTCGGAGGGATATGTGTTGGCAGGTCAGGGTTGCATTGTGGCGAGGAGAAGTAACTCGAGTTCAGGGAATGTGGAGATGAGTTAAAGAAGAGTTGCAGCTGAGTATGTTGCTGTCAAGCCCAGAGAAGAAAAGAAGCTGAGATGGTGGTGATGATTTGAAGAATAAAGTGATTTAGGGTTTACTGTGGATTGAAGAATTTGTGTGATGCATAGCTCTATGGGTTGTTGGTTGTTCCTCAGTTTGAAATTGGAATTGAATTGGTAAGTAAGCTGAGATGCAGAAATTATGCTGATGGTGGTTGTTATCGAGTTAATGGTAGCAGGAGCTGGTGTTTCTGTGAATTGCAACTGCAGATTATGCTGGTGGGTTTGAGGTGATTGAGAACTCAGTCAAGGTGGAGTCAAGAAGGAATTACAGGGAAGCTAAGTTGCTGGTGCAGCTGCAATGGGAATGACAATGGATTTGAGGCAGTTGCTGCTGGTGATTGCAGCTGATATTACAATGGCAGTATTGCCGTTGCTGCAGTTGGCTAAGAGTGAAGCAAATAAGTGAGAACAAGAATCCAATTGAAGCTGGTGGTTTTGTCAATGGTGTTGCAGTTAAGGAAGTGCAGGTTGGGTACTGCACAACAAGGTACTGAGAAAGAGGCTGTAAGCTAAGGAGGAGTCTTATTAGTAGCACAACAAGTAGAGATGGTTGTGAGGTGTTAATGAGAGAAGAATTGAAGAGTGTGCAACTTAAATGGGGCAGCTGGTGGTAATGGAACTGACACAATGGAACCAAGAGATGAGAATGGGTGTGAGATGAAGGTAATGTTGTGAGCTGGGTTGCGATGGAAAATGAGGTTTATGAAGCTGCAGTGAATAAATGGAGTAGTGTGTGCAGTGAGTCTGGGAGAGGAGATGCTGAGAAATTGCAGCCGCGGCTAAGGAAGATGCGCTTCTACTGGAGTTGGCTATGAGATGGACTTGCAGAATGAATTGCGGCTGAAATTATGGCACTGGTATTGGTGGAAACTTTGGTTTGGTTGACACAATGATGATGTTACAGATGGCCAGCTGAGTTGAGAATCGGTGATAGCAGGAGCTGCTAATGAAGTTATAGCTGAAGAACTGAAATGGTTGCAATGCTGTTGCAGTTCTACAGAGAATCAGAAGAAGAGGGTTGTCAGCTGGACATGAAGTGATTGCAGGATAACTATATTGGAATGGAGCTGGAATGGCAGGATTGATGGTGTTGTTTTGCAGTGGAAGCATCTAGAGTGTAGCTGCAGTTTACAAAGGCAAGAGGGCTGAGTTGTAGGCAGATTGTGGTCTGATGTTGTGGTCGAGAACTAGTGTCGAGTGTTGCAGGCAGAGAAGAGATGAGAATGGTATGTGTGGATTTTGAGTTGTGGTTCAGGGAGAAGGAATTGAAATAGTGATGCAATTGGTAGCCAGGGCCATGATGGCTGGCAGTGAAGTAGCACAATGATAGTGCAACAACAAGTTAAGCCTTGCAATGGCTCGGGCAGAATCAACTTTTCAACCAAGGCGGTGTGACTCAGTTTAACCCCTCTGACTGATTCCAGCTGACTCACCCTGACTCTTCATGACCGAGTTGACTCGGTTTGACTAGCCGAGTTGACTCGTTGACCCGAGATGACTCGGTCCTGACCCGTTGACCGGTGACCGGGCAGACTTTGCCGGTCACCTGAACTACTTTCCGGCGATCTTTCCGGCCAAATTCCGGCCATAATCCCAATTTTCCGGCGACGATTTTTGGGCAGAATTTTCACATGGGTTTTTCTCACACATGGGCTTGGTGGACCACTTGGAGATGGATTTTGAGAAGACCTAATATTGGAAGGAGTATCCTTTATGGAAATTGGAGAAACATATAAAGAGAGGACTTTTATTATATCTTGGATCTTATCTATTCTTTTGCCTCTACTTTTGTTCTAGGGTTTAGAAACATGAAACTTCTCTTTCTTCTTGTGATGAACTCCATGAATATGAGCTAGAGTTTTATTATTGGTTATGGAATAAGTTGGATTTCCAAACATGGGTTTTGATTCAATAAATTAGTTTTCTCTCATATTATCGTTTATGATTCACCATTAATATTGTTACATGATTTGAATGCTTGTTTAGTCGAGTCGCGAATCGATTGAGTTTGCTTTCATCTTTATTGCTAGATTAGGGTTATTATACGCAAAAGTGATGATTCCGGATTGCAAGTAGCATAATTATGATTATAGTTTGTAGTGATATATTCTTATGATCATATGTGAACCATAACCTTTGTTAAATCGGATTAGTGCGCTTTCCACGTTCGATTGCTTTGATTTGCCTGATTTCATAGAACCTAATGCATCTAGGGAATTAAACTTGATTAGTGCTTTTACACGTTAGGTTGTTCCTTTAGGTAGAATTCATATTCGCATCTTTTAATGTGTTTGTTGGTGGCATGAGGAGATTTGCGGGATATACTTGCGATCAAGGTATTCTAGGGTCTTTGATAAAACTTGAGATTAAAATATCAATTCTAGTTATTGTGTTGAAAACATGTTTGTGAATGAAAACGAAATCCATGACCAATATCTTCTTATCCTTGATTTGATTTGTTTGCTTATTTCTTTATTTGCTTTTATTTAGTTTATTATATAAAAATCACAAAACTACCGGTGTTATTTATAGGGAACCGAAACAATTTGACAACCTAGACCTCTCTGTGGGATCGATCCTTTCTTGCCCTTGCTATATTTATATTTTGAGTAGTAAGAAAGTGTAATTATATTTGTGTCGGCTGACGACCGGTCACTTACTCCACTAATAAACGAGAAGGATAACAGTGCCGTGATGGAATATTCCTTCAGCAGAGAAGGATCTCAGGTGGCCGGCAATGACTTTTCTTGCCATATTCCGGTGATCCCAGAGATTTTTCGACGACCCAATTTGTGCAGATTTTGTAGACTAACGGGTTTGAGGAATTGAGCTTGAATTGGAAAGAGAAGATGAAAGGATTTGAGAAAGACATGGACTTGGAAATTGAATTATAATAGGAAGGGGATCATATTCCTAAGAAGATTGCAAGCAAATCGAATCTTATAAATAAAGAAGTTCTCTACACCTCTACACACACAACACTTTGGTTTTTGCTTTCACATCTTTTCTTCTTTTAATTATTTGTGTGAACTCCAAACTATGTGTGGTTAACTATTTTATTGATTGAGGATGAATTCCTAGTTATTGACATGATTTGAGTTTTTGATTTAATTCTACTTTGAAGTTTTCACATGATTACCGTTTGTTTTTACTAATATGAATGTTTATGGTTGTTTGATAGGTTGTTTAGAGTGCACCCTAAGAATGTTGAAACAAGCATGGAAGTCGAAAGGACGACCGCCGTGAGATGCTGCCCACATCGCTAGAGTTCTGGGCAACACTTCATGTTTGGCTTCACCGTTGAGCTTATTTTTGTGATTCTCCATTAGTTGAGCGACGAACTCCAATACATTCATACTAATTAAACTAAAACGATGCGACAATCCGTGAGAATCACGCCCATGGATGTTCCCCGTTTCAGCGGTGAACATTATGTAAACTTTCTCCCAGAAAGTCAACGTCGAATCGGCTACATTACTCATGACAGCATCTTGTGTGTGAAAAACAAAGGCTCTACAAATACCTAATTCCCCTTGTTGAGTGAATCTAAGACCACGAACTCTGGGAGGCATTTTTGTAGATGATTTGAGAGTGAAGAATATGTGAATTTAGAGTTGAAATGAGGAGTATTTATAGAACTCAAAAATTATAGCCGTTAGATCACAAGAGTTTTCAGCCGTCCAGATTCAGTCGTTGGCACTTTTATGTAAAACTCGGCGCTTTAAGGAAGAACGCCGGCGCGTGAAACAAGAACGGGCATTGCAAGGAGAAGCGCCAGCGTTTTTGGCTCAAACGCCAGCGCTGGTGCCAAGCTCGCCCGACCTTCCATCAAGCGCGCGCTACATGTTTTAACTCAATGAACAAACCAACAAATTTGTTGGTTTGAACATCCATTTTTCATGTATGTTGAGTCCATAGTGGGAGCAATAAGAACTGCTCTAACATAGTTAGTAATCTATCCCATTGAACACATGGAGCCTCATAATGCATATAACGATATTAATTGCTAATATATTTAATCCGTAGATGCAACTAATACTAGGAATCACTGGAAAACCATATTGATGGAGATTCACGTATAAACTAAAAAATATGAGAGCATCTCCAATCTTCATGATTGAAGTAGAAACATATTGATAGAAAAATGTATATGTGTTGTGTGCAAAATCCTAGCTTTGCAAAAAAAAAAAAAAAAAAAAAAAAAAAAAAAAAATAGTACGTGAAAACGAAAAAGAAGTTAACGATTTTTTTATGAGCTTTTAATCTAATTTAAATTGATTATTAAAAAAAATTAAGAAAAATATAACATGAAGGTGAATTAAAAGGTGCACTTAATACTTTCTTTAAAACTTTTTGAATTTAATTTTATGTCCTTGCTATAAAAAATCTTACGTGTCATGAAAAAAATAATATCACCCTCTATTAAAAGAGGTTTTTAATTTATCCAAATTTTGTGTATGCGAAAAAAAAAAAAAAACTAGAAAATTACATGCATGCAAAAAGAAAAAAGAAAAAAAAAGAATTTGGGGATATGGAAACTAATTGGGGGATATGGCTAAATGACAAAATAGGGATCCAAATATCCTAGCTGGGTTACCCCTTATATAATTAAATTATTAATTCCTAATCTAACCCTCCCTAATCATAATTAGTTATTAATCCTGATTAGTAAAATATTAATGATTTGGGGGATATAATTTGTGTATTTATGTTTATTTGAATTTGTGTGGGTTAGTTGAGAGTAGAATGAGGGAAAAAAAAATTTAGTAGAATTTTTTTTTTTTTGAAAATGGAAGATGATTGTGATGAGAGACTTGCAGCTGCTGAATCTTTAGCTCAATTACAACAACAATCATATCTTCAATCTTTGATTAATGATAACAACTCATAATTGTTGTATGATGAACCAACACCTTTGAATCATTATTTTCGTGACCATGAAATGTTTTGTGAAGAACCAACTCAAGAAAGTAAACATGTTCAACATACAAGCAACCCCAACACACAGGTAATGCTTCAAAGAGGTCGAAAATTTGATTATTTTTTTTTGAAACCGCCATATAAATACAAAAAAACCTTAGTACCGGCATGTTCGTTGTATGAATTCTACGCCGGTATCATTTAACCGCATTGTATTCATAGATATTTGTATGTTAGGGACAAAATATCCCCCATTTGTTCAAGAACATACCCAAGCATGGTATTCAAACCAAGATTGTATCCGGTACACATTTATACTTTTTACCTACCAAATGAATATTCTATGGAATATTCAAACCGTGATGTGAGTACATGACATAGAATGCCGGTTTACGATACCGTGATAGCAACTTAAATGTCGAGGATGCCGGGGTTTTACATGAAAAACATACGAAGCTAATGATATTTTGAACTTAAATACCGGCATTTGTTTCTTTTAACCCGTATGCGGAACCTAATACCGGTATAGAGAGTCAATTATCATTTATGCCGGTTCTTAATCCCGGCAGTTTACTTTACTTATCGACAATGCCGGTTTTGAACTAATCCAATTTTCTTTTCATTCATTCCTTAGATTGTTACCTACAACGATCAACCAAACTCCAAACCGCTCCATCGGGATACGTCGGAGTACTATAAAATGCCGCGGGTATGTTACCAAACAATACTTTCACCTAGTTTTTACAATTTTATGTTGGGATTTGCTTGTAATCTCCATAATGTTGTCCTTATGTAGGGAATAAAATATGAAAAGGAAGCAATTGCTTGGGCAAAAGCGACGGCTCTTAATAACATGTGTGTCTTAGTGAGGAATTCCCAACGTTCAGATGTTCGTTTTGAGATGGTTTGCGAGAGAAGTGGAAAATACAATGAGAAAAATAGCCATAAGAGAAAGGGTTATGTATATGAAAAGAAGACTAAGAGGGTATACAAGACAGTTACGAGGAAGGATGACTGCCCCTTTAAGCTTGTATTCTATCTAAGAGGTTCAAAAGTAGAAGAAAAAGAATGGGAATGTAAGGTGTGGTTTGGCCGTCACAACCACCCCGATCCGAAAGATTTTGAAGGTCACTCCCTAGTTGCGAAGCTAAAACCTTATCAATTCGAGGATGTAAAGATGATGACCAAAGCATGTATCAAACCAAGAGTGATTCTCAGAACCTTCAAGGAAAAGGATAAGACCAACGTTTCTTCACTCAGTACAATTTATAGCGCACAAGCAACCATTAAAAGGTTGGAATGGGAAGGGAGGAGTGTTATGCAAGAATTTGAGAAGATAGTTTGGGATCACAATTACACGCGTATCATTAAAAGAGGTCCGGACAACAAGCCGCTTCAAATATTCATTTCGCATCCTTTGCTTTCACAATTGGCTCATTATTAAGATCAAGAGTTGAGTTAACTACACAATTATCAACAAAAGTGCCCAAGGATTGGCCTTTTTCAACATTAGCATCAATCAAATATTCATCACAAACCATATGCACATTAGAATTATCCATATCTTCCTTGTATTGATCAATGTCTCTTCGTAAGATAGTCATACTTTCACGAAGTTCTTGGAGTTGCTCGTTTGTAGTCTCTTTTGCTTTTTGAAATTCCTCTTTTAAAAAGTTGGAAACTTGGTCTATAAAATTAGAGTCTTTTTGTTCACAAGCATAAGAATCCTCCCATCCTTGTTGTTGTTCACATACATACCCGCCATAAGGTTGTTGAGGAAAACCACAAGGTTCCATGGAATATTGGTCATAACCAATGAATTGGTTTTGAGTATACCCATGGAATTGGTAGTTATCATATTGTTGAGGTTGAAATCCGTATCCATCCACGTAATATGCTCCTTCCATCGAAATACCATGGGATACAAACCGGCTTTAAATTTTATGAAGCGAAATAAGATTCTCAAACCAAGGTTAAAACCCAGAAAATAAGAAAAATAAAAATAAAAACAAAAACTAAATACAAAAATAAGAAACCAAAAACAATTAACAAGGAAAACAAGGTGAGCATTCCGCCTCACCAACAGTTGATGTATCCGAGCAAAAGAAAAAAGGAAGGCCGCAAGGGACCAACATTAAGATACCAAGGACAAAAAGGTGAGCATTCCGAATCTACACCAATAGTCGATGTATCCGCGGTTCAAAGTGATCGCTGTCGTAAGCGACACAAATATAATTACACTTTCTTACTACTCAAAATATAAATATAGCAAGGGCAAGAAAGGATCGATCCTACGAGAGAGGTCTAGGTTGTCGAATTGTTATGGTTTCCTATATAAGACACCCGGAAGAATTTCTGATTGTGTAAAATAAAAATAAACAAAAAGCAAATAAAGTACGCAAATCAAGGATGTGAAATATTGGATAAAGGTTTCATCTTCAATTGCAAACAAGTTTATGAATGTATGAATAGAATTCGTATTTAATCTCGCTATCATCAAAAGCCATAGAATACCTTATTGCAAGAATACTCCGTAATTTCCAAAGTTATCAACACACACATTAGGGCTGCATATGTGAAATCTACCTAAAGAATAACCTAACGCCTTGCGCTAATCAAGTTCAATTCCTAGGAGCATTAAGTTTCAGAAATAGGCTAATCAATGCAATTGTAATACATTGCGCAAACAATTCGGACAAAGGTCAATTTCTACATATGACTACGAGGATGTATCACTACAAACCCTAATCATATCATGCTACTCGTATTCAAGGTTATCGCTCGATGAACACCCTAAAATAGCTATAGATATGGATGTGAGTTCAATCAATTCTAGACTCGACTAAACAAACATTCAATCATATTGCAATCCATCAATCATGCAATTATTGTAACCCGTAGAAATCATGCGATAATATTGAGAGAAAACTAATTCATAAAAATCATAACTTGGTTGCAAAATCCAACTACATCTTCAACCAATAATAAAAACTTAGTTACTCATGGCATAGGAGTTCATAACAAGAAGAAAGAGAAAACCTATCATGTTTCTAAACCCTAGAACCAAAAGTAGAAGTCTCCCTAATGGAGATATATCTAGGTTTAGAGAAGAATTTCTATTTATATGCTTTTCTCCCCATAAGGATACTTTCCCAAAATTAGGTTGATTCTTCTCAAAACCCGTCTCCAAGTTGGTCCACCAAGCCCAGGAGTGAAAAATATGTCTCTGGAATTTTGGGTCCAAAAGCGTTGCCGGAATTGCTGACGTCATCGCCGGAATCCGGTCACCGGTCGCCGGAATCCGGTCATCGGAAAATCATCTCCAGCTACCTGGACTTGCCCCGGCTACCATAACTCGCAAACAACTCACCGTCCTTCTCTGCAGTTCAAACACTCACAATTCAAAGCAATACATCACATATGAACCATCCACTTCTTGAATTCTTGCGAAAAACGCCCAAAAGCGTGACGCGTAGCTCATATGTCCTGCCGTCGATTCTTGCATCCGACTCATACCCCCCCTCGCGATTCACTGAAATATTGCGATCGACACTCTAAGCTCCGAAATCCGACAACCGGAAGTATGCTTACCGGTGCGCCATTTCACTCCGTTTTCGCACTATTTCTGCGGCTTCAAAAATCCATTCCCTGCTGCAAACTCGTGCCTGGTGCTTCTCTTATAACTCACTCGCAATGCCACCATCAAACTCTGCCAATTCCATCCTTGGCTCAGTTCCTGCACCAACCTGCCACATTCTCCAGCATCTCCCTGCCTCTCATCGACCACAACCGCCATCACTGCAAAGACATCTCCAGTGCCCTGCTCGCACCACCTTGCTCGGCTCCACATCTCTGCTGCTCAACACCAGCAGCTCATTACTCCATCTCACAGCAGCTCATCAGTTCATTCCTTGTCAGAAACAGCTGCAACTATCATTTCTGCAGCTTCACTGACTCCGGTCCCTGGCGCAATTCCATCACTCGCAGCTGCAACACAATTCCAATGCTTTCAAATGCCATGTAACACTACAGCACCACCAGCTCCATCTAGCAGCATAACTCAGACATCCATCTCTGTATATCACAAGCTAGCCACAATCTTCCCATGACAATCACCAGTTCCACTAAACGACATCCAGCACCAATACCAGCCGCAACAATTCAGCTCTTCTCAGCTCAGGCTTGAGCCATTCTTCTCAGGCACAACTCTTGCCCGCTTCAGCTTCTGTCCCTGCAACTGCCAAAAACCATCAACATAAATCTTCACCATTTCACTAGCATCTCCAGATCCTGTTCTTAACATCAAATCAAAGCCACTGCCCTGCACCAGCTCAAACTCAATTCATACACAATCAACACAGAAACATCCATTAATCCCTGGATTTCCTTGGCTTCAGCTTAAGCTCTTGTCAGCGTTTGTAATTCTGGGATTAACCCATCTCTCCCAACCTGCACGGACTCTAATTACTCATATCTGAACCTAACTAGCCTTCAAGTACAGCACGAACCCAATGTCAGTTCCCATTTCGTATTCGAAATACCCTTGAAAACCCAGCCATACGACCTAAGTCTGCCGGTGTTGCTCTTGGCAGTGAACTGCTACCTGAAATCCATATGAAAGACTAATGTTGGATCTCCCTCAACCCTTTAAAACAATCCACACAAATTTAATCACAACAGCTTCATATTTCAGCTGGAATTGAGCTCAGTTCAGGCCTTTTGTCAAGCACTTCTTGTGCAGTTTTCTGGTGATGCAAATATGAAGCTTGCTGTAGATGATACTTTGCACATCTTCTTCCCTGCATCAATCGAATTTAATACACATTCAACACAAGTACCCACAACCATTCAAACACTAAAACAGCTCTGAATTCTTCGCATCATCATCAATGGCAAACACGAGTTTTCCAGTGAGCTTCAGGCCAAGATCTTTGTTTCATTCTTTGATTCGTCGAGTCCAACAATAACCCAACTTTCCTTGTTAGCTCAGTAACAAAACCATCTCGAATCGACCAATTTCCATACCAGTTCTTCCCTCTTTCAATTTCGGATCCATAAACCCCAATTTCCATTCATTTCCTGAGAACCTAACTTCAATTTCGATAAATGCAAACAAACCCTTCACTCATCCTTCGCATCCAAACTCCATTCTACAGCCTCATCTTCATTCTCTCGAATCTCTGAAGCTCCCAAGCCACAACCATATGATAATCTTGGTAATGCTATTGATAGGCGCCCATAATGAGAAGAAAACACTTCTCTTGAAATTATGCCTTGGTAATGATAAGAAATGATAAAGGCACCCAGCATATGATACTGGCCACCACAGTGACATCCCTTAGAGTTTGACTTCCCCTTATCCTTGGCCGAGCTCCCATTAGCACTTCCCTTTTAACCAAATCTGGCTACCCCTTAACATGTGGCTGGGCTCCCATTAGTATTAGCCGATGAAATGACCGGTTTACCATTCCGAGTTCTTCTTTTGCCCACAACTTCTTCATACGAGCTCAGGAATGACTCGTTCTTTCGCCATTGTCTTCATCTTCTCGTCCTCTACACAATGAAAAGTAGAAATCTTGTATTTGAACGAGTTTCACTGGGTCTTTGGCCCTTCTCCACTTGTGACTTCACTTTTGTAGCCATTTCCACTTCTTTTTGCTCCAAATGACTCCAAAACACCTGATAACTCAAAACCAATATAAGATACATAATTTACAAGAAAACTCGCAAAGAAAGCATAAATACTAGATATTAAATTAGGTGTTTTTAGACACCTATCACAAAGGAAAAGGGGAAGGCCCCCTAAGGTACCAACATTAAGCAACCAAGGACAACAAGTTGAGCATTCCGAACCTACACCAACAGTTGATGTATCCGAGGTTCAAAAGAAAATGGGAAGGCCGCCGAAGGTACCAACATTAAGCTACCAAGGACAAAATGGTGAGCATTCCGAACCTACACCAATAGTCGATGTATCCGCGGTTCAAAGGAAAAGGGGAAGGCCCCTAAGGTACCAACATTAAGCAACCAAGGACAACAAGTTGAGCATTCCGAACCTACACCAATAGTTGATGTATCCGAGGTTCAAAAGAAAAGGGAAGGCATGAAGGTACCAACATTAAGCAACCAAGGGCAACAAGGTGAGCATTCGAACCTACACCAACGATCGATGTATCGAGGTTCAAAGGAAAAGGGGTAGGGGTAGGCCAAGGAAGTATAATCTCCCGTCACATACCGAAGACATTTGGAGGGTAGAGATTGCAGAGGATGGTTTGGATATAATTAAGCTAAAAGTTGGTAATATGACGATGTATAAGGATTCGCAAATGGGTAGGACTTATAGACACTACCATACGAAGATAGAGTCTTACATAGACCAACTTCCGAGGTTATTCGCGAGTTTGTTGTGTACACGGATGATGTCGATGGAGATGGAAATTGTGGCTATCATGTCGTCACCGAAACAATTAGGAATCTTCGAGACGGCTGTTAGTAAAGGAATGACACCATGCCGATATGCTAGGATGAGGATGGCCGATCAACTTGTGAAGAAGATGAGCTTTTATGAGCAATTGGTTGGTCACGACGAGGTGTTTGATCATATGTGTGCTCAAGTGTTAGGACCCGAGCGGGGAGATGGCATTTCTTCCTTCTCAATATTGGATGAGGATGCCGCTTTGTGGGCATCTAGTAGCGGATACATTTAATTGTGTTGTTCATTATTTTACCCCCACCGTAGTCACAACATTTACACCAAAGTGGCAAAAATGCAAGGATCCCTTAAGACGAGAAGAGTTGTTTTGGCGTACGTGAACGACAATCATTTCGTCATTCTTAAACTCAAGGACAATTGTCCATTGCCACCTGTTTGTGGGATGGTTAAAAACAAGGAACTAGATCCAAATATTTGGAAGGGATGGATGGCGTTGAACGAGGAGAATCACCAATTATGGGATGCTTTGGCCTTATCAAAGAAACCTCTTGAAGAGGAGGAGTTGCAACTTTATACGTGTGGAAGCGATGATGAGTAATTTGGATTTATGTGGTTTACTAATACGCCACCTTTTGTTTTTTTGGAAGTTTGAATTGTAATCATTAAACCATATGCCATGTACGTGCCATTGTGATTTGATTCAAACTTTACTACGGCGGTACTAAATCTGGCGTTGCCAAAAATGTTCTCGTTTGTCTTTGGAATAACAACTTAAGTACACGATATGTTCTATTTTGTGCCTAGGCATTGGAAAAAATTCATAACACTACCGGTACTACACATAGATAGTTTATTCACAAAGGAAAGTTAGAGTCACCGGAACTCTATTTTTTTCATTGTAGAACTAAACAATACACACGATAACAACTATGCCGGTGTTCGGAAAATTAAACTTAGAAATTGCAATTTGCAAGACACATAAAATAACATAAGCAAAGACCTAATACCATAAAATAACATACGCAAAGTGTAAACAAACCAAATTTAAAGTTAAGATGTTCCAAACCGAAAACAAATGAAGCAAAGATGTTCAAAGTTTACCAATCCACACAAACAAACATAAACCAAACTAATACTATCAAAGAATCACACGATCACTCGGTTCTTGGCCTCTTGTATACCCTCTTCTTCTTTTCGCCCCACAAGTCTTTTGCCTCAGTATCTTCTATTTGGTCTATCTTTTGACGACGTTTTCCATTTCTTTAAAATTCGACAACTCTCCTTTCTTGGTCTTCTTCTTAAAGAACCTTGCCAAGTTTCCAATTCTCATTTGTTAAAGGATTTTTCAACATTTATTTAGTATGTACAATTTTATAAGTTGATACATATAGATTAAGTGAATAGTAATGAACGCACCAACAACGTAACGAGCTGTAGAAGTCCGGGTACAGTATCTGGATTTGTGGAGTGGGATCGACCTGTACTTGCCACGTATTGGTAGGCTTTCTAAGGTGTTTATTTTTATGCCTACTTGTGATACTGCAAGTGCACAGTGCCTGTTGGAGACGTGGCAATTACAGGTCGATCCCACAGAGACTTGTGGTGCTGTATGGTTGATCTAAGCTTTGCTCTACTGATTTCTAAGAAGTGGTAACACAATTGTTGTTTTGGTTATTTGTCGATACGACTGACCTACACTAGGGTCTTCAACTCCACCACTAACCTACACTATATCTTCAACTAATGATATTATTCTTGTCCTTATGACATATAAGGGAGAGGTGTCAAATCTGCCCTATATCTAAGGTGTTTCTCCGATTGATAGTTTTGATCACAACTAGGATATCTTTCCAAAGCATTAACTGTCTAGCTAAAGCACAACTAATCTAAGGATCAATAATAGTCTAATTAAGCTTGAGTTGCGACATAATCAACACGGTGGTATTCAAACTACAATGCATACATGGCATACATTTGTGAGAGCAAGGTGTTGACATACTAAGATTCAATTCTATCTTAAGAAATACTTAAGCATTCAAGAACAACACATGAAGTATGAAGAACACAGTGACAAGTTAGGGTTTCATCTAAACCCTAGTTATGGAATTAGAACATGATTAAATACACAAATTACACTAAGTTGGTGCTCTGGCTAGCCCAGGCATAAGGTTTTTCACACACACATCAAACCTATTTATAAATGCAAATAACTAAAAACCCTCATTTACTTCAAAAACAGAAATTAAGAAATACCCTCTCACCCATACTCTCTGAATCAGTGGTCTCTTCTGTGAATTCGGCTCTGGCTTCATTACTCTGATTTTCCCCTCACTGTGCTAACCTAACCCTAACCTATTTCTTTCTATATCTCACTTAGCTCCTAGGGAAGAAGCTAAGAAAGATCTAGAGAGCAATAGGAGGCGGAGACTACAATGCGCATTTATTCTGGCCGTTATTGTTATCATTTCTTTGGTGGCCGAGGAAGGTGATGGCTCTGCACTGCCATGGTCGGGAGAAAGTGAGAGGTCTGTTCTCCGAGAGTGTCGGGTGAAGGAGAAAAGAGAAGAAAGAGAAGAAGGGGTGTTGTCGATGGGAGTTGATATAGGGGGTTGTGGTGTTGAGCGGGTGTAACAAGGAATGATGCGCCCGGGTGAGCGAGCGGATCTTGATGAATCCGATGCGTGACTCGATACGACCGTAGGATGAAAATCTAACGGCTCGGATCCGGGTCGTGGGTCAAGTCTTGGATAGCTCGGGCCCATGTCTTGTAGATGGGTTGCTCCTTGTTGGGTTGCAACTGTTGCGCGCGCGGGCTTTGGCTTTCTGCTCTATAGACGCTTGTCTCCAATTCTTTGCTCTTTTGGCTCCTCAGTTTCTCCGAGCTTTATTTATTACCTAAAAACACAAAATTAATTAATACAAATATTTATTCTTGAAAACAAAGAAAACACAGAATCTGGGATAATATCTGATTTCTGAGCACAAAAGATGAGTTAAATGCCAATAAATTGATGTAGAAATATGCAATATTTGGCACTCATCATGGAGGGACGTGCTGGTGGTGGAGGGACCTCTACCGTATCCGGGCGTACAACATAAGGATGTGAGTACTGTAGATGCCCGTTTAGGAATGTTGGTTCACTATCAAAACCGTTCTCAGCCAATTCCGAATCATCCTTATCCAAAGACAAGTTCTTCTTCTTCCCTTTCGATCCAATGTGCAAGAATTGGTTCTGGTCGTAGCATACCGAGTATGGTTCTCATTTGATTGGCATTTAGTAAAGTCGTGAGAATATTTATGATAAGATGTATCCGTGAGATCTTTCTGCTTGTAACCGAGTTGGCGCATCACGCGGAGAGGGTTATGCATAACAAATCCTTTTGGATGAAAGAACGGTCCATTGTAAAATGAAACATTTTCATGTCTCTGAAGGTGAACTCCTCTGACATTCCTATAAGGGTCAAACACAACATGTTCCACGAAAACGAGTCCAAATCCAATCTCATTTCTAAAACCGTTTCTTGTTAGGCGAAGGGGTATTTTGGAAGTAGTATTTCGAGCTAGAGCCATATTCGGTTGGTAATCACGCCAAATCTCCAATCCTTTATACCCTATGAACAAATCTCGGAAGTGTTCATAAGCCCACAATGTGCCCATAAATTGTATAAGAAAATAAATAGTTGGAAACTAACAAATGTAATGATAACAATCACAAAATATGTAGTTCACTATACCTGAATCACAGTGAAATTCCCATTAAATTGACGACATTTCGCCTTAGAAGCTCGACGCATTTACGCAAAAAATGTGCCAAGAAAGCGAAGTGCCCCATGAATACTTATGAACGTCTTCCAATGGATCCAAGTAATGTAGGTTGTTCATATGCACCCTGTTACCATTAGAGTCGGGGGAATATAGCGGTTCCCAAAATGAACAACATATATGCAGCAGCGATGTGTTGAGCTTGTGCGGGAGTCAATTCCCTATTCTTCGTATTCCCAAACAATTGAATGAGTTGGACGAATGTTATAGTCTTTAATACGAGCGGTTCGTTTCTTGTACAAATTTTCCAACGTGGTTTCCTTGTTCCATCCAAACAACTTTTCAGTGAGATCATAGATCTTTTTCCCACCCTAGGTCCTTCGACTTGTCTCCAACCTTAACCGGTTTCCAAAGAACCTCTAGTCCTATTATCCTTTGGACATCTTCAGGGATAATGGTCATCTCGCCAAAATTAAAATGCATGGTGTCAGTTTCACCATAAAACCTCTCCAAAAAGCAGTTTGTCGTGACGGTATCAGTGGCCACATAATTTTCTATCGCATGATACAACCCAGATGCTCTGACTATTTGTTGAACAACTGGACACTCATCCTCCAAAAGCCACACATCCGATTGTTGATGGCGGCTAACACGCCAGGATTTCATGTGGTCCTATAAAAACACAACGAATTTAATTAAATTGATCACAGGTAAATAATATAATAACAAGATACAAACGTCTTACATAAGTTTGATAGATCCAACGAGCCCAAGAGTCTTTATACGAAAATAAAAGTTGCGGGTTTATCGGTTGACCCCAATGTTTGCCATCATTGCTGTCAGGAATCAAGTCTAACTTATCAGGGAAGTGAGTTGGGGGTGCCTTTTCATCATCAGTTTGTCCTAAGCCACCGCTTGTGAGGATAAGCCACCCGCTATTTCCGGTTACTGGTGGAGTTTCCCACTCACCATCATCATCAGTCTTTGGTTGAGTCGCTTATAGGATGATCCCGAATTGTGACCTTAGCGAAGCCGGATTTTGACGTTTACGTCGAGAAGACTTACGTTTTGATTCTTCAACAGCTTTTCCTTTTCCTTTGTCCTTTCTTGGTGCGAGAGACCTATGTTCCAACACGTTAAACTGAGTTACATACTGGATGCCGGCATACAAAAGGAACACACAGAAAACTGACATTCTAAATAGACATATAACCTATGCCGGAATGCATACCGGCATTCTTGGCAATAAATAACTCAATGCCGGTTATATTGAATTATTTATAGAAAATTCTAAGCCGTGTGAAACAAAAACCGGTATAATTTGTTACCATACCTTGAGTGCCGGAACAAATACCGGCATATAAAAGATTAATACGTTGAACGCCGGTTTTGGATGAATTGTATCCAAGGAATTACAAATTTTAGGTAGCTAAAACCGGCATAGCAACAGAAAATTCGGTAGTGCTTGGTATGATTTCCGGCATACGTAAATTAAAATTCTATGCCGGTTTTCTGTGATTTTTTACACAGTTCTTAACAATTTTTTGTTTTTGGTTTTCAAATTGAATTCAATTGACTAGAATTTCATTTTACTAGAATGCAATTTCAAAACCCTAAGCAGAATTTTCAATCCGTCATGAACCCTAGCATGTTTGACTTTGTGTTATATATTATGGGATAAACCCTAAAAGTACTTCAATTCAATAGGAGACTTTGTGTTATACATCACTTACCGAATCAAATCTGTTACGTCCGCTTCACGAGGTGACTGTTCAGGACTTTTTTTGCGCATCATCAACATGTATTTCTGGATTGGGTTTATCACGAGATTTGCGACGAGCCATTGCTTTGGTATAGAAGATGAAAAAAATAGGGAGAGATTGAATAGATCGAATATTTTTCTTTCCAAAACCGTCACTTATATAGCATGAGTAGTTTGAAACCGACGAGTTGATTGAAATTGTAACCGTCAAACAAGTTGAATGAAATTGTAACTGTCAAACAAGTAGAATGAAATTGTAACCGTCAGAAATCCGGCATAGATAATTACATACCAATTATGCCGGTATTACAAGTTCATGATTTTTTTAACTTCTAAGTGTTGGAAAACCGGCGTCGAGTGTAAACATATCCATAATGCCGGTTTTAGGATACCGGCATTCAAATTAACTCATCGGGGTTGCCGGTGTTATCCGGCACACTAAAGTTTTTCTATCCAACGCCTAACTTAATTATTGTAGATAACTAGTCCCTTTTTATAGATATATAGAATATATATTTATGCCGGGGATTATGATTGTATTGTATTGTATTATGCTAACAAAATAAAATAAGCCGGAACTCTAATTTATTTCAAATGTAATCCTTGTCGCAGGAAGCACGAATGCACTTAGCACGTGCATCAAGCCTTTAAACCACTTGGTGACCCAATCGGACGAGTTATAGTCTCGTGAGGGTTTACATAGAGATGTACCCACAAAACGGCACACTAAAGTTTTTCTATCCAACGCCGGAACTTAATTATTGTAGACAGCTAGTCCCGGCATAGATATATAGAATATATATTTATGCCGGGATTCTGATTGTATTGTATTGTATTATGCTAACAAAATAAAATAAGCCTTTAACTCTAATTTATTTCAAATGTAATCCTTGTCGCAGGAAGCACGAATGCACTTAGCACGTGCATCAAGCCTTTAAACCACTTGGTGACCCAATCGGACGAGTTATAGTCTCGTGAGGGTTTACATAGAGATGTACCCACAAAACCTTACGAAAAACCTTAGCAAATACCACTAAACTATCAATCTTCTTAAGAAGAATCCGTTTCCGATTCACCCAACTGGTGGTACTCAGTGACTTTGGTTACAATATGGTTCACGTTGGCTTCAAACATGATTGCTTCTCCCTTTTCTTGTAAGTAACGCGTTTTCACGGCTTCATGCTACAAAAACAACACACAAACTTTGTTGGTTACATAAAAATTGAAAAATAGTAGATTGTGTCGAATTATTCATAAAGATACTTACGAGTTGTTGAGGGGACAATCTATTGTGGCTAGTGTTCTCGATCCGGTGCTTCATGTTTAGATACTCAACCACATCATTTATGATGATGTCGTGTCGTTGCTGGATTTGTTGAGCAGTTCTTCCTTTCGGGTTACCGTAATCGTGAATAAACTTGCTAAAAATCTTCAACCACATGGAATCCGCGTCTTTGTTATCTATAGTTGAAGGACGAGTTTCGGCGTACCATGCTTGGGTGATTGCTAAATCTTCCTCGGAGTCAAACGATGCCATTTGTTGTATGTGGGATTAGGTTCTATAATAAGCTATTTATAGATAACTATTCTAGGGTTTAGGGTTTCCTAAGTTAAGATTCTCAAGGAGATATATAAGAACACACGAGTTTTGGGCATTTGGGTCCAAGTATTAGCTCTCTTTATATAGAGAAAAACCTCAACGGCTAGTTTTTTTGAAATCACCCAAACTTCCGGCATTGAAGTTAATGTGTCATAGGACGCCGGTACAAGTAAATTTCTTATCAGAGATTATCCAAAAAATATGTAACTAATACCGGCATGGTATAACAACATGGTTTCACGCCGGCACATAATACCGGCGTTACATGTATAATTGCGAACATGCCGGTACTTGTTAATTTCAAATAAAACGGCTAGTTTTTTGAAAAATATGACCGTTGGTGCTTCATTTCTATATAATACCACCAAATCCTTTGCAAAATTCTAAGCAAAGCAACCACCAAATAACGAATATCCCTCTCTCAAGAAAGCAAGCCTCCAAAAATAGATCAATCAAGCACGGTTCAAGATTCACAAGCGATGGGAGATTCATCATCAAGCTCTATTTGTGAAGTAAGTGGATTCAACATTACTAACAAGTTGAATGAAATTGTAACCGTAAAACAAGTTGAATGAAATTGTAACCGTCAGAAATCCGGCATAGGTAATTACATACCAATGATGCCGGTATTACAAGTTCATGATTTTTTCAACTTCTTAGTGTTGGAAAACCGGCGTCGAGTGTAAACAATATTCATAATGCCGGCTTGGGATACCGGCATTCAATTTAACTCATCGGGGTTGCCGGTATTTGAAAGAAACTTCATTAAGCACAAACATAAGATCTCAAGCAAATTCCAACTAACAACATTTAAGGGAATAACGTTACACCTAGAATGAAAGATCTCAAGCCAAATGCACCTAACATCATTTATTGGAACGAGCTTGAACAAGCAAAGCAGCTTCGAAATGCCTAAAAGGATCTTTTCTCCACTTCGTATATGCATCCTGAGCTTCATACCTATCACCATTGTATCTTGCAAGAAATTCGTTGTATTTGATACATGATTTGATGAGTGCAGTTGTTCGAATGCATACTATTTGATGAGCGTATTCAATTATGCGTTTCTTACCGTCAAACTTGTTATGCTTGTAAGAACCAGTCATTACAAGGCCCCAAAAAACATCTGAAGGGCGTTGATCCTCCGGAAAATCCGATACTATGTAGTAATTTCTAATCCACTTTGTTTCCTCCTCAACATCTGCTTCTATCTTAGCTTCTTTTTGACGTTTAACCTCTTCCTCAGCTTCCGCTTTTATCTTATCTAATTTTTGACAATAACGTTCAAGCTTTGCTTCCTCTTCTTCTTCTCTTTTCCTCTTAATTATCTCTTCTTCCATTGCGGCAATTGACTTGGTGGTTTCTTCCTTCCTTCTTAGTTTTTCTAGTATTGTGGCAACGGAGTTGGTCGTGGTTGATGATTGATTTCCTGTCGGAGTTGACAATATTTTCCTCATATGTTTTTCTTTCTCGAGGGAATTGATGAACTTGTCAGCTGGTGATTGATAATCCATTGGAGATATATATGTGAGGTATCAACGCAATGGGTGTATCCATTCCTTTAAATAGATGTGGACATAACGGATCTTTTCCACTTTAGTGACGGCACTCTAAGTAACTTAGATCCCACGCCGGAACTAATGTTTTCAAGTGTATGGTTTAAAAAACTAGCCGTTAGGAATTCAATTTTCGGAACCGGCATACGTAGGAGGAAGTAAAACGATGCCGGTATTTTGTTCCGGCACTGCATGGTATAACACGATGATGCCGGTAATGCGTAAAATCTTTACAGGAAACTACCAAAATATGCCTACAATACCGGCATTCTTTGTTTAATAACCTCTATGCCGGAATGGGTAAAATTTGAAAAAAAAACGGCTAGTTTTTTGAAAAATATGACCGTTGGAGCATCATTTCTATATAACATCACCCATTCCTTTGACAAAAACTACACAAACCAAGCACCAAATAAAAAAAATCATTCTCTCAAGAAAGCAAGCACGTCTCAAAGAATGGGGGATTCATCATCTACCTCTATTTGCAAAGTAAGTAGATTTCCTAACAACATGCTCTTCAATACTATGACGGAAAACTAATACAATTTTTTCTTACAGAATCATCATTGCAAGTGTCAAATTTGCAAGTCACCTTCTCACCTAGCCATGGACTGTCCATTTATTTATTCAAAGTGTAGAAGCTGTGATGGGACACGCCGGTTTTGGATTGCAAAACTGATGATGCTGAAAATGGAAGAATGTTTCTAAGGTGTTTGAATCACCCAAAGTGCGATGAGTTTCAATGGTTTGACAAAGCGGTTGAACTAGCGAGTCAAGAGAAAACCACAAGGGCCATTGTAAGCCTCGATGGGTGTGATGGGTGTTATATGAAGGGAAAGGAATATGTTGAAAAAGAAGAAGAGCCAATGAGGATGATCCTTGACACCCCCATTCCGGACGATGTCTTTGAACAGATTAGGGAAATGCTCAAAGGCTCCGCAATTGTTGAAAAGGGATGGAAATAGATTATCTCTAACTAAGTGCAATCCATTCACTGTTTTTTTAATTTAAAGTTTCTAATCCAATGTAGTCGATTACTTCAGACCGAAATAAAAGACAATTTGAAATGAATTAATCAAAGTGCCGGCATTGCGGAAATCAAAACAACGATGCCGGTTTTATGTCAACTCTGTAGGAGTATTTGGAAACTTTAGATACCGGCATTGTCAAAATGAATCTTACTATGCCGGTTTTCTATCACATATTTAAGAGTATTTGGACATTTGCAATACCGGCATTTACCTTAGCAAACGCAACAATGCCGGTACATGTCAGTTTCTATACAGGAACCAAATAATTTAACCTGATTGTTCCGGCATAAAAATTGCTATGCCGGGACTAGGTTCCGCCAGTGTTTTGAGCATTCTGTATATGCCGGTATGTGTACATGTATTTCTAAAACTGACCTCTACTATGCCGGAACATTTTAACTTTCAAACTAGAAATCTTAACATGTTCAACATAAACCAAAGAACTAAAGAGTTAACCCACATAGACAAACCAAAACAAGTTTGAAATTGTTTTTGACGTAACCAAAGACTTAAAGAGTTAACCATCACTAATTGTCATCAATTCTCTTCCACTACATTAGTCTTTTGTTTCTTTTGGGTCGGCGCCTTCCTTGTTTCCCCATACATAGCTTTGACAGTAGGGTGGGTTTCTTCAATTCTATGAAGCTTTTCCTCGAGTTCCTTGATTTCTTGAAGAGATAGCACCACCCCGTCCTTATGCTTGCAACCTAACATCTTCGTAACCTTGCCAACCCGACGTCGCTAGATTAATACATCAAACACATAATCAGTATATATGTTAATATATGATTATGTTTACATTTAATGACTATAAGCAATTAAGAAAACTTACCACCATTCCTAAAGTCCTAAGAAGGTGGGCCATCGTAGGTTGTGGAGGTGGAGGAATTTCAACAAGAGGGTTTTCTTGGTGTGGAGCTTCGACAGAGGGAGGGCGCACGACATAAGGATTTGACCATTCCAGGTAATCCCTCATGTAACTGTCATCAACTTCATAACCATTTTCCGCAATCTCCCACTTACTAATATCAACCAAACGACGTGGCACTCTATCCCTCCAATGTGTTGGTTCCGGTTCTGGATCATACACTACATGCAACTTGTTGGGAGTTGAATTGCACCGAGAAAAGCAAAGAAGATAATTATCATCAGAGGTCGACCAAAGACGGGATAATTTCTTAAATCCATGTTGGCGCATCACACGGCATGGATCGGCCATGATGTATCCTTTTGGGTGGTACAAAGGCCCATGGTAAAATGCAACATCTCTTGGAATTTGACGGTATCCTCTAATCTCCTTATAAGTGTCGAACACAACGTCTTCCTTCCTCATAGCATCCAGAGCCAATCTCATATCGATGACTCGACCTTTGTTACCGGGCTTCGGATTACTGTTAAACTCAAACCTCTGAGCTCTAGGGGTATCGGGTTCAGGAAGGTCTTTGATCTTCAAGAATTGGCAGTCCTTGAATAAGGTTGGGAAGTGTTGGTTTGTTTTAGCCAATGAAGCATAACACCACACCTAATCCAATGTGAACAATATACATGTGAACATAAGTAAAAAAAATACATGTCAATCCAATAGATTAAAGAAATTTGTTAAGCATCGGAGTAGAGTGAAATTCCGTTCGATGCTACAAATTGGTTTGTTTTAGCCAATGAAGCCCTTCTCATCTCCGCCATCAAATGTGCCATGACCGCGGTGCCCCAAGAATAGCCATATACACCTTCCAACGGGTCAAGGTGCGGAGAAAGTTTGCACTTACCTGTTGCCATTAGTGTCGGGGAATGCCCTAGTGCCCAAGATGTATAATGCAGTGCACGCGGCGGTCAGAGTATACCGAATCATGTGCGGGTCCCATCCATCCACCAAGCTTCTAGCCTTTGTATTTTCAAACATCTTCTTAAGCATCGTCAACTTGAATGTCTTCGTCTTACTTCCGTTCGATGCTACATAAAAGCTATCCGAAGAAGTTTTGAAGTCCCAACCAAACAGCTTTTTTGTCAAATCGTGCAACTTCAACCAATCTAGGTCCCGAGACTCAACTCCTTCGAAATTGATTTGCCGATAACATTCAAGCCTAGAATGTTATGAGCATCTTCGGGAATCAAGGTCATCTCACCAAACGGGAAGTGCATTGTATCAGTTTCACCATGGTACCTTTCGACGAAGCAATTGACGGTCACAATATCTGGATTCACGTAATTTTCAACCAAAGAATACAGACCAGAGTTCTTTACTAATGTTTGGACATCTTCATGCTCCGACGACAATTTCCACTCAGCCGCGGCTTGGTTTCGGCAAACACGCACAGCCTTAGTATGATCTTTCAAATATGAGATAATACGATTAAGAGATGATGTAAAAGATAAAACAATGCACATGCACAAAATAAAAAATGCTTACATAAGTTTGAAAGATAATACGAGCCCAAGAGTGCTTGTATCCAAAGAGTACTTTCGGTTCCGGAGCTTGACCCCAAATTTTACCATCATCGCGGTCGGGTATCATGTCATCAAGGCGAGGAAGGTGACAACCTTTAACTTTGTGTTTTCCCTTGCCCTTGTCCTTGCCTTGTGTTGGTTGTTGACTAGTCCCACCAACTTCGCTTTGGCTTGCTAATTGACTTGGGGGAACCTCATCATCTTCCTCCTCACTTTCCACTCCATCATGCTCATCGTCCTCAAGTGTTCCAAAGATACCTTCACGGATTGCAAGTGCACTACGTTCACCACCACTCTCCCAAATTGACCCTCTTGTTTGAAACCCCAAACGTTTCTTGCGACCCGCGTCTTTCCCCCGTGGAGGCAGGGACTGAGGAGTATCAAGACCGTCCTTCCTCCTTCTCTTAGTGAGAATAGGACCTTTATTTTCTTCGCTTCTTTGGCTCTTGACCTATAACATAAGCAAACAAAAGAAACATTAGAAAAGGCATGACAGTTTAGGAACCGGCATAGCAATTCCTAAACAAACCAATGCCGGTAACATGGACCGGCATAAGAACTTAAATATCGAGCATGCCGTATCGTTGTCTGCGGCATTTTCTAGAAACTAAATTATGTGCCGGTATTGAGCACCATTTCGGTGATGTTCTGTATGTTTTAAGTGTAATACCGGCATTTCCGAATTGAACTAACGAGATGCTTAGTTTTAAATACCGGCATTCACGAAACCTAGATAGAATGCTTTCAGGTACACACAATTAAGTTCTGTGTGTTTTTAGTTGACTACCGGTATGGTATTCAACCCTAATTGTATGCTTAGGTAAAAAATTCGATTTCAGGAATGCAAACCGGTATGGTATTCGACCCAAATTCTATGCCGGTACCTAAACCGGCTTGGTATTCAAACCAAGATCCAATGCCGGTACTCTCTGTAACTCGACAATTTCAACTATTGTTGGCGATTCTAACCTAAACCCATGGCTACAAATCGAGTAAAACAATCATAAATGAGTTCAAAAATCACTTACCTTCTCAGAGAAGCCATGAGTGTTTGATCATCCGAGTTATTTCTTCCTCTTCTAGTTGTTGAGCAATGTTCTCGATTCTTTGTTCATGTGTTTGTTGAGCAAAGAAATTTTTGATTCCGATTTGGTTCTCGGTTTTGCTTTCGATTTGGTTCTTGGAGGCATGGTTATGTTATGTTAATCGACAAAGAAATTTTTGATTCAACGATTAATCGTCGATGAAGAACGAACGATGAGGAAGAAGATGAAGAAAAAGAAAAAAATTCAAAAACTAACCTATGCCGGTACAAATTTGAATTGGGGGATATATGATTTTGGTTATTTGATGTTTATGTTTTAAGGAAAGGGCATTACAGTCTTTTCATAATATTTTTTAATTAAGTAAAGGGTGTTTTGGTATTTTCGCACTCAAAAAACACCCCTTAACAGCCACCTTTGGTTGGGGGAAGTAATTCATATCCCCAATTAGTTTCCATATCCCCCAATTGTGGGTTCAAAAAAAAACCCAAAATCCCCATAACTAAAGTGATACTTCCTACATCGAGATTCCCTTCAAACAATGTTACAGAGGGGGGTGCATCAAGACAAAAAGAATCTAACGGTCCTTATGATCTTATATAGTCAAAGATGCTCTATAAACCGATACTAACGTCGTATATTATCATCAATAATTCCAAATAGAGTCCAATACACCACCCCCTAGCGCACATTAGCATAAGCCCAAGTAATGAAAACCCTTATTTGACTAAAGAGCGAAACAGATATCGGGGCTTTGTCCATTCTTCCGCACAGTGACTATTTGGGTAAACCCCTAAATATGTCTTTTATTTTTATTTATTTTATTTTTATTAAAAACTTAATCCGAATCGATTTATTTTGATTTACAGAGAAATCCCGCGAAAAATCTCAATGGCCTTTCATTCTGGTTGCGCTATTACATGGTTCGTTCCCTCCCCTTCCCTTCATATCTTTAAATCTCGACCTTTCTTTCCCTCTCTCCTCTTCTCTCTCGCTCTCTCGCTCTCGATCTGTTAAATCTGATGAATTTTGTGTTGTTTGCAGTCGAATGTTTTGTGGCTGTAAGCGTGGATTTCCGAACAACCTACAGAACGAGAAAGAAAGGGCTGCTTTTTTAGATGATATATATAAGATTGAAGAATTGTTGAAGGATCCATGGTCAACTAGGGTTAGAGAGAAAGAAACTATTCAAGTTAGTGTTCCTAAGGTTGTTAAACCGATTCAGACGAGTACGATTCTTGTTGTTGCGAACAAAACAGCGATTGATGGAAGTAATGATGTTTATGGTTGTGGTGGTGGTAGTGGCGGAGATGATGAACTCTTATCCATTCAGAAAAAACAAGCTTCTTTACAGAGAAAAGCTGATGTTTCTTCTTTGGCTGCTGAAGATTTTGTTCGTAGATTTGAAACTGGAAATTTATTGGTGAGACATTTTACCTTATTTTCTGCTTACTCAAACTGTGAATAATTGATTTTCTTTGTCTGATTTGTTGAGTAAAGGCATCAGGGTGGTCAGTTTAGGTAAATTGCTTGTAAGATGTGGAATTGAGGCCAAAGATTCAATCTTTTTGTAATTTTCCCTATAAATTTTCTCCATTTTGGTTGCTGTGTAGTATATACAGGGTCGTCACTTGATTTTTTGTTTCTTGTTTATTTGTTGTTTCCTGTTGTTGACATAGTCTGTAGGACACTATATATTCACTAAAATTGTTCATTTTCTATGTTTTCATAGAAGGTAACTGTTTTGAATGTCCCACACAATTAGGTTGTTATGTAATTCCTAATCCTACAATAAGGCGCGATATCTATTACACCTTTACACCAAGGAGTTCACTGGATAAAATTAGTGTAGGACATAATTGTCAGGAATACGAACACGACGTTATGGATATAAGTGATGTGGGCGCAGGACTTGGGAAGTTGGGATATTTGATGTCCCAACCTAATATCTAGGATCCTGGATGCTTGTTTTCTCTGAATAAACCAATTCCGTATTGTAATCTAGTAAAAAAAATTATCAGCTAAGAACCAACATTTTTTATCAAAACACCAAACACATCAGCTATACACATGCATTGTTTCGTTTTGGTCATTACAGTAACTAAGCAAGGTAAACAGTATTTTGGAAATTCCATGGGTACAACTTACAACCATCAATTTGCTCAAAAACATGTCACACGTAGTTTAAAGTCACTAGAATGATATAGAAGAACAAAGTTTGTTACCTTTTTGAAGTTGAATTCTTGAAAAGACCGAAGAATTAAATCATGCACATTTTTTGCATTTGCAATGTTAACACTTCACATCTCAAATATTCACCATCAATGTCTGAGAGAAAGGGAGAGAGACAGAGCTGTATCATCAATTGCTAGGAATTTATACTGGTTTCAGGGGTATTGTTTTTATTCTGGAACTTCTTACATCTGCGAGAGCTTATGCCTAAAACTCATTTTCTCTGCCTTATATTCGGTTTATGACTTATTCGTTGCTCTTGCTCAATAATTTTGTTTTTTCTGTAATGCAGGACGTGGGTCAAGAAAAAGCGTACGATCTTGCTGGAGAAGATCAAGATTCTTCTGCTATGAATATAATGTGCAGAATGTGCTTCTCCGGTGAAAATGAAGGAAGTGAAAGAGCAATTAAAATGATTTCATGTACTTTTTGCTCCAAAAAATATCATAAGAGTTGCATCAAAAATTGGGCACAACATAGAGGTTACTTGACTTACACCCTTAATAAATTAAACAGTTGACTACATAGTTGTTGCATGTTCTTAATGAACTTATTGTTGCATTTCCTACAGATCTGTTTCATTGGAGTTCATGGGCCTGCCCTTCTTGCCGAACCTGTGAGGTAGATTTCTAGAGCAATAAATAGTTAATTATGAATTTAAGGCTGACTTTCCATTAATAGTTGCCAACACATTAAGTAATTAAAAGGTTATATGCTGTTGGATTTCTATATTGTTTAACTACCGAAGATGCTTGTCAGAAACTGGAGAGAAAAAAACCCGGAGTCCCTTTCTTGTTTATTTATTATTTGGACAGTCATGTTAGTGTTATTGGGAAAATTCGGAATTGTTCACCCGTCACTTGGCTGGCCTCCCATGTTCATAAGTTCGTCTTGTCACTTCTCAGAACCCATGTCTAAAAAGCTTACTTTGTGAAACAATAGCTTGCTTGTCATATCTATGATTGTAGTGTTTAGCTTGGTGTTATTTCCTCCCCTATTCTCATAGCTTGGTGGTTGCAAAGAGAAAGGTGAATTTTATCGTATCTATGATTGTAGTGTTTAGCTTGGTGTTATTTCCTCCCCTATTCTCTTAGTTGCAACCATATGATTTCACTGCAAAATTTTGAGAGTTCTAAGCTTCTCCCCTGCCGCAAAGGGCAGACTGGGGTAGAAGCTGACCCGCTTGACTTGGTAGATTTGTTATGATCGACTGGCTGCTAAGGAGAGTGATGAAGTTTTTTCCATTCCTTGCATTTGATTGTAAAACTGACCAACATGCACGTGTTAAGCAAACAGCAATCGCGTGAATCAACTCGAAGTGGACATCTATAATCTTGTAAAAGTTTCACGAGCCTGGCTTGGTATTTGAATCACAGATAACATATCTAATTATTTCTGGTTTTTTAGGTATGCCGCAAAGTTGGAGATCCTACGAAGTTAGTGTTCTGTAAGAGGTGTGATGGAGCTCACCATTGCTACTGTCAGCAGCCACCTCACAAAGTGGGTTCTCCATTTAATACTCTTTGGCTCTCCACATATCTGTCATATATTATTTTTTCTCATTGCTATTTTTGCTTTACAGAATGTTTCTTCTGGACCTTATCTGTGCCCAAAGCACACAAAGTGTCACAGTTGTGCATCTACCGTTCCTGGAAGTGGGTTAAGTACAAGGTATTTGATAGTGAATTATGGTTTTCTTGTTGAAATCAGGTCATGCGAAGTGTTGCTGTGTAGTTATTTTCCATTATTAATTGAGGATTGCTTCTTAGTATGTTAGATACCTGATGATTTTTATATTTGACCACTTTAAGTTCTGTGCTGTAACTTGTTTTACAGCCTCTCTATACATTTTACTTGGTCAGACGATATCTATACCTGCATTTACGAAAATGTTGACTTTAAACCAGCATTGTCCTAGATTATAGATGTCTCTTTGTAGTATGTATATGGTAGAGTATAATTGTAACCCCAGTATGAGAAATATTAGACTAAATCGTAGGAGACTTGTACCCCACCCTACTACATACTTATTACAATTTACATCAGTGGTTCAATTTTCGTTTTTATTTGTTTCAATATTTGGTTTGAGTATCAAAGCATGCTATTTATATTGGGTTTACTTTCTTAAGTAATTGTTGACTGCTTGAAAGCCAAACTAGTTTCAGGAACTTTTTCTTTGACAAACTGCCTTTTAACAAGTTAAGGTTCACTTTCCTAGTTACACTTCAATACTTCATAATGTTGGCTGTCTGAACCTCGATTCTTTTTACATGTTATATTTAATTTAGCATCTTTAGTTGCTAAAATGCATATGTTCACTTGCTCTTTCTATCTGTATATATTCTCCATTGTTGTAACCATTGGATTGATTATCTACTTTCAAACGTGATGCTCAAAACTTGTTTGTCTCAATTTGCAGATGGTTTTTAGGGTATAACTACTGTGATGCTTGTGGAAGGTTGTTTGTGAAGGGAAAATACTGTCCTGTTTGTTTAAAGGTACTGTTTCTTGACGAATGATTACAATAGTTTGCTCTTTGTTATTTCTCCTTTTGGAGTCTGCTCTTGCTAGTGAATGAAAAGTACTAAGTTGTGTGTGGTCCCCCTTAGCCAACTTAGCCTTGGTAAAAAGGTTTTATCCCTTAGTAATCAGTGTGCTCTAACTTTCAACCTATATTTCTTCTTTAACAGAATCCTCAGCATATATCTTCAATTTATTTTTCCTTGATTCCTTCTGTACCACCCATTTCGTTTATTTTCCGCATCATTGGAAGAACTCAGCTATTTATTTCTTTTCTGATAGGTTTACAGAGATTCCGAATCAACACCTATGGTTTGCTGTGACGATTGCGAACGCTGGGTGCACTGTCAGTGTGATGGAATCAGGTTTGTTCTTGTTCCTGTTTTAAGTCACTACACCAAATCATTCATGACACTATTTAAACATATGATGCTCTTTATAATTGCTTCTTGTTTGTCCTCCCGAAGAAGTATTTCTTTTTGGTTTAAGGGGCTATTTAGTTTGTTCAAGAGACCTTTATTTGTAAGTTTGCTTTTCTATTTTCGGATTTGTTATGTTCGTTATTTATGGTTTTTCAGTGATGAAAAGTATCTTCAGTTTCAAGTCGATGGAAATTTATCTTACAAATGTGCTGCTTGCCGTGGAGAATGTTACCAGGTATTATCTACGCTAGTTTTGTGTGGAAATGGTGTTCATGTTTTTTTTCTTTGGCTAACTTGGCTGGATGTTTTCGTATCGAGTAGGTCCGGGATCATGATGATGCTATCCAAGAGCTTTGGAGGAGGAGAGACAATGTTGATCAAGAGCTAATTGCAAGCTTGAGGGCCGCAGCAGGATTGCCATCTCAAGAAAAAATATTATCCATTTCACCTTACTCGGATGATGAGAATGACCATGTAATTCCAAAGAATGGCAATGGTCGTTCCTTGAAGATTTCAGTCAAAGGATTATCTGACAAGACTGTGAAGACTCCCAAGGAACATGGGAAGAAATCTTCCAGCAAAAAGTACATGAAGAAGACTTATAAAGTACCCTCTAGTAAAACAGGACCTAATCAATTTGATAGGCTGCATGATGCACAATCTCTTGGATATAGCTTGGGCGATGAAAGGAATAGTGATATGCAATCATATGTAAATGAAAGAAATAATATTTTATCACCTCATTTAGCCATAGGTTCAGGTCATTCCAAAGAGAAACGCACAATTAATCAATCAGGGAGTATGCAACGTGGTTCGACTGCGGATGGGGAATACATAGGAAACAAGGAAGGCAAGGTGCCCAGAGTTCTCCACATCAAGAATTCACACAGTTTAAATCCTCCGGACAGTGGTGGAAGACACGCTAGCAAGTCAGACACTGTGAAAGGAACAAAGCTAGTTATACATCTAGGTTCAAGAAATCGAAATAATACTAATTCACCTATATCCGAGGCTTCAAATTGTCACAGAGAGCAGGATTTAATAGAGTCAAATGGTGCGTATACCTCCCGAGTGATCTTTGTTTCCAATTTTATGAATATTAATTTCATGGAACATCAAAGCTCTCATTATGAATATTAATTTCATGGAACATCAAAACTCTCATACAGTATTCTGCTATTTAGTGGTACTGGTCAGTATGTTATCAAAACTTTGGTAGGTAGTCAAATTATATGCACTGATTAATTTATGGTTGGGGTTTATGAACAGGCAGTGAAGATACAAGCCAACGAAAGGCGTATGCGGTAGAGCCAGCACAAGATGGAACTGCCAGATTCGGGGATGGTATAGGTAATGCTTTATAGTCAAACTTTTTGAATGAGTTACATCCTTATTTAAACTTCCTCTCATCGGTATTATTACATTACTGGACAAGCATTTACTTCTAAGCTGTTGTTGTGAGTGTCCGCACATGCCTGATACTTTTAACATTCGGTGTTATCTTTGTTTTTTTAATAGTTGGGAATTCTATTCAAAATTTGACTGATAGAATTCATTGAATTCTCCCATATTTGCAGGGGGGAATTTTGATAGCGGAGACCGGCTACGAAGATCGAAACATCGGAGCAGGGAAGGCAGTTCGAAGAAGTTTGGGAAAGTAAAGTCCGATTTTTCTGAACTGAATCATAGAACTGGTGTACTAAATCTAAGTGAAAGACATGAATCTCCAACAGTGGAGAGAACTCGTGTTTTATTGGGTAGAGGAGTTGAACATAGTCTGAATGTGGTAGAGCCTTCAGTAGGCAGCACACACAGAAATGATGAGGTCCTGCTGAAGAGGCATTCAAAAAGAACCCCTAATATACATGGTGAAAGTTTTGAAGGAACACACTCTGATTTGGAGTCATTACCTAGAGATACAAAACCATTGCTGAAGCTAAAATTTAAGAACCCTCATCCTCAAAACCCCGAGCAGACTTCTATCAAAGGTCAAAGATCGAAAAGAAAGAGACCTTCGCCTACTGTGGAGAAAGCCCCTATTAGGGAAGATGAGGGCTACTCACAATTGCATTCTGACAATCAAATAGATGAGTCCATTGATGCCAATTGGATATTGAAGAAGTTGGGTAAGGATGCAATTGAAAAGAGTGTTGAAGTCCACGAGTCTTCTGACGGCTCCTGGTGAGTTCGTTTTATTTCATTTTTATGCACTTTGTTACTGACTTATTGTACTTAGCAGTGATTAAGGGTTGTATTTGTCGTTGAGTCGTCAATTTTCATCCATGAAACCCAACTTAAATCATTTATATCTTCTCTTAGTTATTACTATATGATAAAGATGCGTTTTAGGTAGAATTTAATTTTCCTTTTCTTGTAGGCACAGGGGAGTGGTCACTGATGTAATTGAGGGGACTTCAACTATAACTGTTCTATTAGATGATGGTAATGCTATCACTTTGGAACTCGAGAAGCAGCGAGTTCGGTTTGTTTCTCAAAAGCGGAGGAAACCTTGAGGTTGGGTCCATTTCTCTATTGCTTTTACCATCTATTTTGAGGGTTTTCTTTCCCAGACTTGGATCACAAAATTTAGTATCTTTCTATTTCTTTGTTTTTGTTCTCTTTGTAGTTTGTACCCTAGATGTGCATTTGGAAACTGGTGCTGTAAATCCAACTTGAGTTCCCTTTTGGCCTCATTCTTTCTGGGAGTACGCCGGAGCTGTTGTTCGGACGTGGAATCAGACAGGTTCTATTTGAATGATACTTTCTAAACTGGCAAATATCCATGATCTCGTGCCCGTTGGGGTTTTTATCTGTTCAATCCATTCGCCAAATATCCTCATCAATTATGTGATATAAAGTTCAATTTTGAAGGTTACATGGTTCAACATCAAGGTCCCGGAGATGCAAAGCAAGTACTGTATTAATATGTACTTAAATCATATGCACCTTTTTTTCTTTTTTTGCTCGCAATGGGCACTTACCTTGTCAAGCGTTCAATGAAAATATGTTCATGTTTAACAAATGAAAATATGGTCATGGTGTTTCTCAGAGGGGTTTCATCTATTTACCTTGTAGAGAAGCAAAATAAAAACTTTCTTCTGTATGTTTTCACTTTGTAGGAATTGTTTGTTATGCTGGCATTCAATTTAGATTTGTCCAGGGGGGTCAACTAGTAGTGCCCTGTTTTCTTTCCTATGCTGTATGTTCCCTTCTTATTATTATTTTTTGTGCATCATTGTTGTGGTTGTTCCATACATAACAGACTGGATTACAAAATCCAAAAACAGTTTTAGAATTTAGAATACTGGTAAATAAACAAGATTACTCATCTTAATCATCGTCATTACGCTTTACAACAAAATATTGGGTCTTTAAATATGAATCCTACTTCGCACTCTATATTCATTAATAGAGCTGTTGTTTCTTGCTTCGAGTGTGGAGGGTTGTTTAATTATACTGTAAGAAATTAAACAGGTGGTGGGGGTAAGTCTAAGAGAAGCCAAAACCCAACGCAGTCATCTGAATCTAAATTCTCTTGTATTGCAAGAAAATGCAATCCTCCACATTCCTTCTTTGCAGCTTCCCAAGCTTCAGATTCTTGTGTCATTTCTTTAGTTTTCTTGTAGGTAGCATATACATAGCGGGTAGAAATTCCGACGGATAAAATCAAACAGGCACGTGCAGTGTCAGCTTCAACTGAACAAACCTCCATTCCATTCATCCAAGCTGTTCATAGTAGTAATGCTTTTGGGTTAGCATAAACAAAGACTCTCAGTTATCTATTGCACATGTATGTTGTGTACAACTATGGCGTACAGAACTTAGAACTTGCAGCTTGAGAAATTGACAGATATCCAAAGAGAACGAACAAAAACAATTAAAGAATCTTAAGCAATCCACCAGGTATTTCGTTGCCGCTTCTTGTTTTAATGACAGGAAATATAGTTATCTTAACAATTTGCACAAAATTCTAGTACTTCCACATGATCATTACCCATATCAGTAAGCAATTAGGAACTTCCAAGTGCCATTAGCTAAGTGCCAATCAAGAAAGTCCCAACTCTACTATATGTTGATTGTAATGCATTTTAGTAAAGCCATTGCTAAACAAAGATTTCTGAAAGTCAGATATAAAGGAAGGTATAATACCTGCTAAAGGTTTAGCTCGTGAGGTTGCAACAGAAAGCCCAGGAATTAATGTCTTGTCATCAATTTCAATCCCTAATAAATCTAAATCCAGACCTGCTCCAAACTTTGTCTCTAATGACGAAGCCTCCTCCTGCACAGCTGAAATTTGCAAACCAGATTTACTCTCTTACTTGTATAAAACAGCTATTATAAACGAAAACTACTACAGAGAGGGTCAAGAAAGAAAAATTAGATTCTCATCCACATCTTGTACAATCGAAAGAATATTGAGAAAGCAATGAGCAAAAGTACTTTAGAGCACGGAATTCTTCATGGACACCATGTACCTGAGAAAGGAAGTTGAACAAATGCCCATCTTTCCCCAAAAAGGTTTTCAGGAAGTTCCATGGGGAAGGGATTATCCAAAGCCAGTAGAGGTTTTGAACTTGCTTGAAAACCTGGATGACGCATGTACACCGTCTCATATCGCTCTTCTAGCCACAGTTGTAGTGATAAACACTGCAAACAATAAGAAAATCATCAAACAGAAAACAAGGCTAGAGCAATTCTTATTGAAGAACCAAGACCAACTGAAATTGGTCCATCAGTACTAGCTTAACACAACAGGAGAGCCACCACCACTCGAAAGCCGTTATTTTCTGCTCTAAACATAGACATGGGATGTAGTTAAAGATGTTTGTTAGAACTCAAAAGCATAGGACACGACCAAGATGAATGATAACTAATGCTAGGCCATTCTCCTCGACTGGTGTTAGATTGTTCAATGAGTTTCCTACTGAAATGCATTACAGTTCATCATTCGTGTATTTGTCAAACGATATGTAGACTTATCTAGCATTGCATCTCACATCTACAAAGAACTAATAGATGAAACTTTGTAGCAGAGAAGTGAAAAAGAAACTTACCCGTTTACTTGGAATAGATTTGATACCAAGCTCCCTACATGCTTTTGTTATAATTGTTTGCATTTGCAACCTATAAACAAAACCCTCAATGACATGAGAAACCAAAGTAAATTTTCTAAGGAACAACAAGAACTGAAATGCTAATATCCAAATTACCTGAAGAATCGTACTTTTTCTGGCAAAGGAACGCCCAATTCATCACAAATCGAAATCATGGCATCTTTGAGAGTGATACTATTAATAATATTGTTTGGAAAATACTTAGTAAATTGTAGAGAAAGAGTATTATCACAAACTACAAGTTCCCAAACCTTCTTTCCTCTGATATCCAAAATGGGTCTCGAACAGAAATCCAATTCCCATTCTGTAATACTACTAGGATCAGATTCTGGGTCTACATAGCATACTTCTGCAGTAGGATCATCATCTATATCGTCCTCCGTAGGAGTTAAAACAGAAGATTCATTAGTAGAGACTGAACCTTCAGAGATGGAATGTAGTCGAAATTTAGAGGGTTTGAGGTGAGAAATGTGTGGGTTTGTGGAGAAATTAGGAGAAGAGAATGGAAGGCTTATGGGTTTTGATTGAGATTTGAAGTTAGAAATGGGTTTTTGAGATTCAAGTTTATGGTTCCTAATTCTAGCTGAATTGAAGCTCAGGCTTGTCATGAGAACTTGATGGGGTTTGCTGGAACTTGTTGGACACAGGGAAAGAGAGAAAACCAGTGATTTTATCTATCCACGAATATCCCGTTGGTGACAGTTATCTACACTTCTTGGCGCTTGATATTTACACCCACAATGATAACTACTACGAGGGGAACGAGGTTTTCTTATTCGGAGCAAATCAATCGTAAGATTGCACATAGGGGGTGGCAATTTGCTCGGGGGTGCACCAGAATTCAAATGAAACAAAATATCCATTGGTAAGAAATTGGTACACCCCCAAGTAAATTAGTACCCTCTATTAGCAGCTTTGATCAACTGTTCGTTTGGTTTCTTTTTTATAATGCAAATGTTAAATTCCATAATTCGAGCAAGGTTAGTGCAATAAGTTTACAATATCTTCTTCTTTTTTTCCTGGAAATATTGGTTAAAATACTTGATTTTCTTTTTGCTGTCAGTGGGATGACATATGTTGAAGATTTTTGATTCTGATTACTTTTGCTAGGATATGCGCTGTTGAATTATGGTTTATGCTTATGTAGTTTACTCGTGCTTGAGGAAGTTTTCCCAAATTTTCTTCAACTTCTAACATTGTGTTTTCGGCTTCGCAAGAAATGCCAGTGCATATCTTGTTAACAAAGTCTGCTAGAATCTTGTGGTCTATTACTATGGACACACTTACTAGAATATTATTATTCATGCAATTAATTGTCATTCGTTATGTTTTTGCTTCTGCATGAATTGGTGAAGTAGCTCTTTCTGAACCTGCTGAAATATGCATAAAATTCTTTTGATTAGTATAGAATAAGTGCAATCCCATTGATAAATCTTATTTTTTGAACTAGTTGGGTTTATAATTGTAAAAGGTGCGGATTGTATTTTTTTATAACTGATTTATCATATTTGTTGGGTTAAGATCGATTTTTTCGAAAACTACTGAGCATCAATGTTTTCAAATTAACCAGATGATGATGACAATTTTATTCAACATATGCGAGTAGTCCGGTGCTGAGATCCGGTTATTAAACCATGTACTTATCGAGTATGTACTAATTGATGAGTTGATAGAGTCCAAAAAGAATCTGAACCAAATTGGTCTAACAAAAGGGCAAGACTTGAAAAGATGTTGTTCTGTTTCTTGAGCTTGTGAATTGGACATCGGGCAGTCCGAAAATATATTTGAGATATGGGCTGTTAGTCTGCTAGAAGTTGGGAGTGCTTTTTGAATTAATTTCTAAATAAATAGTTTAATTCTTGGTATTGATTTAATTTTCCATATTTACTTCCATGGAAAATTAATTGTATTATTGTTCTTTTAGTCTTGACTTATGAGAAAGTTATATATGTTCTTGGATGAGAAAAATCCCGACGAGTGATGCTTTCATCTGATTCTATCTTGTTCCTTGTTTTGTGGCAATATTGTAAGAATTTTCCCCTTATGTCTTTTGAGAAAAATTCATCAAATTTCTCTTGATGCCATTTATTTTCTGGAGTTATTAGCTCTTGAACCATTTTCGGAATCAGATATTCTGTGTCGGTTATTTTTGGGATTATATCGGCATTAGGAATCCACCTATGTTCCCATATTTTTGTGGGAGCTCTATTTTTAACTTGCCAAACAAAATTATCTTTAATAAGGTTCAGATCCTTTTGGATACTTGTCCATATCCAAGATATGTTGGAGGTTTTAGAGGATTGTAGAGGATGTGAATTTGGAAAGTATTTGAATTTTAGTAGTTACACCCATAGTTGATCTTGATCCAATATAAATCTGCTGGAAAGCTTGGCGAGGAGTGCTATATTGAAATGGTGAACGTTTTTAATTCCCAGACCTCTTTGAGATATGGGCTTGCAAATACTGGCCAAAGCTTTTATGAAACCTCCTTGTCTTTTGAGCCCATCTTTGTTCCACCAAAAATGTCTTTGAATCTTATCCAATGAGCCTAAAGTTTCTTTGGGAAGGGCTAGGACTTGCATTTGATATGTTGGATAAGCTTGGAGGATAAATTTTATTAGCATTGTTCGACCCGTCTAAGAGAGGTTTCGATTTCCGGCCTTGAAGTGTGAAGTAACATTTTTGGATGAGAGGTTCAAAGTTTTCTTTTCTATTCTTGATAAAGAATAGTAGAGTACCTAGATATCTGTCGTTTTTCATCATCAACGAGATCTTTAAGAATCTTGCTGTTATTTTTCCATGTCTAGGATGGATAAGGGGACTAAAGTATATCCCATAATTTTGCACATTTAGCATTTATCCCGTTATATCGCCAAAAATTGCTAAAATATCTAGTACATTAGATCACACAAGGTGTGTCTTATATATATTGCAAAGATTGTGGTATACTTGGTAACCTCATCATTATGAAAAGACGAGGGTACCCAAATACACCACAATCTTTTAAATATAAACCTATAATTAAGTCATGTACAAAGTGTGATCGTTTATGAACAAAGTCGAGACAATACAAAAACTATGGTATACAATTTTTGTGATCATATATGGATACGAGATCGAGACAATACAACAACAAACTGTTCACTTGATAATAGGTACGGTATAAAACCAAAACACTGTAGGATCAATATCAAGTGACTAGGATTAACATACATGTGTTATTTACTTTAGATTATAATAAACAAATTATAATTGCGAAATAATAAAGTAAATGACACAACAAGATTTTGTTAACGAGGAAACCGCAAATGCTGAAAAACCTCGGGACCTAGTCCAGTTTTGAATACTCACAGAATTAATCCGTTATACAAAATCTAATACAAACTTCCTATAGTTGAGACCAAGTAGATTACCCCTAGCTACTTAGTTTCCTCAAAACCCTGCACCTTCGACTTATAGAGTCACACATGTGAATCACCAATCCTTTTGATCGTATTACAGACAACAAAGGATAAAGCTGTTTGGTAACCACTCTATTCAATCTTTGGTAATAAGATATTTATAATTCATTGACAAAGGCTCTTCTGTTTAAACTAATAAACTTCTTTGTCTGGTTAGATGAATCTAAAAGTTTGATTACTGAAATAACCAATTTTTAGACCCGCAATCAATCAATATAGAACTCAAAGAGTAACTATAAAGCAATACCGATCTCACACAGCTAGACAAGCAAGTCTATCAAAGATAAACATAATTCTAGTTGGATCCCAGCCGATCAAGGTTTGTGCACCATATTCACAAGATACGAAAACTAAAAAGAAAATCTTCGTCTTCAAATCTTCAATTGCTATTAATAACCTGCACAACATTACTTGAATCCTTTTGTGATCAATCACAAATAACTTAATTAGAGTCTCTTGATTAAAATTAATAGAGTCAAATTCGTTTAGGTTGGACTAGAATCTAGGAATATTGAGACATACACGTATTACTCTGAAGAACGTGAAGACGTATCGACTATAACGAAGACATCATCCTTTCACTAGAGATTAGTAATACTGACTTGACTTGTGTCCGATCCTATCGTTTCTCTCAAGTCGTTTAAGATTGAAAACACAACATGCGGGGTTATATATATATGATACTCTAGTATTAGACTTTGTAATATTAGTATGATCTAAGTGTCAAGGAAGTATATTGAATTAAGAAGTATAACGTTTATCTTTTGAACTTCATAAATACGACATCTACATTGAAAAGACGAGGGTACCCAAATATACCATAATCTTTTATTTATCAACCTATAAGTCCTTTACCAAGTGTGATCGTCTATGGACTAAGTCGAGACAATACAACAACTTCGGTATACACTTCGTGTGATCACCTATTGATACGATATCGAGACAATACAACAACAAGCTTACTTGTGTGATTGACTATGGATTCAAGATCGATACGATACGTCAACGAAGTGATCACTTGATAATACATTCGGTAATAATCGAAACTCTATAGGATTAATATCAAGTGTTACAAATTAACATACAAGTGCAATTTACTTTAAATTGTATAAACCAAATATAATTGCGAAAAAGTAAAGTAAATGGCACAACAAGATTTTGTTAACGAGGAAACCACAAATGCAGAAAAACCCTGGGACCTTGTCCAGTTTTGAATACTCTCAGAATTAAGCCGCTATACAAAATCTAATATCAACTTCGTATAGTTGATACCAAGCAGACTACCCCTAGCTACTTAGTTTCTTCAGTATCACTGCGCCTTCGACTTCTAGAGTCACGCACGTGAATCACCAATCCTTTAGATCGTATTCCAAATAGTAAAGGATAAATATATTTGGTAAGTACTCTATTCAATCTTGGTAATAAGATATTAATGAGTCGTTAACAAAGGCTCATTTGTTTAATCTAATAAACTCTTTTGTATGGTTAGATCAATCCATCCTTTGATTACCGAAATTATCAAACTATAGATTTGCAATCAATCAATATAGATCTCAAAGAGAAACTATAAGGTGATGCCGATCTCACGCAGCTAATCAATCAAATCTATTAAAGATAAATCGATTCTAGTTGGATCCCAGCCGATCAAGGTTTGTGCACACAATTCACAAGATACGAAAACTAATAAGAAAAACTTCCTCGTCTTCAAATCTTCGTTTGTCTTCAATAACCTGCACAACACCACTTGAAATCTCTTGTGATCAATCAGGTACATAACAAAGTCTATTAACAATGGATTATCACAAGATGTCATTAGATCCGAAAATGGTTCTAAAGATCCCGTCAACACTTTGATCTAGTTTGAATGAATCTTATATTAGAAGAGAAAATTCCCAAGAATAAACATACTAGGTGAAATGAAAGTTTTAACAACCGTTAGTCAATCAAATTAATAATCGAAAACTACAATAACAATGCAATTATCTAATTTCCCACCAACGGTACTCGTAGAGCTTCTTGATCCCACAGAAGTCTTTAAATGAGCGGTCGTAAGAGATTTCACTCAATTATGATACTTTTCTCTCCAAATAGACGGATCCACCAGAAACAACAAGAATGAAGTTTTCCCGGCTCTTAGGATAGTTTGCAAGAAATGCAAACTCAAGTATCTATATACCAAGGTTGTTTGGACAACAAGGAAATTTCAAAACCGAAAATATTCTCAAGATATCATCATTCAAGTACCTAATTTCGGTTTTCCTATTTCCACTTAAATGCCAAACCATATTTTCCTAAAACTCCCATAGAAAACTTCTATTATTAGTATAGCACATTAACTAATAATATTTTCCAGAGGATATGCTTTAATTACTGGCAATTAAAATATATATGATGAAAATCATAATTAAATGCTTTTCACTTTTTCGGACATGGGATCACCTTGAGTATCAAGGAATATCTTTGAACAATACATGATAAGAGTTATGTACAATTTCAAATAATATCGACATCTAGAAGTTTCTTATCAAACCCTAATTCCAAGCTTCACACAAAACATACAGAGATATGTGAATATTGGAAACTCGGTTTTGCATCTTGGGATCGATTGTACCAACCTCACAATGTAAGTTGTAATCGGTTATATCATGTTTCCCAAACCAGGTTGTGATCGGTTACTGATGAGTGCCAAATATTGCATATTTATACATCTATTTATTGGCATTTTAACTCATCTTTTGTGTTCAGAAATCAGATATTATCCCAGATTCTGTGTTTTCTCTGTTTTCAAGAATAAATATTTGTACTAATTAACTTTGTATTTTTAGGTAGTAAATAAAGCCCGGAGAAATTGAGGAGCCAAAAGAGCAAAGAATTGGAGACGAGCATCTATGGAGCAGATAGTCAAATCCCGCGCGCGAATTAGTTGCAACCCAACAAGGAAGACATGGGCTCGAGCTATCCATCTCCGACCCACGACCCGGATCCGAACCCGCTCATCCCGAGCCGTTAAGATCTTCACTCACCACATCCTACGCTCGCTCCGACTTCCTCATCATATCTTGATGCGCTCGCTCAACACCAAAACACTCCGAGTCTCTCTCAGCCGTTCAGATCTTCCTCAGCTAAATCCAGCGCTCGCTGCAGCTTCCCCATCAAACATCGATGCGCCCGCCTCACAACGAAACCTCCTAACCCTATACCCTATCGAGAGAACTTATTTCCCATTCCATCTTCTCTTTCTTCTCCGACCAACTCCTCTGCAAAACCCATTCCCTCTCCCCGACCATACACCACCATATCTTGTCGACAACCCGAAAGTAACTATGGTCACCGAGAGAGATCGCTAATCTCGCCTCAACAACTCGTCCACCACCTAGAGTTCAAATTCGAGAAAGTTAGGGTTCGTGCATCTTTACCCGTAGCTTCTTCTAACTTAGAGGCTAGGGTTGAGATAACTAGTATTAGGTTTCTCTAACATTAACATCAAAAAGAGTTGCAGAGCCCCCGGCTTAGAGAGACCTTTGACTAATCGTTGAGTACGATCCGAGGGGAGAACTATTCTCATGGGTACTTTAATTGGACGAAACTGGACTCAAATTTGGGAAAGAGAAGGTGGAAGAGTTGAGAAAGCTTGATTTTGAGAATTCTAATCCTTGGAAGAATTGGGTTTTGGGAAGATTTTTCTTTTAATTACTTGTGTGAATTTGTGTGTGAATTTCATGTATAAATTGATTGAGGATGAATTCCTAGAGGTAGAGGATGTTTTTTCATGGGTATGTTTGGGTAGCGCTAAATTGATTTGTTAATTCGATCTAAAGCTAGTGAAAGTTAGGGGATAAGTAATCACTCTTTACATAGAGTAGCCATTTGCTAGGGCTTTGATTAGAATCCGGTATCTTTAGGGTTTAGCACTAATTCTAATAACACATAAACTTTAATCATTGATATGATTTTTTATTTTGCTTTTTACCCCCACCTTCGTGGGAATGCTTGCTCCTGTTGAATGTTCTTGAGTGCTTAATGTTTGTTAGATTCTTTAACAGATCTAACTTAGTTTGCGAGAATCTTGCTTTCCATATGGTGAATGCTTAAAGGGGGGTAGACCAAAGGAGTCACCCTTATGATACTTCAATACTTCTAACTCTCCACTCAAGTGATAGGTCTCTTCCTTGACGCCAAGGTGGTGGTGCACTAATGAACAAGACTTTGACCAAGTCCCGCTGTAATTATTGGATGATGAGACCGAACAAGTGAATGCTTTATATCCGAATCTTCCATACTCCAATACCTTAATGAAGGATCATCCCAACTTTAGTTATGGCAAGCGGCGCTTAATCCATATGCACAACAAAGGTGGTTTTCAACAATCACGATTCCAACCTCAACAACAAGGTGGTTATCAACAATTCCAACCTCAAGTGAAAGAACAAGGATCTTCAATCATGATAAATGTCATGATGCGAGGTATTACGTCATTGTTTTTGGACGATTCGGCTATCAAGGATTTACAAACTCAAATGGGACACCGATGTGAATTTATTGAAATCTCAAGCATCCACAAACACTTCCTTCACAACCATTTTGAATCCAAGAGAGAATGTTAATGCGGTTACTTTTGAGAAGTGGAAGACAAGTGGAGGTCCAAGTCATCATGAGGAAGTAGTGAAGAGGTAGTCAATGACAAGGAGGAAACCTACACCAAAGGAGAATTACACACCAAACAACCAATCAGGAACCTTTAATTTGTCGTTTTGCTAAATTCAAGACAAGGCACTTATGGATATCTTCAAGAAGATTGAAATCAACATCCCATTCATTGAGGCTATCAAGACAATTCCAAGGTATGCCAAGTTCATGAAGGAATTATGCTCAAGAAGGATTTCTAAAGTTGAGAGTCGTCGGCTATGCTATCCTGCTCCAAAGTGCATTCCCTATGGTTTCACGGTGCAATTACTATTGATGCGGTTGCCACCTTCACCACCTTCCTCCTCACCACCATATCTTGTCGGCACAAGTAGCCTCACAACTCGTCCACCACCCTAGTTCTAGCCATCTTTACCCGTAGCTTCTTCTAACTTAGAGGCTAGGGTTGAGATAACTAGTATTAGGTTTCTCTAACATCAACATCAAAAGAGTTGCGAGCCGAATAGACAAGAGAGGAGTACGATTCAAGCGGTATGGGCGAGAGGGTATGACTTTAATTCTTGTTTTGAGAATTAGGGTTTTGGGAATTCATTGCATGTATAAATAGAAGAGGTAGAGGATGTTTTTGGGTATGCACAGGTAGCCGAGGCGGTAATTTGTGTTTAATTTGTTATTTATGTTCTAAATTATTTGCTAGGGTTTCATTGAAACCCTAATTCACTTGATATGATTTCAATCTTGCTTGAATGTTCTTGAGTGCTTAATGTATCAGATATGCTCAATTCTAACACCTCATTACTCTGCTCTCACAATGCATGCCTTGTATTCATTGTAGTTAGGATAACATTGTAGTGAGAGTGTTTCAGCTCATACTTTAATTATTAGTGCTAACCCTTGACTAGTTGTGCTTAGTTAGACAACTAGTACTGCGATTAGCACCCTTAGCTGATAAATTGAGCTATCCCCAGGTGAAACTCCTTAGGTGATAGAGCTAGTGATAAGATTGACACATTATCCCTAACTGTCACAGGAATAAGAAACTCAACTGAGTTGAACACATATTAGGAATTAGTGGTGGAAATTGATAACCCTAGCACCCCTTTTATTTGCACTGTTTGTATTTCATTTATTTCATTATCGAACTTAATCTCGCCGCATCGACAAACTATAAGATTGTTACATTGCTGGGAATTCAGTTTAGGAAGCCTTAGAGTCATACGGCACCACAAGTCTCTGTGGTTCGACCCGTACTTTCCACGTCTCCGATAGACGCCGTGCACTTGCGGTTATCATTCGTAGGCATTAATATAAACATCTTTCCACGCCTACCAAGTTTTTGGCGCCGCTGCCGGGGACTTGGCGTGTGCTGCTTTCGATTATTGGCTGTTCTTCACTGTTTTTCAACTACCCCTGTATATATTCGCTTTGCATTGTTGTTTTAGCTGTAACTTTCATTTCTTTTTCCTTCTTAGTCTTTTCCCTGCATTGCTCCCCTGTATATATGCTCTGCATTGTTGTTTTAATTCTATGTTAGTATAACTTATCTGTAGTTTTTAGATTGGCTCTGAAGTTTGTTTAAACCATTGATACTTGTAGCCCTGTATTAGCATAACTTAGTTAAAGTTTTCTATTTTTGCAACTTTACATTCTTGCATCTTGTCTTGCATTGTTAGTATCACTTAGTATAACTCAGTTACATTTTCTTTCTACCTCTACATCTATGCCTCATAGTGTAACTTAGTGTAATTATATCATTTGCATACTTTGCATCATTCTCTCTGTGACTTAGTTTACAACATCTCAGCTGTGGGATCATAGTGCATCTGTACATTGCACTCGCCATCCCATTTAGCATTTGGTGCTGCTGAGCCCAAGCTTGAGTGGGTTAGTCTGTCACAGTTGTGTCATTTCACCGCATTTTGACCTCATTGCTAAACCCTCATCTAGGTTAGCTGACTCAGTAGTGGTTCTGTTAAGCAAGTCTGGGTACTAAATCTCTTTGTTGAGATAGCAGGTACTTGCTGTGCTTGCTGAGCTTGTTGTGCTTGCTGTGGCTGAGCTGCTGAGCCAACCCAAGGAACACAAGAAAAGCGCACGACTTGAGGTGAGTAATTGAACATTGTATTGCCCTGTGCCATGTATGCTCTGTGCCATGTATGCTCTGCACCCTGAAAACTTTACACTTGTATGCTCTGTGACCTTAGTTCCCAAGTGAAGTCAACTGTGATAGTCGATATCAACTACCCCAGTTGACTCCAACACATCTGAGCATAACCCTGACCTGTCTTTTGTTTAGCCTGCAAACAAGTGTGCATACCCTGATCATAACCATTGAAAACCAAAAAAAAAGAGAGGGTCAACTGACCCTATTGAACTTGTGTTGTGTGCAATCACCTCTGAAGTCGATTGTAGCTCACCTAAAGCACCACCTTGACTGCATGATAACTTGAGCACCTCATACAATTTTTGTGATTTTCATGTGCACTTGCTTGTATGCCCTGTGCTGTGTGCAAACCCTGAGTTATTTTTATTGCACAAGTATCCTGAGCTCTGCCCTGTGCCTTGTGTGAGACCCTGTGTATTGCTATTCTATTCCTATCTGTGCTGTTAAGCCCTATCTTGCATTATCCTGTGCTCAACTCCAGCCCCCTGAAGCTGTAAGTTTGAGCTACAACTGAGGTTTCCAAGTTTTCATGCTTGACCTTGTGTGAGCTGTTGAGCTGAGTCACTCTGTACCCTTATACCTGATTGACCCTGCCTGAGAATTTGTGTGAACCCTGCAAACTCTGAGCATGTTGTAAGTGCTAGCATTGCTTAATCTGTTAATCTGTTGCATCTGTGGAGTTCATAGCTACATTGTGCTGAAATTTGATGAATGTATGATGCTGTAAGTGATATACTCTGTTAATCTGCTGGATACCCTGTGCTGTGTCATTTCTTTTCTGTGAGTTTGCATTGCATTGCATTGCTATTTTCTGCAAAAAGCTGTGCTAATCTGTGCACAAGCTGAAACCCACACAGCTGGGCTGCACTCTAAACTGAAGGCACAACCACTAGAGCCCACGAAAACCTAAACTGTGCACTGGGCTGCATAAGCTGAAGCCCAAATACTGGGCTGTGCACCTGGGCTGTTAACTGTCACCTAACTCCGAGCGGCTTCAACTAAACACAACCCACAAAACTAAAACAAGCCCACTTGTTCTCTGCAACCAACTAAGCCCGCATAAGCTTGTGTAACTGGGCTGTGCATTTACACACAACCTGGGCTTTGCACATAGCCAAGCCTACAACCCACAAAACCAAATCCCAACCAAACCAAAGCCCTCTTAAACCAAATCAGCCCATTTAAACCAAATCAGCCCATTTAAACCAAATGAAACCCAATAAACCAAACTGAGTCCACTACAACTGGGCTTTGAGTTCAATTTGAGTTGCTAAATCATGTCAGGATTTTGGTCCATGGCGGGGATACGAACAAATCCATTAGAGAGCTTGCTTATGGGCATGCTTCACAGTATGAACTCCCCACATACCATAGTGATTTTAGGGAACATTATGAGCCTTCTCAGGGCCCTGACCTTGAATATCCATACCCTAATCATTATGACCACATGTATCATCAACCACCATGGGAGGATGAGCAATTCTATCCTCCCCCGACTCTTTGTTTACAATCACTAATGGAAACTCTCATGGAGCAAAATGCTAGGCTTGAACTGAATGCAATACATGACCATCCATATAGCAACATGCATGATCATCCCTTCTCTAGTGAACCATGTGCTCAACCATTTAATGATTATTCATATGAAACTTGCATACCCACTACTGAAGACTCTCCCTCCATTGAACAATGTCACATGTTCTTAAAGATGAACCTTATTCATTTAGAAAAGGAAGAATGGAAGGCAGTTCATGATAGGATGATTATTGTCCCTAATAAAGTAAATCTTGAAAATAGTGTTTCTATTCCTACTCATGCAACTAACACTTCGAATATGAACCTAATCTAGAGGTAAATGAGTATACTAGAAATGCTAATAGGGAAATGCATTTTTGTTATGATGATGATGATGATGAATATGATATGTTAGAAGAGCATGTGCATGCGAAAATATGATGGAATCTTTTGGTTCCAGAGACGTTAGGCGTCTCTTCTGTGAACCCTATGAATGATGCTTCTTCTAATATTCATACATGTGATGCTGATGTGGAACCTGTGGAATTGTCCTGTGAAAGTGAGCATGCTATACCACCTGTTTGTGACCTAGGAATAGCTGAATTGTCTGTTGACACAGATGATTCAATGCATGTGCCTGATTCCATACCTAGGCTACAACATGATATCTCTCCTGGTTATGTTATACATGAGAATGATGATGAATATGACCTGGAGATTGATGAATTGTTCTATGCAGGTGAACATGATTTACCCTCTTCTGACTTTAGGAAAGTATGTGATGGTGCAAATGATTTTATAAATGAACACAACTTAGATGTACCTAACCCCTCTCCTGAGTCACAAATTGAAACTCCTCCACCAAACCTAGGTGTAGTTTGTAACAAAATTGCAAAACCAACTTTTCTGAAAATGCCTAACTTAGGCCTAGAACTTTGTGCTTCCCAAGTCCTCTTGGACTACTTTGCATCAAAGTATAACACCTTTAGGGAACCACAGTTGGAATGTGTATATCTGCCTTTTATTAGCAAAACTCATTTTGAGTTAGACCTTTTGCATGATGTACCTTTAAAATTGCAAGATTTTGTGCTCTCAAACACACATGTTGACAAGTTTAGGTTTGGGGGAAACTCATTCACACACACAGTCTTACTTGCACTCTCATATTATATTTGTGTAAGACTGTTGATGTTTGTACATACCGTCTTTTGGGTTGATCCTCAACTCTTTAGATTGTTGGTATATGGTGAATTTTCATTGTATATAATCCAATAGGACTTGTTAAATTTTCTTTTCTTGATTCGGTTGAGTTTTCTTGTACATATATTGTGCTAATCCAATATGATCTGTTGGATTCTAGCCTTGACTAGTGAAGCTCTAACCTTGCTCCCGCCGACATCCGGTAATCTCTTCCCTTTTCTCTTATCAGCATAATTCTCTTGGTATGTGACTGTTTAAATTTTTTCTATCTGTCGACACATTGAGGACAATGTTTGATTTAGGTTTGGGGTGCATTTGCATATAGAGTTTTTAGTCTTTTTAACCTTTTATTTTCATAAAAAAAAAAAAAAAAAACTCTTTTTGTAAATAAAAACCTCCAACTTTTAGAGATTTTAGAGTCACTAGCATGCTTCTAGCTATATTTACATAGAAATTCTGACCGAAATAACAGAAATTGGAAGTACTGGAGAACGCAATCGGGTTTCTTAGTTGATTAGAGCGTTAAAGTTGGATTTAACCATACCGGAGGGCAAATTAGGTGCTGTTTAGATATTCGGTAGTAGAATTGTGATCACCCATAGTGGAGACTACCCATTTTACATCAAGTGAGGCACCAACCTTCAATTTTTGCAACTTTCTAGAAAAGTCTGTTAGAGTGTGTGTCACCGTACGTCAATTCCGGGTAGGAATGGTGAGCTACCCAACTTCGCACCATTTTCAGCACTACTTTTGATCTCTTGAGTGCTAGTTTTTGTCAATCATGAGGGTGACGTTTAAATATGAAAACTCCTTCTAAATATCGATTTGCGCTTAGCATCACTCTCTCTCTCTCAATCAACACCCATAGAAACACATCATCGTCAAAAACGGAGCATCATCAGAATATTGAAAGAAAAGTTGAGATAGTCCAAGGTTTACAAGCAACAAAGAAAAAGAAAAGAAAAGAAGATGAGAATTAATGAAGTTTGTGAAAAATTAAGTTTTATTGTTTTATTGTAAGTCAAAAAAAAAAAAAAAAAATTTTTCATTTCATGTACTTAAAAAAAAAATAAAAAAAAAAATGTATGTTTGTCAAGTTTTTGTAAAGTTCAGAAGTTCGTCATCAACAGTTGAAGACCGAAGACCGAAGATTGAAGACGTTTCTATGGTTTCTTATGAGAGAGTGATATTAATTGCCGATCGGGTGAGAAGGTAAGTGAGTACTCCCATCCTTGCTAATGGTTGATTTCCTTTCTTAGAGATCATCAGAAAAAGATTCTTTTTGTCCACACTTCGTGGAGTCTCCAGTTTTATTTCGGAAGGTTATCCTTCTTACCTACAACGTGTGCGGGATTTCTCTCTTTATTCCTACTGCACACATGAGAGACTAAAAAAGCGATTTTTTTGAGTGCAATTATCATAAAACCCTAATGGTGAGGCAGAAGTCGAGGCTTATGATCACAATCGAATCCGAATTCTTTCATATGGTATGGTTACTTCTCGCTCAAAGACTTAAGGATGAGAATGCGTTCTTTGGTAGTTCTAACTTCTTGTTACTAGCATGCAGAAATTCTATGTCCTCATAGCTTCTTGGAGGCTTGAGACTCTTTTACACTCTGAAGTTGGAGAAGGTTTTGTGGGTACACCTCTGGTAAACCCTCACGAGACTACAACTCATCCACTAGGGACACCTAGCGGTTTAAAGGCTTAGTGCATACGCTAAATGCATTCGAGAGACTGCGACGTGGGTATAGTTAGGATTTCTTAATTTCTGTTTCACTTGAGGACAAGTAAAATTCAGGTTTGGGGGTATTTGATGAGTGCCAAATATTGCATATTTATACATCTATTTATTGGCATTTTAACTCATCTTTTGTGTTCAGAAATCAGATATTATCCCAGATTCTGTGTTTTCTCTGTTTTCAAGAATAAATATTTGTACTAATTAACTTTGTATTTTTAGGTAGTAAATAAATCCCGGAGAAATTGAGGAGCCAAAAGAGCAAAGAATTGGATACGAGCATCTATGAAGCAGATAGCCAAAGCCCGCGCGCGAATTAGTTGCAACCCAACAAGGAAGACATGGGCTCGAGCTATCCATCTCCGACCCACGACCCGGATCCGAACCCGCTCATCCCGAGCCGTTAAGATCTTCACTCACCACATCCTACGCTCGCTCCGACTTCCTCATCATATCTTGATGCGCTCGCTCAACACCAAAACACTCCGAGTCTCTCTCAGCCGTTCAGATCTTCCTCAGCTAAATCCAGCGCTCGCTGCAGCTTCCCCATCAAACATCGATGCGCCCGCCTCACAACGAAACCTCATAACCCTATACCCTATCGAGAGAACTCATTTCCCATTCCATGTTCTCTTTCTTCTCCGACCAACTCCTCTGCAAAACCCATTCCCCTCTCCCCGACCATACCTGCTGCAGTTGCCACCTTCATCACCTTCCTCCATCACCACCATCTCTTGTCAGCACAACAGCCGCCTCAACAACTCGTCCACCACCCTAGTTCTAGCCATCTTTACCCGTAGCTTCTTCTAACTTAGAGGCTAGGGTTGAGATAACTAGTATTAGGGTTTCTCTAACATCAACATCAAAAGAGTTGCAGAGCCGAATAGACAAGAGAGGAGTACGATTCAAGCAGTATGGGCGAGAGGGTATGACTTTAATTGCTGTTTTGAGAATTAGGGTTTTGGGAATTCTGTGCATATATAAATAGAAGAGGTAGAGGATGTTTTTGGGTATGCCTGGAGTAGCCGAGCGATAATTTGTGTTTAATTTGTTATTTATGTTCTAAATTATTTGCTAGGGTTTCATTGAAACCCTAATTCACTGATATGATTTCAATCTTGCTTGAATGTTCTTGAGTGCTTAATGTATCAGATATGCTCAATTCTAACACCTCATTACTCTGCTCTCACAATGCATGCCTTGTATTCATTGTAGTTAGGCTAACATTGTAGTGAGAGTGTTTCAGCTCATACTTTAATTATTAGTGCTAACCCTTGACTAGTTGTGCTTAGTTAGACAACTAGTACTCGAATTAGCACCCTTAGGCGATAAATTGAGCTATCCACGAGTGAAACTCCTTAGGTGATAGAGCTAGTGATAAGATTGACACATTATCCCTAACTGTCACAGGAATAAGAAACTCAACTGAGTTGAACACATATTAGGAATTAGTGGTGGAAATTGATAACCCTAGCACCCCTTTTATTTGCACTGTTTGTATTTCATTTATTTCATTATTATCAGAACTTAATCTCAGTCGCATCGACAAACTATAAGATTGTTACATTGCTGGGAATTCAGTTTAGGAAGCCTTAGAGTCATACGGCACCACAAGTCTCTGTGGTTCGACCCGTACTTGCCACGTCTCCGATAGACGCCGTGCACTTGCGGTTATCACTCGTAGGCATTAATATAAACATCTTTCCACGCCTACCAGTTACACCTTGCTTCTCAGAGGTAGCTTGTGAACGATTACAATTAACTTCCCAATTCATCTTGTGACGTATCTTTCAAGTAACTTGTGCTTGCATTCCAATGAAAACATCTTGATTTCCAATGTAGCTCTTGACCGATTACAACTAGCTATATTATATAGGTTATGACCGTTATACCAAAATCTCAACAATTATTCTACCTTGTCATCTTATATTAGTCATTCAAAAGATATTCAATGACATAATTATGGAACAAGTTCATTAAGGAAATAATTGTTATAAAATATTGTTTCCTAGGGTGAAATCATTCCTATATAATGCAAACATAATCAAACAACTATATTCAATAGATTATGTCGATGTCGTTTTACTATTCAAAAGATAGGCGTTATACTTATCTTTTGAATCATAATGTCATGACCAAATCTAACCACTAGAGTATCATAAGACATTGACAAAGATATGTTGTATGAATGCTCTTATTGTGATTATGTGTATGGGTAGTCTAACCTAAACGGGTGAAGTTTTGATTAAAATATGATAACCAAACTTGACATACCAATGAAAAACAGCTTTAACAATCTCCCCTTTGTCAATTTTAACAAAACTTTTATTACAAGTAAATTAAAAAATAACTCATTCTTCATTTCAACAACACAAAAACTTGTTTTCAATTAATAAATGAATTGACATTTGAATAACAAAAGCTTTTACTCCCCCTAAAGGGAATATAGCTAAATATTCAATCCGAAAATCTTTGTTATTCCCCTTTTGTGGTAAGAAATACTTATTTGAGCATTGTTATTCAAGTTTGGTTGTCATTTTTTGGTAATTTGGATTACCAATATGTGGCTAGAAAGTTAGTAATGAACCGAGGAATCATAACTTCTTGAGGTTAGTAATATTTTGACTTGAACTATCTTGTATCTTTCAAGTAAAACTAGTCACAATGATTATACTCTAGTAGACATAGTATTAAGGAATTACAATACGAAGTATAACGCTATCTTTTGAACTTCGTATATAAGACATTGGTATGAATGCTTTTTGTGATTATGTGTATGTGTAAGATTTCGTCCTAGAAAACCGATCCATAACTTGTTTTAATCACCTAGGCTTATTTGTATTTTTATTCATTGCATATATTTGATTACCAATATGGTTATGATCATAACTTGTTATGTATCTTGGTAAAACTTTGTATGTATTGGTATGACTTTTATTAGTGGTGATCCTAAGTAATCACCTAAGATGGTATGATCGATATTTGTAATTGGTGTGACCGATCCTAGTAATTGATGTAACCTAGGTCTAGTAATTGGTGTGATCGATCACAAAAGAATGTGTAATCGATCTTTGTAATTGGTGTAACCGGTCCTGGTAATTGGTGTAACCGATCCTGGTAACTGGTGTGACCGATCACAAGTAATACCATGAGAATATGGTAACCGGTCCTGGTAATTGACGTGACCAATTTGGTAACCGATGTAACCGGTCCTAGTAACCATATTAAGGTAGAACCGATCCTTGTGTTTGGTAGAACCGTAAACCCCTGATTAGTGTGTTGATTTGATCAATCACATAGTTCTTGGAAATCAGATGAACCAGTTCTAAACTTGTTTGGAAGTGTGGTATAATCGGTTCTAAGATTGTAAATATGAAAGAGGATTTACAAAGAAATAAGATGTCGACATACTTTGAACATTTTCAGTAACTCTTATCTTTTATTGTTCAAATATATTCCTTAATAACTTAAAGAGATCCCGGACCGAAATAAGTTGAGAATCTTTTAATTAAGGTTGTTAATTTTATATGCTTTTAATTACCATCAATTAAAATGCATATCTCTGAAAAATAAAAATTAGTAATGTGCATTTACTAATTGGAGATTTTCTAGTAGGATTTCAGTTAATATTGGACAGAGCATTTCTAGGAATTATGAAAACCGAATTTGGAAACATATTGCATATCTTGAGAATATTTTCGGTTTTGGAAATTCCTTGGTGTCCAAACTTCCTTGATCTATAAATACCCAAGTTTGCATTTCGATCAAACTATCCTAAGAGCCAGCAAAACTACCTTGTTGTGTTGTTACTGGTGGAGCCGTCTATTCGGAAAGGAAAGTACCCTAATTAGGCGAAATCTCTTACGACCGCTCGTTTAAAGACTTCTGTGGGATCAAGAAGCTCTACGAGTACCGTTGGTGGGAAACTAGATAATTGCAGTATTATTAGTTTTTGAAAATGCGGGGGTCTAACAACCACACCCAACAATTCATTTTGCAATCTGAGAGGACTTACTCCAATATACTTTCTAGAGAATCAACTAGACAGTCAGACTCAATCTAGAGTAAAGTATATCAAAGAGTTTAATATCTCTAACTTTTAATTCAATCCGCAACCAGCAAATAGAAATCTACGATCCTGATTGAATATAAGAGGAGTAACTTGAATGGTACCAAAGACCAATGTTCAAGTGTGAATCAATTCAAATCAACAACCCAAGGTCGGATATTCTAATTGATTAATCTTAACGCACAACCTCTGATATTTCAATTATATAACAAAATATACCGTGGAAAATAAATAACACAGACACCAAAATTTTGTTAACGAGGAAAACCGCAAATGCAGAAAAACCCTGGGACCTAGTCCAGTTTGAACACCACACTGTATTAAGCCACTACAGACTCTAGCCTACTACCAATTAACTTCGGATTGGACTGTAGTTGAACCCTAATCAATCTCACAATGATTCAAGGTACAGTTGCATTCCTTACGTCTATGATCCCAACAGGATACTACGCACTTGATTCCCTTAGTTGATCTCACTCACAACCAAGAGTTGCTACGACCCAAAGTCGAAGACTTGATAAACAAATTTGTCTTACACATAAAAGTCTATAGATTGAATAAATCTGTCTCCCACAGAAATACCCAAGAGTTTTTGTTCCTTCTTTTGATAAATCAAGGTGAACAGGAACCAATTGATAATCCGGACTTATATTCCCGAAGAACAACCTAGTATTATCAATCACCTCACAATAATCTTAATCGACTAGCGAAACAAGATATTGTGGAATCACAAACGATGAGATGAAAATGTTTGTGATTAGTTTTATCTTGGATATTGGAGAAATTAATCTCGAGTCAATTATTTCAATTGTACTCAATACGATAGAATCGAGCAAGATCAAAACACGCAACTACAAAGAGAATAGTTGGGTTTGGCTTTACAATCCCAATGAAGTCTTTGAAGTCGTTAACCTACAGGGTCTCGAAGAAACCTAAGGTTAAAGGAGAATCGACTCTAGTTTATGCAACTAGTAACACACAGGAGGTGTGGGGATTAGGTTTCCCAGTTGATAGAGTTCTCCTTTATATAGTTTTCAAATCATGGTTTGCAATCCAAGTTACCTTGGTAACAAAGCATTCAATATTCACCGTTAGATGAAAAACCCGATTCAACCAAGCTAATATCTTTCAACCGTTAGATCGAACTTAGCTTGTTACACACAAATGAAATGTACCCTCATTTAGGTTTATGTAACCGTACCCAAACGTGTACACCATGTTGGCTCACAAATAGTTAACCAAGGTTAGCCATATGATTACTCTCATATCAACCTTATCCATCTTAGCCATAACTAGTTCAAATGACTCAAATGAAACTAGTTAAAGAGTTGTTCAATTGCTATATTCTCATAGAATTATACAAGAACACAATTGAAGCAAAATCGGTTTGATTCACTTGAATCAATCATGAACATTATAGCCACGGTTTGCAAAGATTGCATTCCTTATTATATAAATGTTTATGTTCATGTTCATAACCGATTTTAGAACTTTAACCTTCAAGTATGCAAACGGGTGCGCATACTTGAAATATCCGGACCAAGATTAGGTTACGCCAGTACGCAAATGGGTACGCGAACTTTCAATCCCAGCAGAAATTCTTGGACATGAACCTGTACGCCAGTACGCAAACGTGTACGCATACTTAGGTTCCCGGATTTCTCAAACCAACAGGTACGCAAATGGGTGCGCATACTATGGTTCCCGGACATGGATTACATATGTGCAAGAGTGCACAACATGACATATCCAATAATGGTTAAGTGTTCTAAACTCTTATTTCAATCATTGAAACTTTCTTAGAGGATGACAATAGCCATTTTCACACACTATTAGCATCAAAGCAATTTTTCAAGATATTGAAATAATCATAACGAAACATTCCAAGACTACACCAAATGATTGTATCACACAAACCATGTAAGATGTTACTCGCAATTTTCACATAATATAAGATGAACTTGGTCGAAGCGAAAGCTTGTCAACACATATTTCGAGAAATATGTAAGCGAGATAAACTCAGCTCGAAATCTCAAATGTGTATATAGAAAAATATATCGTAATACGACTTATGTCTCAATATAGGAGATAAAGTAAAAATAGACTTTCCAAGTGATAGATGAGTTTCAGTCTCCACATACTTTTTATCGATGAAGTTCCACAATATCCCCTTAGTAGTTCTTCGTCTTCAAATGATGAGCGCCGTAAAAACTAAGCTCAACTACACAATCTATGTCCTAGTCCGAGACATCTATAAATAGGCTAGAAATCAAGACTTATAGTTTTGATCACTAACATTGACAAACATGCTTGAGATAGCAACGCATGCGAGTTCGACCGAGCAGTGCTCTAACAATTTTCGATTTGATTTGATTGACTAACGGTTATTGAACTTTGATTGCACCTAGTTTGTTTATTCTTTAGAATCTTCTCTTCTGATATAAGATTCATTCAAACTAGATCGAAGTGTCGACGAGATCTTTAATAATCCATTGTTAACAGACTCCGTTCTGTGCGAGATTGATCACAAGAGATTCAAGTTGTGGTGTGCAGGTGTTTATTGAAGATTTAAGAAGATTGGAAGATGAAGAAGATTTCTGATTTGGGTTCATAATCTTTGGTGTGCACAAAACTTGATCGGATGGGATCCAACTATAACCGGTTTATCTTTGATAGATTTGATTAATTAATTGCGTAGATCGGCATCAGTATTTAGCATCTTGATAGATCCTATTATTGATTTCATAATTTAAACTCTGCTACTTTGGTAGTTGTTGGATAAATTGATCTAAACCCGACAAAGAGTTTATTGGATTAAACAGAAGAGCCTTTGTCTAACTCATATCACTGAGATTGAATAAAGTTGTTACCGAACAGAATTGTTGTTCCTTTACTATTTGGAATACGAACCAAAGGAATTGTTCCAGTGCATGCACTTATTGAATGTCGGAAGCGCAGGGATACATAAGAAACTAGGTGAACTATAGGTTTAGTTGCTTGGTCTCAACTATACGAAGTTAGGTTGATTTTGTATAGCGGCTTAATTCTGAGAGTATTCAATTCTGGACTAGGTCCCGGGGTTTTTCTGCATTTGCGGTTTCCTCGTTAACAAAATCTTGCTGTGTCATTTACTTTTGTTTTCCGCAATTATAATCGTTGGTATTATAATTTAAAGTAAATTACACAAACGTTAACTCCGTATTACTTGATAGTGATCCTATAGAGTTTGGTTAAGTCCAAACCTATTATCAAGTAACCACACTTTGATTGTTGTATTCTCTCGATATCGTATCCATAGACGATCACACCAAGTGTGAATACCGATTCATTGTATTGTCTCGACTCAGTCCATAGACAATCACTGTCGGTAAGAGGACTTATATGTGGAAAAGTTTAAGATTGTGGTATATTTGGGTACCCTCGTCTTTTCAATTGGTATATCAGAGCAGGCAAACACGAAAATATCTAACAATTTGTGTTTGGTGCGATCCAACCTATAAGAAATGAATCGTATTGGTGATCCAGTTAACGCAATATCAGGATTTGACTACTTAAAAGACTCGTGGTGGAAGACACGAATGAAGTATGTAATACCCTTATTCCTAAATTTGTTAGGAATTGAGATTATGGTTGAGGATGTCATGGTTGACCTACATAATCTCTCTAATATCATAGAATTGTATCCCATGGTATTATGTACTGACAATCTTAGTAACAATGATACAATATTCTATGTGACATATTTTTTCTTGAAAATGGATGAGATTCCTCATAAGATTTTTCTGCATATGAACCATGAATATTTTACTGTTGAAAAATATGGAATCTTAAATATACTTCGGATTGATTTCCCAAAAATATATATAAATATTTTCAGATCAAAGACTGTCAATGTGTCGCTAATTAGGTTACAGTTTTGGAATCTTTGTGATATTACAAAGGATGATTTTTCAGTTAATAATTCTATTAACAGTGGAGTGCTTCATACACCCCACAACTATTTGAATGAAGAAAGTGATCTTTTAAGATATTACTGGAAATATGATTCTAAAGATATTTTAAACAAGTATCTTGTTATGTCCAAACATATTTTTGTATACTCTACTAAAAAATTCTTAAGTGAATTTCGAAAGATATTATCAGATGTTGGTAATAATGGAGTAAACAAATTTTTGGACATGAATGAAGGATTAATCATTAATATAGATCTGGTCCATAAAAAATCGGTTTTCCAAAAGAAAGACCTAGATACAAAATCGGATTTGTTTCCCCACAAGTCAAGGTTTCCGATTTTGGAAGATTTTCTTAAAACTAGTTATTTCCAGAATTTGACATCCTCTCTTCTTATAAGAGGAGAATATTTCGTGGTGTTTTTACAAATAGCCGTGAAAAAACTGTTCGGAACAAAAACTAGGTTTTCTCATACTTCCTCAAATTCTGAAAGTATGGGAAAAAGGAAAGACAAAGGAGAAACCAAAACCGATAACATGGTTGTGAATCCTTTCACTCCTGAAGGTGGCATTGAGGAAACCAAGAATCCTCACTTGATCAAATATAAACATGACCTTACAGTCTTTGTAGACAGTACATGTTTCGAAAGATATCAAGTTTTAAAAGGAGCAAACTTCACTGCTGAGAAGAGATACGATCTAGATGTTTCAGAAAGCAAATATGTGAAGTTCGTTCAAGACCGAAACTGGGGAAACTTGTTTGGGTTTGAAAAATATTCACCTGATATAGTAAGAATTTTTTATGCTAATATTCACAATATTGATCATGAAAAACTTACTTTCAGTACCTTGGTTGGGTGTACTTTTCATCATGTTGACAGAAAGATGATATCCAAGATCATTAATTACAAAGTGAAGGGAAATCATATGATTACCGGTTTTGAAATTGAGCACGACAACATTTCAAAACTTATCACTGGAAAATCTGTTGACCTGAAGAAGGGATGCTAACCAGAGAAATACCGTTCTACTTAAGGGTTTTCGGTAAACTTGCAATAGCAACTCTGTTTGCTTGCACAAGGGATACTTCTCAATGGGATAAGGAGTTTGCTTAGTTTGTATACTTTCTTCTTGAAAGACAAAAAGCAAATTGATATTTGTGGGATAATTATCAATAAATGATCAAGATCTTCGAATCTATCAATACCACAGCATCCCAGAGAAATCTTGGATATCCATCTCTCATCACCAGCTTGTGTGAACCCACTATGGGAAATAATTTCGGAGATGAAAAAATCACAAAATCTGTCTCCCAGGGAATTATCAAACAGATGAGTAAAACCCAAAAGGAAAGAGGAATTACTATTTCTACTGCTCAAGTCTATAGCAATGGAGATCTCTTGTTTCATATTTTACGTCTCCCACGAATAAACCTATGAGTTTTGTTCCGTCTTTTGATAAATCAAGGTGAACAGGAACCAATCAATAACCCGGACTTATATTCCTGAAGAACAACCTAGTATTATTGATCACCTCACAATAATCTTAATCGACGCAGCGAAAAAAAATTTGCGGAATCACAAACGATGAGACGAAGTGTTTGTAATTTCTTTTCTATCTTGCCTATCGGAGATATAAATCTCAAGCCAATTATTACAATTGTACTGCATTTTATAGAAACAAAGAAGATCAGATCACACAACTACAAGAAAAGTAGTATCGGTCCGGCTTCACAATCCCAATGAAGTCTTTAAGTCGTTAACTTTGGTTTTAGAAGAAAAAAACCAAAGGTTAAAGGAGAATCGACTCTAGCTTAGCAAACTAGTATCACACGTAAAGTGTGGGGATTAGGTTTCCCGGTTGCTAGAGTTCTCCCTTATATAGTCTTTCAAATCAGGGTTTGCAATCAATGTTAGCTTGGTAACAAAGCATTCAATATTCACCGTTAGATGAAAACCTGATTAGATTCAAGCTAATATTTCTCAACCGTTGGATCGAAAACTTAGCTTGTTACACACAAATGAAATGTTCAATTTTGGGTTTATGAACCGTACCCAAACATTAACATTTGTTGGTTCAACAATAGTCAACCAAATGGTTAGCCATATGATCACTCTCATATCAACCATATTCTTCTTCACCATAACTAGTTCAAATGACTCAAATGAACTAGTTAGAGAGTTGTTCAATTGCTTAGATCTTATGTAACTACACAAGACACAATCGAAGCAAAAACAGTTTAATTCACTCGAATCGGTTCATGAACTTTATAGCCACGGTTTGCAAATGCATTCCTTAGTTTATATAAACATGAGTTCAAGAAAAACCGGTTTTAGATATAACCTACTCAAGTTCGCGGACTGGGTTCGCGGACTTAAGCTCATGGAAGGAGTACACAAACCCCAGCAGAAATTCTCGGGTGAGAACTTCCGCCAGTTCGCGGACTTGGCTTGCGCCACTTCCATTTCTCTTGATCAACAAAGTTCGCAAACTTTGCTTCAAGGAATAAGGACTTATACATATATGTGTTTCCACAATAATGCTTATATTCTACCAATGGTTATGTAATCTAAACTATCATTTCAATCATTGAAACATTCTCAGAGAATGTTATATAGCCGTTATTCACAGACCATTTTTCGTCAGAGCAATTTCCAAAGTGATTGAAACATAACATGACTTTCATCACTAGGTGAAGATGAATTCGGTTAAAGCGAAAGCTTACCAACACATATTTCGAGAAATAGATAGGCGAGTTAACCTCGGCTCGAAATAGCAAATGTGTATAATGAAAGTCTATACGTCTAAACGACTTTTGTCTCAAGAGTAGGAGATAGAGTAAATAGACTTTTGAGTGACAGATAAGTTCAAGTCTCCACATACCTTTTAGTCGATGAAGTTCCACCGGTTCCTCGAGTAGTCTTTCGTCTTGTATGATGATTTCCACGGAGTTCTTGAGTTCAACTACACTTTCTATCATAGTCCGAGACCTTTAGCTACATAGGATAGAAATCAAGACTTATAGTTTTGATCGCTAACACTGACAAACATGCTTGAGATAGAAACACATGCGAGTTCGACCGAGCAATGCTCTAACAATCTCCCCCTTTGTCAATTTTAGTGGCAAAACTATTAATACATATGGAATACAAAAAATAAGTAAATTAAATTTTGTAGCTCCTATTCCACATGTCTAATCTTCAATATTACTCGTACTCCAATTATCCCAAAGGTTGTAAGTTTACCATCATCGTTGTTGAAAATCCGTAGCTATAACAATAAGAAAACAAGAGTTCTCAATCATTGTTATACAATGTCATAGTATCATTACACAGCGTCAAAGTCCAATTGTATCACAACTTCAACAACAATACTATGGTGATATGTATCACTCCCCCTTAGTCAATACTCCATCTCACATGGAAACCACTCCCCCTTACATAATGATCCGAAAACCATATGTATTTGTAGTGTGAACTACATATTAATTCTCCCCTTTTTTGTCAATAAAATTGGCAAAGGTACAAGAACGGGATCCTAATGAAATTTCCGAAAGAGATATTTCATGACCAAAAGAAAGAAACACACATCATCTTATTTAGATGCAATCATAAAGCCGAAGCTAAATACATTAATCAAGGAGTTTAAAGATACAAGATAACCCATATAATATTCCACAGACGCACTCCCCACAAAGATATGGCAATTAAGCGCAAGTTCAAAAAGAACTCTCCCCCATAATATGTCATTCCCGAAAGAACAACAAGAGCGACCTTAATTTCGAAAGATAAGAAGGTTTTCTTTTGACACAACACACAAAGAACTCTGACAGAAAAATCAATACTACGAAACCAAATACATAATTGAAGTAACACTTACTGGAGTTTCAAACTCAATTGCCCAACAGATCGAGATAAGCACATGGGCAAGAGTTATAGAAACAATTAATGAACCAAGACAAAACCAATAGACTGCCGTAAGTGTTGAAAAGTAGCAGTGTCTAATGGTTTGGTGAGAATATCGGCCAGTTGTTGTTCGGAAGGCACAAAATCCATACTTATGATACCATTTTCATAAAGATCTCGAATAAAATGGTACCTTATATCAATGTGCTTTGTTCTTGAGTGCTCAACGGGATTCTCAGTAATTCGAATCACACTATAGTTATCACAAAAGATCTTCATTATTCTAGTATCAATTCCAAAATCAGCTAGCATTTATTTCATCCATAGGAGTTGTGTGCAACATGATCCATCAGCAATATATTCTGCTTCACATATAGACAGGGATTGTGAATTCTGTTTCTTGCTATGCCAAGCCACAAGATTCAGTCCTACATAGTAGAAACCCCCTGATGTACTTTTTCTGTCCTCTGCACATCCTGCCCAATCAGCATCTGAATAAGCAAAAAGATCAGTGTTAGTATCAAAAGTGTAAGATAGACCATACCCGACAGTGTGATTGACATATCGTATGATCCTCTTTGCAGCTGCAAGATGAGATTCCTTTGGATTAGCCTGAAATCTAGCACAACAACCAACACTAAAAGAAATATCAGGTCTAGTGGCTGTAAGATATAAAAGGCTACCAATAATAGATCGATACAATTTTTGATCTACTTTTACTCATTTCTCATCTCTGTGTAGTTTACCAGTAGTGGGCATAGGTGTCAGTTTAGGACTTGACTTATCTAGACCGAATCTTGTAACAAGATCCCTTGCATATTTTTCTTGAGATAAGTATATTCCATCCTTATGTTATTGAATCTGTAATCCTAAAAAGAACTTTAATTCACCAACATTGCTCATTTCAAACTCTTTAGCAAGTGAAACTTGAAAATCCTTTGCAAGCTTCTCTGAAGTTGAACCATAGATGATATCATCTACATAGACTTGAGCAATGACAACATCTTTCCTACTCCATCTGGTAAATAAAGTTTTATCATCTCCACCTCTTGAAAAACCTTTTCTAATAAGAGAAGTGGTAAGTTTTTCAAACCAGGCTCTAGGTGCTTGTTTTAACCCATATAATGCCTTCTTGAGCTTAAGAACATGATCTGGGAAATCAAGGTTTTCAAATCCTTTAGGTTGAGCAACATAGACTTCTTCCTTTAGAATTCCGTTTAGGAACGCGGATTTTATATCCATTTGAAAGAGCTTAACCTTGAGAAAACAAGCATGAGCTAATAAAAGTCTAATTGACTCAAGGCGTGCCACAGGAGCAAAGGTTTCGTCAAAGTCGATACCTTCAATTTGTGAATATCCTTGAGCGACAAGTCTGGCTTTATTTCTGATAATTGTGCCATATTCATCAGACTTGTTCTTGAATATCCATTTTGTTCAAACAATATTAACTTTGGGGGGACAAGGTACGAGTTCCCATACGTCTTGTCTTAGGAATTGATTTAACTCTTCATGCATTGCATTCACCCAAAAGGGATCGTTCAGAGCTTCATCAATATTTCTAGGTTCTACTTGTGACAGATAACAACTAAAATTGCACATATTTTGCAGTTACCCTCTAGTCTTAGCTGTAGAATCTTTCCCCCAATAATACTGTTGAGATCATGATTCCTTTGAACCCAGAGGTGTCGTGGAGGGACACGTTCTTGTTCGTCAGGAGTAGCTTAATCGGTGCTCTTCTCCTCGTCACTAGAAATATCAAAATCAGCAACAGTTGGGATAACTTCAACTGATTCTGGTATTTATTTGACTTTCTCAATTGTCTCGGTTGGAGGAAATTCAGCAGGAGGATTATCATGATGAAAATCACTAATATCATCGATGATAACATTAGAAGATTCCATCATAACCTGGGTTCTGAGATTAAATACTCAAAAACCACGGCTATCATAAGCATAGCCAAGAAAGATACCTGCATCGCTTTTGGTATCGAATTTCCCTCTCTGTTCTCGATCTATTAGAATGTAGCATTTACTTCCGAACACTCTAAGGTAGTGCAGGTTGGATTTTCTTCCATACCACAACTCATAAGGAGTGTTTAGGGTTTTAGACCGTAAGTAAACACGGTTGATCAAATAACATGCCGTAAAAACAGCTTCTCCCCAAAACCTTAGAGGTAAGTTTTTGTTATGGAGCATTACCCTGGCCATTTCCTGAATGTTCCTATTCTTTCTTTCTGCAACTCCATTAGCTTGAGGATTAATGGGTGGTGAATATTGTTGAATAATCCCCAGTTCGTCACAAAATTCAAACACCTTAGTGTCCTTGAATTCAGTTCCATGGTCGCTCCTAATTTTCTTTAGGTTGCGACCTTGTTCGTTCTGGATTCGTTTAACAATAATCTTGAATTCATCAAGGGTTTCATTTTTATGAGACAGAAATGCAACCCAAGTGAATCTGGTGTAATCATCTACCATAACTAAAGCATACTTCTTAGCAGCAACCGTGGGTTTTTGAATTGGTCCGAAGAGATCCATATGAATTAAATCAAGTGGAGCTTTAGTGAGAATATCTTGAGATGATTTATGGTGAACTTTCGTTTGTTTACCCTTTTGACAGGCACCACATATACCTTCAATCTTTGCATTGATTTTGGGAATGCCTCTAACAAGTTATTTGTTAATGATCTTAGTTAGAAGACGATAATTGATGTGACCAAAACGCTCATGCCAAAGATGTGTAGATTCCACCTTAGTCAAATTGCAACAATTGCTAAACTGAGTATCAAGAAGATAACAGTTGTTTTTACCACGAGTTCCTTGAAAAATTACTTTCCCAGTTTTGTCTACAATGTCACATCCATTTGCATTGAAGACAACTCGATGGCCTTTGTCACAAATTTGACTCACAGAAAGAAGATTTGCAGTCATACCTTTTACGTATACTACATCATGGATTTCGAGAATGCCGGCGCTTTGATCGTCCCTTTCTTGCTAATGTAGCAACAACTCCCATCTCCGAAAGTTCTTGGACCTCCTTCATAGTCGTCAGCAGAAACAAACGATGTGATATAACCTGTCATATGCCTGCTACATCCACTGTCAAGAAACCATTGAAAGGGTGATGTTGATTTTAAAGCAAAAGCTCCCATACTACTAGTACTTTCCTGTTTAGGGCTTCCTGATAGTTTTGTACGTCCTTTTAGAGAGGCACTAAGTTGTTTAGTTTTCATGTGAATAATACTTGCAACTTTCAGGCTCTTTTGGAAGGACATACAATTATGTTGAAAGTGATTAGAGGAATCACAAAACAAACATGGGCCAACACATTTAACATCGTCAGAGAAGTTCTGGGTCATATCAGTTTTGACAACATGCGAACGTTTTTTATCACCTGACTTACGACTGTTCTTCTGAGAGGAACAACAGGAGTTATTCAAATCCATTAAAGGGATTTTGACATATTTCAAATCCTTAAGCATTGCAATTTTTGCTATGAGATCAGAGTTGATCCGGATTTCTTCATCCAACTTTTTCTGGAGAATAACCATTTTATTAGAACTTCTTCTACGATTGGTTTTTAATCCTGGTGAAGCGTTTCTAGAGATGTTTTTGTCCATAGGGTCATATCACTACAAACACAGACTTATAAGGTCTTGAACGTGTTTGCCTGCTCTGATACCAATTGAAAAAGTGGGGGTCTAACAACCACACCCAATATTTCGCTTAGCAATCTGTATGGACAAACTCCAATATACTTTCTAGAGAATCAACTAGACAGTCGGACTCAATCTAGATAAAAAGTATATCAAAGAGTTTATGTCTCAATCTCTCGATTTGATCTTTACTCAAGCAAATAGAAATCTGCGAGTCTTTATCAAAGAGAGATAACTTGGATGGTACCAAAGACCAATATCCAAGTGTCAATCAATTTAAATCAACAACCCAAAAGGTCGGATATTCTCATTGATTGAACACCGCACAACCTGTGATATTTCAATTATATAAACAAATATAATGCAGAATAGAAATAACACAGACACTAGAATTTTGTGAATGAGGAAACCGCAAATGCAGAAAAACCACGGGACCTAGTCCAGATTGAACACACACTGTATTAAGCCATTATAGACTCTAGCCTAATCCAAATTAACTTCGGTCTGGACTGTAGTTGAACCCCAATCAATCTCACACTTATCCAAGGTACAATTATGCTCCTACGCCTCTGATCCCAGCAGGATTCTACGTACTTGATTCCCTTAGCTGATCTCACCCACAACTAAGAGTTGCTACGACCCAAAGTCGAAGACTTTAATAAACAAATCTGTATCACACAGAAAAGTATATAGTAATAGATAAATCCGTCTCCCACGAATAAACCTATGAGTTTTGTTCCATCTTTTGATAAATCAAGGTGAACAGGAACCAATCAATAACCCGGACTTATATTCCCGAAGAACATCCTAGTATTATTGATCACCTCACAATAATCTTAATCGTCGCAGCGAAAAAAGATATTACGGAATCACAAACGCTTAGACGAAGTGTTTGTGATTTCTTTTCTATCTTGCCTATTGGAGATATAAATCTCAAGCCAATTATTACAATTGTAATCGTACGATAGAAACAGCAAGATCAGATCACACAACTACACGAAAAGTAGTATCGGTCTGGCTTCACAATCCCAATGAAGTCTTTAAGTCGTTAACCTAGTTTTAGAAGCAGAAAACCAAAGGTTAAAGGAGAATCGACTCTAGCTTAGCAAACTAGTATCACACGTAAAGTGTGGGGATTAGGTTTCCCAGTTTCTAGAGTTCTCCCTTGTATAGTCTTTCAAATCAGGGTTTGCAATCAATGTTAGCTTGGTAGCAAAGCATTCAATATTCACCGTTAGATGAAAACTTGATTAAATTCAAGCTAATATTTCTCAACCGTTGGATCGAAAGCTTAGCTTGTTACACACAAATGAAATGTTCAATTTTGGGTTTATGAACCGTACCCAAACATTAACATTTGTTGGTTCAACAATAGTCAACCAAATGGTTAGCCATATGATCATTTGTTGGTAAGAAAAGCGTTCAAAATCTGAAATCTCTCTTAATGGAATACCAAGTTGCTTCTGGTCAAGTGTTTAATGCTACTAAGTGCAAATGTTTTGTTGATGGTACTTCTGATACAAGAAAGAGACAGATTGCAGACTACTTTCAAATGTATCTCTCTTCTTTTCCTGACAAATATTTGGGAGTCTTCCTTTCTCAAGGTAAAATGAAGTCTATACATATTTGGTACTTAGTTGATTATATGCATCTTAGACTTGCTTCTTGGAGTTCTTGAGCTTTTGAACTTTCAAGCTAGACTCACCTTAATAAATCATGTTCTCAGTAGTATTCCTATTTATCTAAAAAACCAAACTTCTTTATGGCTTTGTATAAGAATTCCCGGCTCATAGTATCATAAGCTTGTGATATATCTAGTTTGAGACCTACATTACCCCCTCTTCTAGGTGTTGACATTTCATTTACTAATTTAGAAGCTAGCAGGATTTGCTCATGAATGTTTCTATTTTTAATAAAAGCATACTGCTGCTGAGATACAAGAATTGGAAAATATCTAGTCAATCTCTTAGTAATAATCTTGGTGATAATTTTAAAACAGAAGTTGCTAAGACCAATTGGTCTAAAGATTTTAGCAGTTTTTGCTCCTTTCATTTTAGGAATCAGTACAAGGAAAATGGAATTCATACCACTTGGAATTGTGTTATTTTTCCAGCAGAATTGAACATCATCCAATAAATTGCTTTTGATGATATCCCAAGCTGCTCTATAGAAGACCCCAGTGAAGCCATCAGGACCAGGTGCACCATCAACATTCAGATTAAAAACAACTCTTTTAATTTCATCTTCTTCAGGACATTCTTCCAAAGAAATATTATCAGCATCAGAAATAAGATGAGGAACAACATCAAAAATTGATTCATTTATCTAAACTGATTGGTACTCAAATTTCTGCTTAAAGTAATCAATAAGTAGCTCATAAATACCCTGTTAAGTAGTTATAATGTCACCAGATTCATTCTCCAGCTTAGTGATAGTGTTCCAAACAGTAAAGGAACAAAAGAGGGTTATTCTCGACAATTCCATGTGCAACACGTTTTTAGGCAAAGGGGAACCGATCCTATGGACATGTGCAACACATATAAGTTAGATACCATATATATGTGGGGAACCGATCCTAGCACCTAGTCAACCGAATTTTGGAAAGCTAGTGTGACTATGCACAATACTCACATGGAAGGTAGAACCGAAACTTGTTTTGGTAGAACCGTTAAACCCATGATTTGTGATTGAATGTTATTTGATCAATCGCATAGTTCTTGAAAGTCGGATGGACCAATTCTAAACTTTTTTGGAAGTGTGGAAAATCGGTTTCAAGGTTCTAAGTGTGAAAAAGAACTTACAAAGTTAAGATGTCGACATACTTTGAACACGTGCTATGAATGTTTATTATTTAATTGTTCAAAGTTATTCCTTAATAGCTAAGGGAAGAGAATCCCAGGATCGAAACATAAATAAGTTAAGAATCTTTTAATTAAGGTTATTAACTTCATTTTTAGGAAAATAAGAATTAGTAATGTGCATTTACTAATTAGAGATTTTCTGAGAGATTTCGATCATTATTTTTGGACAAAGCATTTCCAGGAATTATGGAAACCGAATTTTCGCTTTAATGAATATCTTGAGAATATATTCGGTTTTGGAAATTCCTTGGTGTCCAAAATTCCTGGTCTATAAATACTTGAAGTTTGCCTTTCTAACAAACTAATCCTTGGTAACAACAAACTACCTCTTGTTGTGCTGCTACTGGTGCAGCCGCCTATTCGGAGTGGAGAGTAACCTAATTAGGAGAAATCTCTTACGGCCGCTCAGTTTAAAGTCTTCTTTGGGATTGAGAAGCTCTATTAGTACCGTTGGTGGGAAACTATATAATTGCGGTTTATCTTTTGTTTTCATTGATTTGATTAACTAACAGTGGTTGAACTTTGATTGCACCTAGTTTGTTTATGCTTGAGAATCTTCTCTTCTGATATAAGATTTACTCAAACTAGTTCAGAGTTTCGACAAGGATCTTTAGAATGTTGTTAGTTCTAAAGACGATCTTGTGATAATCCATTGTTAACAGAATCCGTTCTGTGCGTGATTGATCACAAGAGATTCAAGTGATTGTGTGCATGTGTTTATTGAAGATCTAAGAAGATTTGAAGACAAAGAAGATATTGAAGATTTTTGATTTGTGGGTTCATAATCTTAGGTGTGCACAATACTTGTTTCGGTAAAAGAGGATCCAATTAATAATCGGTTTATCTTTGTGATAGATAGGATTGATTAATTGAGTAGATCGGCATCAACACAAATCTTTGGATTAAGAGTGTTGTTGGCTTAATCTTAAACGATTACTTCAATAATTGAACATAAGATACATCTAAGGACCTGATGAATGAGTTTATGTTAAGATAAACAGAAGAGCCTTTGTCCGACTAATATCACTTGGTTGAATAGAGTTGATACCAAACAGATTTGTTGTTCCTTTACTGTTTGGAATATGAACCAAAGGAATTGTTCCAAATACGTGACTTATTTATAGGTCGGAGGAGTGGGAATACATACGGAACTAGGTGAACTATAGGTTTAGTTGCTTGGTCTCAACTATACGAAGTTAGGTGTAATTTGTGTAGCGGTTCAATCCTGAGAGTATTCAATTCTGGACAAGGTCCCGGGGTTTTTCTGCATTTGCGGTTTCCTTGTTAACAAAATCTTGCTGTGTTATTTACTTTATATTTCCGCATTATAATTTTTTTCTTATAATTAAAGTAAATCACACAAACGTTAATTCCTATTTACTTGATAAGTCAAACCTATTGTATTTGGTTAAGTCCGAACCTTTTTATCAAGTAACATACTTCGTTGTTGTATTGTCTCGATCTCGTATCCATAGACGATCACACGAAGTGTGAACCGATTATTTGTATTGTCTCGACTCAGTCCATAGACAATCACTTTCGGAGAAAGGACTTATAGGTAGGAAAAGTTTTAGCTTGAGGTATATTTGGGTACCCTCGCCTTTTCAATTGGTATCAGAGCAGGCAAACACGAAAAGATCTAACAATCTGTGTTTGGTGCGATCCAACCTATAAGAATTGAATCTAATGAATGATTCAGTTAACGTAAAGCAAGACATCAAGAGTTTTGAATTAACACTTGATGATGGCATCTACGATTCAATATCTGAAGAAATAATCTTTAGAGATTCTACGAGACAAGTTAATCTTGTTAATAATGTAAAAACCGATGACGACTGGAAAATACGTCTACAAGAAGGGTTAGATGAAATTTCCGATGATGATGACTCAGATTTTGAACAAGAAGTAGAAGAGGATATCTCAGAATACTCTAAACTACTGGAACCTTTGAAAAATGAAAAGTTGAGATCTTCAGATTTCGTTGGTCTTTTGACTCCTCTTTATCACGAGAACAAGAAATTGAAGAAGTTTTTTCAAGGATATTATAATGGTTACCAAACCAGTGATTATCTTCTTAAAGATCGTACAAACGATCTAAATTCTAAAGAATTAGAATGTGAAAATCTTCGAAGAGAACTGTTTTTGTCGGAAAAGAAACGTGCTGAATCGAAAGCATTGTTTAATTCTCGACAAGTACATGGTCTTAAAGAAAAATCCAGTGCTAGTCTCTCTCAAACAAAATTGTTAGAGAAAGAGCGTGATGTTTCTCTTGAAAAAATTCACTTGTTGGAAGAGAAATTTGTTGAATCTGATGCAAGGATTAACTCTCAACAAAAGAGTTTTGAAGAGAAAGAAGGTGTATATCTCTCACGAGAAAAACGCCTTGAGGATGATCTAGCCGGTGCTCTTGATAAAATCAAGACGTTGGAAGAACAAAATTTGGAACTGAAAAAATCCAATGAAAGCTCAAACAAGTTAACCTCAATGTTAGAAGCAAGTAGAAATCATCGTGATACACGAGGATTTGGCTATAAGGGAATAGATGCTTCAAATATTAACAAAGAGGTAAAATTTGTTAAAGCTACAAATTCTTCTCAATCAGAGGCTTCCACTGATAACAAGGATGCTCATATTTCTTGTAAAGAAGAAAAGTCTGTCAAGCCTAAGAATAGTGTTCAACCAATAATAATCAAAGAAGGCATTTCTGCTAATGTCAAGAAAGCAACAACGTTGAACAAAGACAAGAAGAAGAAGAAGAAAACTCGTCGAGCTCCAATACAAGAGGATCCGCAAAAAGGTAACATCAAAACTCATACTTCATATATTTATACTAAGCATTATTATTATTGTGGTAATAAAGGACACTTGCAATAGGGATGCAAAGTTCGTAAGATTCAAGATGCACTTTCTTTTGTATTAAACGAATTGGCTAAGTTTTCTCCTCATAAGAACTCAGATCGTTATTGTCCTAAGTTTAGGCAAAAGAATTATTATAATGATAGTTCAAATTTTTCATATCACTCGACAAGGTCATCTCATAAAAGACCTGAATATACAAAGAGAGATAACTTTGTAAATGCAAAGACAAGATCTGATGTTCCAAATTGGAGAAAGGGTGTTTCGCAAAATATTCAAAAAGACAATGATCCTAATGGTATGAAGGAGAAGGCTGCTCCTGCGAAACCCAACTCTAAATGGGTCCCGAAATCCTCTATAGCCAAGAAGGGACCAAAAGTTAGTCACAAGAATGACTCTCAGCTGTTAATTGTTGGTGACAATAATTACAAGAGTCTTCTTGAAAGGCTAAAGAAAGACATTATGTCTGAAATCTCTTGTACTAGTAAAGGTTGTGATAATGACACTCTTCATCACAAGTCAAAGAAGAAAAAACAAGAGATGGAACAAGAGAAAACAAACTAAGCAAGAGGTCAAGAATGATGATTCGGTCTTAGTCACTCGTGGCGAACAAGACAAGGATCAACTCAACACAACCTAGTTGTGTTGGAATGTGCATACTCACCTTGGTGCTCAATTTTTTGAAAGGTGAGGAAGCACATGAAACTGAGCACATGATCTCTCGGTTATTATATGACTAATTAACATCTTTAGGAGATTTATTTTCTTCTATACTCATACTTTGCCTATCTATATTTGACGTTTTGATAGAAACGGTAATTGTGAGTTTATGATGTTGATATATACTGATCATATATGTGTATCTCTTGTTTTTACGGTTAAAACGAGCCAAAAATCACTGAATTCGGACATCGTATGCAAAAGTTATGTCAAAAACAGTTTAGTGTTGTGATCTGTCACAAGTAACACTTGGGGTACCGATCCTAGTGATAGGTGCAATATGGGGGAACCGATCCTAGTGAGAGGTTCCTATACGAAGAAGTGTAAAACTGTTTTGCCCATAACTTCTTCGTCCGAACTCGGAATGACGTCATTCTTTTTGCGTTGTTTTCGTAATTCAATTTCCTACAAGATTGAGGTAATTGCAATACTTGATTTTATGTTGAATATTTATGGTGTATTGCAAATTGATTTATGAGATGTATGATTTCGGTTTTCATGACCTTGATATTCGATCTCATAATGTGGTGAACCCTTGTGGTTTGGGTGACTTTTTGATTTAGCAGGATTAAGTTCTAGTCCATGTTGGTAGGCTCTATCAATTATCATGAGGGGTTCTGGTAGAAACAATATGTGAAAAAGTCACAATATGTTGAATCGGTTTTGGTTTAGCATATGTGTTTCGACGGTTTTCAACTTTTGCTTGCAATTGTTAAAACCAATTTTTAACTTTTCTCTGGTAAAGGTTGGTTGTTGTTATTCTTTTGTTTTTGCATAAGGATGAAAATAAGATGGTATTTGGATATCAATTCTCCCTGGAAGAAGATGCAATCATATTGGAGAAGTGGATGCAAAATTTGAGGTAACAATGTTGTTAGTTAATTGTTTTCATGTTTAAGAAAAGCCTGAGTTTATTTATATATATTTATTGCTTTTGCTTAACAAAATTTCGGTACAATTGATGTTTTATTCCATGATGTGTGTGTGGATGTGTGTGATTCAATTGGTTTCGGTTAAGAAAAACTATTGTTATCTTGCTTTATTGTGTGGTATCAATTGTTTAGGATTACAAAATATTGGTGCAATTGCGGTGCTTTTAATGTGTATGTTGTTTCAATTGCTTCCGGTTGAGGTGAATAATTATGCAAGTTGATGTATTTGGTTTGTATGAATTATTTATGGCTTAACGAAATAAAAGGTTTACGGGATGAGTTGTTTAGTCCAATTCGATTCCGGATAAGAGAAACTAAGTTAATTCTGATCTTAGTTAGACTTATCGAAGTGAGGTTTCGGTTATTCAAGTCTAATCGAATGCCTTGACAAGAAATGCTAGTTAACTAAACTAGTACTTGTCTTGTTTAAAATTGAAAGGTCTAAGTTTATGGATAATTAGAACCTGATGAGAAAAATAGAGTTATCTTTATTTTGGTCTTATCGAATTAAGCGATTGTTTTTGTACAACCGGTTTAGCAAAGGGACTAAGGTGCTTAGTTGATTTTTGGTTTGCTAAACTAAAATGGAAAGATTGTTTCGGATAATTGTTTCCTTGGTAACATATCAAAATAAAACTACTTGTAGTTTCGGTTTTGATATTGGTTAACATAACATGGTTGATAGGTGTAGAATATACCGTATTTACTATCTAGAGTTTATGGTTTCTTTGCTATTTTTCGTGTGAATTATGTATCTTATGTTTGCTTTTGAGTTTTATAGGTGCAATGGAGTCACCGAGAACAAAAGGAGAAGAAATCACCCATTTAAAGCGAAAAAAGAGCGAAAAGACCAATTCACAGGCGAGCGAAGCTAGCTACGGTTGAGCAAAGAAGTGAATAGGTAATCGGTTCCGTGAAACCGACAAGCCATGCAAGAACTGGGAGGCCCTTTTCCTATTTCTGGGTGCCTAGAGTCATTTCTGGGTAACCCCTTATCTGCCAGACCTGGGTGGCTATATCCACCTTCATTCCTTACACAACCCGTAAGTCGAGAGAAATCATCTCTCGATCTTTCTCGTCTGAAATTCATAGAGGAGTAAAATCTATGGTAGCACAATCAATTCAGGGAGATTGAGAAAATTTGATGGCAGATGAAGAAGAAGATTGAGTTTATGGGCTTCTGTGGCTGTGAAGAAATTAGGTCGAGGTATGAGATTTGTTAGGGTTTGTTCAAGAAGAGAAAAGGGGATCTGTTTCTGAGGTAGAAATTGAGTTTGTGTTTGAATCACTCGAGTCGGGAGAAGAAATGGAAGAAGTTAACAGGGTTAGAGATGAAGTTGCTGCTATTGTACTAAAGAAGGAGGAATTTGTCTGTCGATAAGGGTATTTGATGACCTGAAAACCATGGATCTGAAGCTGTTACTAAGATGGGTTTCTGATACTCATGTAATTCAAGAATGGGGTTGAGCTGAAGAGAGAAATTGAAGTCTGTGGTGAGATGGTTAATGGGTATGACTCAAATTCGGGTTTCATTCAGATAATAAAGGGAAGGAGGAGATGCTAGTGTAGCCGCTGCCATGAATCTGTCAGAATGGAAGATGGGTTCGATTGAAGCAATATGGTGGCTCAAGTGGTTGAATGGATGCTATTTACTAATGGGTTCTATTGGTTGATGGTTGTCTAGATGAATGCTTAGGTTACAGGTGGAATGACTGGATGTTTGATTTTGAGTGGGAATTGAAGTTGATGTTATTGCCGGCTGGTGAACAAAGAATTGATATTGTTGAAATGGGTTGCTGTGTAAAGAAGGATTTGGTGTTACTTCTGTTCTGCAGCTGTGAAGCTTTGGTCCAATGGGTATGTTCATGGAAATTGCAGGCTGAGTTGATGCTGCAATGAAAGTGTTGAGTGAGCTCTATGTTGTAGTCTTGTGTTGGTGAGCAGTGAGGGCATGAATCTGTGGCCGCCGTAGCAGGTGTTGAGCTACAATGCAGGGATATGGTTATAATGGGTTCTGAGTTGTTGGTTGTTGGCAGCTGACATTGCATACATGGTGTGTGGCTCAATGATAATGAAGAAGCTACTGTTGCTTGCCAGGGAGATGTTGGTGATGAATTGCAGGACCTGAGATAGAATGGGTTGAAATGGTGAAGCTAATGGAGTTGATGCTAGTTCTAGCTACAGCTGGGAATGGATGAAATGCAATGGGTTTGTTTAGATGAATGTTAGGATGATAACATTGCAGGTTACAAGAAATGGGATTTGCACTGAGATGCAGGTGCAGCTGTTGAATTTGTGCATGAATGCATTGGTAGTGCACATGAGCCATGAGGCTGCCGCTATGAGGTTGAATTGTTGGCCTGAGGAGGTGCTATTTGCTATGTTGAAGTTGGAGCAGTGCAGGGAAGACTTGAGCATTATAGATGTATGTATAAACCTGCAGAATGAATGAGTTTGCAATGGTGGTGGCTCAAGATGGTCATGAGACAATGTTGTCAGTTGCCATGAAGAATATGTTACTGGTGAGTCTCAGGTGGCATTGAGAGATGATGCAGGTTGTGTTGCTCAGATAAACAAGAGGATGGAGCTTTTGAGGTTAGGTTATGAAGAATTGCAGTGTGTTAGGCTTGAGAATGGCTATGGTATTGAGAATTAGGGGAAGAAATGGGTTCTGCAGTGTGCAGAATGCACATCCATCTTGGCTGGAAGTGAACAGTGATGCACCATCTTGGTGCAACACAGATATGGCATGTGCAAATGGCCTATGTTAAGACAAGTCAGCTCAATCAGCCGAGTCAGTGACTGACTCACACCTTGACTCGGTCTGACTATGAGTTGACCCGGCCGAGTTGGATCGTTGACCGAGTTGACTCATTGACCGTTGACCGAGTTGACTCGTTGACCGGTGACCGGGTGGACTTCTCCGGTCACCTGAACTATTTTCCGGTGCCGGATTCCGACCAAATTTCGACCACAATACCATTTTTCCGGCGACCGTTTTTGGGCAGAGTTTTTACATGGGTTTTTCTCACACATGGGCTTGGTGGACTTCTTTCTTTTGGACCTTTGAAGATTATACCTAATTTTGGAAACAAGAGAGCTATTTAAAGGAAAGACTTCTACAACTTTTAGATGAACATATATTATTCTTGGAACTTGGAGAGCCGGTTTTGTTTACGCTTCTAGGGTTTGCTTTTGTTCATCTTCTTCTTTTCAATTAATATTTTTATGATGAACTCCATAGCTATGAGTAGCTAAACAATTATTATTGGTTATGGGATAAAGTTGATTTCTCAATATGTTATATGATTCAATGAATTAGTTTTGTCTCAATATTTTATTGTTTGTGATTCACAATTAATAGTGTTATATGATTTGATAGTTTGTTTGGTTGAGTCTGGAATCAATTCGATTTACATTCATCTCTAGAGCTATATTAGGGTTTTCAATACGAAAAAGTTGTTTATCCCTGATTCTAAGTAGCATAATTGTGGGTAGTGCTTGTAGTGATATATCATATTAGTCACAAGTGAATCATAACTTTTGTTAAAACGATTAGTGCTTTTACACATTCGTTTGCATTTATTAGTCTTATTCTATAGAACTTATTGCTTTTAGGGAGTTAAATCTAATTGTGCTTTTACACTTTAGGTTGCTTTCTTGGAAGAATTCACATATGCATCTTTTAATGTGGTTGTGATGAAAACAGGGAATTAGCGGGATATACTTGCAATCAAGGTATCCTAGGACTTTTAGTAAATAAGAGATTAAATTATCAATTCTAATCATTGATGAAAATACATGTTTGTGAATGATACTATCCCGTGACCAATATCTTATCCTTATTGATTATTCCAATTATTTGCTTTGCTCTATTTTATTTTATTACTTTGTTAAAACAACAAACATCCCCCCTTGGTTACCTTAGAAACTGAAAATCGCATAACAACAATTGCCTCTCTCTGTGAAACGAACTCTTCCTTACCTTGTACTTCATTCATATTTAGTGAGTAAGAAAGTGAAATTATTTTTGACGCTTACGACAAATTCAAATTTTAGCGCCATTGGGGGAGGCATTCGGCTTGTTATTAAGTTTCTAGTTTCTTTTTATAATTTCTGCTTGTATCTTTGCTTTTCGGTTCTTGTCTTGTTTCTCACTTGTTTGCGAGAATTGTTTTCAGGTACCTAATCCCTGGCTTCTAAAGATTGGAACTACCTAAGGTGCGAGATAGCTACTCGAAGAGGCACAATACTCCAACCAAGTCAAGACACAACAGAAAATCACGAGTTAGAAGTGGAAAAAGAGTTACAAATAGAAGGAGAACAAGAGGTTACAATCGTAGACGAACCACAAGTTGAAGAAGAAGAAGCAATGGGTGATGCAAATCGTTCACTCAAGGACTTGGCTTCTCATAGGCTTGATACACAACAGGGGTGTATTCAAACAAACTCTACTTTTGAGATCAAGCCGGGGTTTCTTAGAGAATTACCAAAATTCCATGGCATGGTGAATGAAGACCCAAACAAACATCTTATGGACTTCCACACCATTGTCACGGCCATGCTTCCAGCGGATGTTGAGGCGGATGGTGAAATGTTAAAAGTTTTCCGTTTCTCTTTGATGGATAGTGCTAAAGATTGGTTGTACTATTTACCTCCCGGAAGTGTCACGACGTGGAATGGGTTGAAGAAACTCTTTTTAGAGAGATTTTTTTCTGCATCAAAGGCTACTCAAATTCGCAAAGAGATTTGTGGGATGAAGCAAAATGTGGGAGAATCCTTATATGAATGTTGGGAACGATACAAGAGATTGGTGGCAAGCTGCCCTCACCACCAATTCAGTAACGCTATGATCATCCAATACTTATATGAAGGACTCCAATCAAGTGATAGGAATCTTATTGACGCTGCGGGTGGTGGTGCACTAGTTAGAAAGATGGTGGCACAAGCTAGAGAGTTGATTTAAAACATGGAAGCAAACTCCTAACAGTTTTTGAGCCGTGGTTCGGATGTGCTTCTAAGAAGAGTGAATGAAGTGAGCGAGGTTGAGGAACTTCGTCAACAAATGGGTAACATGTCAGCAATGATGCAACAAGTTGCAGCCGCGGTTATACCAAGTTCTACTCGATGTTATGAAGATGAGCAAGCTAATGTGGTCTTTCCAAATCAACAAAGACGGTATGATCCCTACTCTAACACTTACAATTCGGGATGGAGAGATCACCCCAATTTTAGCTATGCCAACAAGCAAGGAGCGGTTCAACAACCTACCTTCAACTCTTCAAGTGGATTTCAACCTCAACAACAACAATTCCAGCCGAGACAACAATTTCAGCAACCACAAGCACAACAATCAATGCAAAATCAAGGTTCCGATATTGACTCAATGCTTCAAACAATGATGCAAGGCATTTCTACCATGTTCAAAGAGAGTCAACAGGAAACTAAGAGTGCTATCAAGGAGTTGCAGACACAAATGGGTTCCATGGCTATTGAGTTGAACCAATTGAAGGCACAAAATAGTGGGAAACTCCCTTCTCAACCTATTAACCCAAAAGAGGGTGTCAATGCTATTACGTTGAGAAGTGGTACACAACTTGTGCAACCCGAAGTTCTTGATTCGACAAGGTGGAAACACCAAAGGAACTGTTTTGGAGGAGAAGAATGAGGATTCTCCCCAAACTTCTGAGGTACCTATTCCTAACTCTAAAACTCCGGTTTCTACTTATGTTCCTCCTTTACCTTTTCCTCGCAGATTTGCAAGTTCTAAGAAGGCGTAACTAGAAAAGGAGATTTTAGACGTTCTAAAGAAGATCCATGTGAACATACCACTCATTGATGCTATTAAGCAAGTACCAAAGTATGAAAAAGTGTTGAAGGACTTGTGTACCAATAAGCAAAGGCTCAAAGGTAATGAAGTGCTTAGTGTGGGGGAGAATGCTTCGGCAATCTTACAACACAAACTCCCACTTAAGTGCAAGGATCCCGGTAGTTTTGAAATTCCCGTCACAATTGGTAACACAACATTTAACAAAGCTATGTTGGATTTAGGTACATCCGTTAATGTTATGCCTGCGTCAATGTATAATTCACTTGATCTTGGTCCTCTTAAAAAGGCTGAAATTGTATTGCAATTGGCCGATCGCTCTAATGTCTACCCAATGGGTATTGTTGAGGATGTTCTTGTGCAGGTTAATCAACTTGTATTTCCAGCTGACTTTTGTGTGTTAGAGATGGATGAAGGTTCACCGGACTCGTCTCTTCCATTGATACTTGGGCGTCCCTTCATGAAAACGGCGAAAACCATTATTGATGTGGACAAGGGAACATTGACCATGGAGTTTGATGGAGAAACAATATGTTTCAACATTTTCGAGACGATGAGATATCCTAGTGATGTCCACTCTTGTTTCTCCATTGATGTTATGGAGACATTGGCACAACAAATGTTTGAATTAAATGGCGATGATGCTTTGGAAACCGTGTTAACTATATCCATGGATAATGGTGTAGTGTGGTAATGAAGTCAAGGAAGCCATTGGTGATCTTAATTCACTACAAGGATGCCCAGAAACTCATAATATTTCTTTTATTTCTTTACCATGCAGTGATGAAAAGCTTGTACCTTCAATTGTTAAATCTCCAAAGTTAGAATTGAAACCTCTTCTCGATCACCTAAAGTACTTGTACTTGGGTGATAATGAAGAGTTACCTGTGATTGTTTCTAATGAGCTTAATGATTTACAGGAGCAAAAACTTCTAAGGGTGCTAAGGAAGTACAAGACGGCCATAGGATGGACAATCGCCGATATCAAGGGTATAAGCCCTACCGTTTGTATGCACAAAATCCGTTTGGAGGACGATGCAAAGCCTACAAAGGAAGCACAATGTCGTTTGAACCCTCCCATGATGGAAGTTGTGAAAAAGGAGATACTCAAGCTTTTGGAAGTGGGTGTTATCTACCCCATATCCGATAGCAAGTGGGTAAGCCCGGTACAAGTAGTACCAAAGAAATCAGGTATGACAGTGGTGGAGAATGATAAGAATGAACTTGTCCCAACTCATGTGCAAACCGGTTGGAGGGTTTGTATTGATTATAGAAAATTGAATGCCACTACTAGAAAAGATCACTTTCCTTTACCTTTTATTGATCAAATGCTTGAACGTTTAGCTGGACACTCTTATTATTGCTTTCTTGATGGCTATTCAGGTTATAATCAGATTGTGATAGCGCCGGAGGACCAAGAGAAAACCACTTTCACTTGTCCTTTCGGTACTTTTGCTTATAGAAGGATGCCTTTTGGCTTATGCAATGCTCCAGCTACCTTTCAAAGGTGTATGGTAAGTATCTTTTCGGAATATGTTGAAAACATAATTGAAGTGTTCATGGATGACTTTAGTGTCTTTGGTGATTCATTTGACCTTTGCTTGAACAATTTGTCTCTAATCCTTGAACGATGTGTTGAAACAAATCTTGTGCTGAATTGGGAGAAGTGCCATTTCATGGTAACTCATGGCATAGTTTTAGGCCATATAATATCTTCTAAAGGCTTGGAAGTCGATAAATCTAAGATAGACCTTATTCGTGCTCTAACCCCTCCCACTACGGTGAGGGAGATACGTTATTTTCTTGGTCATGCATGTTTCTATCGTAGATTCATCAAAGACTTTTCCAAGATAGCATCACCACTTTGTAACTTATTGCAAAAAGATGTGGTTTTTAACTTTGATGAAAAATGTATGGCGGCATTCAATCGTTTGAAAGAACTTTTGATTTCATCCCCTATCATTAAACCACCGGATTGGAGCAAGCCTTTTGAGCTCATGTATGATGCTAGTGATTATGCGGTTGGTGCGGTGCTTGGGCAACGTGTGGGGAAGCTTCCTCATGCTATTTATTATGCTTCTAGAACGTTAAATGAGGCCCAACAAAACTACACAACCACTGAAAAAGAGTTGTTATCCATTTTTTTTGCTTTAGAAAAGTTTCGCTCTTATCTAATTGGTACAAAAGTTGTTGTCTTTTCTGATCATGCAGCGCTTAAGTACTTGCTTACAAAGAAAGAGGCGAAACCGAGGCTCATACGGTGGATTTTACTCTTGCAAGAGTTTGATATTGAAATCAAAGACAAGAAAGGGATTGAGAACACCATTGCGGATCACTTGAGCCGTCTTGCTGTGGACAAGGAAGCTATCCCATTGCGTGAAAGTTTCCCGGATGAGCAACTATTCTCAATTGCCTTTGGAGAACCATGGTATGCCGATATTGTGAACTACTTAGTTTCTAAACAAATCCCAAAGAACTTGTCTCGTCTTTGAGGGACAAACTTAAGAAGTTGGGGAACCAATACATATGGGATGATCCATACTTGTGGAAACATGGTAGTGACCAAGTAATACGAAGGTGTGTTCCCGAATCTGAATTTAATTCTATCTTGTCTTTTTGTCACTCTTATGCTTGCGGAGGACAGTTTGGGAGTAAGAGAACTGCTCACAAGGTACTTGAAAGTGGTTTCTATTGGCCAACTTTGTTTAAGGATGCACATATATTTTGTACAACTTGTGATAGGTGCCAAAGAACCGGCAATCTAGGTGCCCGAAATCAAATGCCACAAACTTTTATTCAATTTATTGAAGTTTTTGATGTATGGGGTATTGATTTTATGGGGCCTTTTGTCAACTCCCATGGGAATTTTTATATCTTACTTGCGGTTGATTATGTCTCGAAATGGGTGGAAGCTAAAGCCACCCCAACTAATGATTCTAAAGTGGTTTCAGATTTCTTGCAAGCTAATATTTTTGCAAGGTTTGGAATTCCAAGAGCCATAATTAGCGATGGGTGTTCTCACTTCAAAAACAGGATTTTACAAAGCTTGTTGACGGAGTACAATGTGTCGCACAAGATTGCAACACCTTATCATCCCCAAACAAATGGACAAGCCGAGGTGTCTAACCGGGAGGTGAAATCCATTCTAGAAAAGACGGTGAACCCAACAAGGAAAGATTGGAGCATGCGACTTAATGATGCTTTGTGGGCTTATAGAACCGCATACAAGACACCTATCGGGATGTCTCCGTTTAGGCTCGTGTATGGTAAACCTTGTCATTTACCGAGGCGCTATTAAACAATGCAACATGGAGATGGATAAACAAAGGAAGTTACTTGTCAATGATGCATTTGAAAGATCCCGTTTACAAAGAAAAGACGAAGGCATTTCATGATAACATGATTTCTAGAAAACAATTTTGCATTGGGCGAAGTGCTTTTGTTTAATTCTCGCTTGCATTTATTTCCGGGTAAATTAAGGTCACGATGGATCGGACCTTTTATTGTTACTAATGTGTTTTCTCATGGTGCAGTGGAAATTCGTAGCATAGCTACAGGGAAAGAACTTAAAGTTAATGGGCACCGGTTGAAACCATATTATGAGAATTTCACTTCCTAAGTTGTAGGATCATAATATCGCAACGTACAAGGTTCGCGGGATTAATGAACGACGGCGTCGCGAGGGAGTCGCAGGGAGCTAAAATAAACGACGCAATGAATAACGCTGAGACCCGGCGAGGGTTAAGAAGTGTCGCGAGTGAATGTTGTGCACCTGCGACACTTCGCGAGACATTCCCAAAATAAAGGGGAGCTTAGTCAGATCCTATAAAGGGCTAAATGAGTCTGTAAGAGGGGGATCTCTTTGGAATTGTTGGGCAAGTCATTAGGAGAGAGAAAGTTTGAGAGTGTTTTAACTTCTAAGTGTAATTCTATTTTCCTGTGTAAAACACTTCATGAATTCAATCAATAAATATTCTTGATCTTTCATCTTTTAATGGATTAATTAAGCAAAATCGAGTAAGGGGTGTAGTGTGGGAAATCCCGCTACTACATATGCGCTAAAACATTGACGTAGAAATTGGAAGGAATTTGGATTAACGGAGAAAAGATTTGGAGAAGGTACTCAAGAATTCATTGGAAAAGAAAAATGGCTAGAAGAAGAAATGTACAAGGGCAACCAACGATTGTAAGAAGAAGTGGGAGACTTTTGAGAAAGGAGGAATGAAACAGGAGAATCGTCAAGGATGAATATGAGAAACGATGGAGAAGATCAAAACCAACCGCCAATCTCCCCGGAGAGGCAAACGCGGCTTTATGATAGAGTAAGTGTACATACTTGGAGGTCTGATTAAGAAGACGAGAGAGAAGAGGAGCAAGAAAAAACAATGGACAAGGAGAGCAAGGAATGAATGGAGAAAAACGAAGAAATCGCAGACATTAGAAAGATTGAGACAAACAATACACGAAGAGAGACGGTTAGAGATTGACAAAGACATGAATTGAGGATGGAAAATATGAGGTTGCAAAATAGAGATCTAGAAGTATTCAAGTTCAAGATCGAATAAAGAAAGAAGGAGAGTTTTACCAACAGAAAGTGGAAGAAACACAAAATCCGAGTAAAGAGCATTCCTCAACCCGAAAATCTTCAAAATGAGCGGAATAGGGAAAATCAAGGAAACATGCAACTCCAAGAACCGAATGACCCAGCTTAAAGGAAATAATCTTGCACGGGAGAGAAAGAATTGAGAAGAAAACCGAGAAATCGAGGATGACATTGAGAGACATTACATTGAACAAGCGGGCTGCTCAAAGAAAAGGATAAGAGCTTGGAAGAAGTTAACCATGACAACCGGAAGAAGGGAACAATCGTACCAACAAAATATTAATGAAGAATATGAGAGGGTGCACATAATGGCGTGCGAATTGAGGAAAGAAACGAAGAAGAGCGTGAGAAAGGAGAGAAGAAAATAACGAGCAAGAAGGTTGAGCAAAAAGACCTTCAAATTAAAGTGAACAAATTTTAAGTGGAGGATTGGAATAGAAGGGAAGGAGGAAGGAAACAATTATGAAGCTTTGTGGAATCCCTTCACGCTAGAAGTATGATGGGAGGAATACCTCCAATCTTCCCGCATTAACAAACATCTTCGATGGAACAACTGCGCGGTCAACATATCAAGGCCTATATGAGTGTATCTGCAGTGGGAGAATCATGATGCTATAAGGATCAAGCCTAATTAGAGAAGCACTAAAATGGTTTGAGGGTCTACCAAGGAACACAATCACGTCATTCAATCATTTACAAGCCACATTCCCTGGAGCATACATAAGTAACAACTTTTCACGACCCGGTATGGACATGGCTCGGGGGGAAGGTTACACCGAAGCCCGAGTCATGAAAATTTGGGGCCCATGAAATTATTCCCAACTATATATGTAGGTTATACCCTGGTTGGGCGGCCGAGGGTCTCTTCTTAGGGAGTCGGTGTATGCCTACCCCGGCCATTCTTGGTAAGTCTTGGCATATGTTGCACAAGAAAACTGGTTAATATATATATATATTTAAAAATTTAAAATTAACAGGAAATACGATCGGAAAAGCATTAGGCGAATGCAATCGCATACTCTTGATAAACATGGGCCAAGATTTCATAAAATAAAGGCATCTCAGATTGATTTACAAAAGGGAAAAGAACTTCTTCAAAGAAGCTTTGTATGCGAGAAAGGACGAAGAAAAGATTTGCGGTAGGCATTTCATGATAACATGATTTCTAGAAAACAATTTTGCATTGGGCGATAAAGATAAAGTGCTTTTGTTTAATTCTCGCTTGCATTTATTTCAAAGAAGGTAAATTAAGGTCAATGGATCGGACCTTTTATTGTTACTAATGTGTTTTCTCGCTCTTCAAGCAATATTCAAGGAAAAAGAGGCAAGATGTGGAAATTCAAGGTTCGCATAATGAACTACGGGAAAGAACTTAAAGTTAATGGGCACCGGTTGAAACCATATTATGAGAAGTTGTTGGGCAAGTCATTAGGAGAGAAAAGTTTGAGAGATGTGTAATTCTATTTTCCACTTCATGAATTCAATCAATAAATATTCTTGATCTTTCATCTTTTAATGGATTAATTAAGCAAAATCGAGTAAGGGGTGTAGTGTGGGAAATCCCGCTACTACATAAGTGGTGGAAGGAGTTAACTTTGTGGATGTACTCCCTCTGGAGGAGTCATAGAAAGCAAGGAGATAGTCGGGCTGACGACTTTAAACCAAGCGCTAAATGGGAGGCAACCCATCGGATGAGTATTTCTTGTCTTGTATTTATTTCTTGTTTTGTTTTTAGCTTTTTCTTGTCTTGTTTTTATTTTTTCTGATTTTTGTTAGAATTTCCCACCTTGACTTACTTTGGATGATTCAATTTACATTGAGGACAATGTAAAGTTTAAGTGTGGGGGAGTGGTTACGCATTTGCGTTTGTAAATTTTTGAAAATTTCAACTTTTGTGTAAATTAGTGAATAAGAAAACTCCAACTTGTGGTTAGTTTAGAGTCACATAGTATACATGTTGCTAAGATTACATCGAGATTCTCATAATAGTGACTGAACTTAGAGATGACAGAGAACATGATCAGGTTTCTTAATTGTATGAGAGTTAAAGTTGGATTTAACCATGCCAAGTGGCAAATAAGGTGCAGATCTGAATTCGGTATTAGAGTAGTGATCCCCTATAGTGGAGACTACCCATGTTACATAATGTGAGGCACCAACCTTCAATTCTTTGTACTGTCTAAATTTGTGCTTTTAAAGTGTGTGTCACCGTACGTTAATTCCGGCAGAATGGTGAGCTGCCCAACCTCCCACCATAGAAGCACTATTTTGATCTCTTGAGTGCTATTTTTATCAACCATGATGGTGACATCGAATTGCTAACTTACATACCACTTGTAATCTTGTTCGCATTAGCACCATCCACTTTATCTCTCTCTACACCAACAGGTCCATAGAAACACCATCATCATCAACAAGAGGAGCATCACAAATTTGAAGGAAAGTTGAACACGTTCAAGGTTTACAAGCAACGATACAAAAATGAGCAGATTTCAGATTCAAGTATAGCAACAAAACAAGGAGCAGAATTTTTATAAGTTGAAGACTATTGTACAAGAGTGAAAATTATCAAGGATGAGAGTTCGAGAAGTTTATGATATCAAGACATATAAGTTGTGAAGAATCAAGCGGTAAAGTACTTACACCATGGCCTTTGTTCTTATTTTATTTTATTTTATTTGTATTTTACTTTCTCTTGTCTCAAAAAAAAAAATGAAAAAAAAAAAATGAAAAAATAATAAAATGGAAAAAAAAAAAGAGACAAGAGAATTTTTTTTTAGGTTCATTACTAGTTTTATTGTTTTATTTTGTTTTTCTTGTCTCAAAAAAAAAAAAAAAAAAAAAAGGGAGACAAGAAAAATTCATGTATCATATTTTGGGTTTGTATAGTTCGTTTTTAGTTTTGTATTCTTTCAATAAAGCCAATGGAAAGAAGGAATATCTACAATGAAGTTTCAAGCGACAAGGAATTTGAGGGAAAGAATCATATTGTCGAGATTCTACGAAGTTCAAGAGTTATCATCAAGAGTTGAAGACCGAAGACGAAGATGAAGACTGAAGACCGAAGACGTTTCTATGGATGCTGTGAGAGTGGTGCTAGCTGCACGCCGAACGGATAACGAGGTAAGTAAGCATATTCCCACCTTCGTTAAGTGGTTGATTTCCTTTCTTAGAGATCGTCAGAAAAATGGGTTTTCAAAAATGATAAAAGATGTGGGTTTTCAAAACAATGCGGAGGGTTTTTGCCTTCCTACCATTCAACGTGTCGCAGGATTCTCTCTTCATTCCTACCTGGACACATGTGTGACCCATAAAAAGTTGTTTATTATTGAAAGCAATATCATAGAACCCATTTCTTGTGAGGCAGAGTCGAGACTTTTGATCACTCCGAACCCGAATTTCTTTCGAAAAGGGATAGTTATTTCTCTCTCAACTTTTAAGAATGAGATTGTGTTCATTTATGTGTCTAACTTCTTATGAATAGTGTGCAGAATCTCTATGTCTTCTTAGCGCATTGGATACTATCATTTCGGAGAACTAGTAAGTTGGAAAAGCAGGCTTTGTGGGTATATCTCTAGTAAACCCTCACGAGACTATAACTCGTCCACTAGGGACACCTAGGGGTTTAAAGGCTTGTTATTTATGCTAAAAGTGACCGTAGCCTCGACGACACGGAGTTGTATGTATCATTTGGAATTGTTTTGTTCGATTTGCTAGAGGACTAGCAAAGTCTAAGTGTGGGGGAATTTGATAGGTGTAGAATACACCGTATTTACTATCTAGAGTTTGTGCTTTCTTTGCTATTTTTCGTGTGAATTATGTATCTTATGTTTGCTTTTGAGTTTTATAGGTGCAATGGAGTCACCGAGAACAAAAGGAGAAGAAATCACCCATTTAAAGCGAAAAAGAGCGAAAAGACCAATTCACAGGCGAGCGAAGCTAGCTACGGTTGAGCAAAGAAGTGAATAGGTAATCGGTTCCGCGAAACCGACAAGCCATGCAATAACTGGGAGGCCCTTTTCCTATTTCTGGGTGCCTAGAGTCATTTCTGGGTAACCCCTTATCTGCCAGACCTGGGTGGCTATATCCACCTTCATTCCTTACACAACCCGTAAGTAGAGAGAAATCATCTCTCGATCTTTCTCGTCTGAAATTCATAGAGGAGTAAAATCTATGGCAGCACAATCAATTTAGGGAGATTGAGAAAATTTGATGGCAGATGAAGAAGAAGATTGAGTTTATGGGCTTCTGTGGCTGTGAAGAAATTAGGTCGAGGTATGAGATTTGTTAGGGTTTGTTCAAGAAGAGAAAAGGGGATCTATTTCTGAGGTAGAAATTGAGTTTGTGTTTGAATCACTCGAGTCGGGATAAGAAATGGAAGAAGTTAACAGGGTTAGAGATGAAGTTGCTGCTGTTGTACTAAAGAAGGAGGAATTTGTCCATGCGATAAGGGTATTTGATGACCTAAACCATGGATCCGAAGTCATTACTAAGATGGGTTTCTGATACTTATGTAATTCAAGAATGGGGTTGAGCTGAAGAGAGAAATTGAAGTCTGTGGTGAGATAGTTAATGGGTATGACTCAAATTTGGGTTTCATTCAGATTATAAAGGGAAGGAGGAGATGCTAGTGTAGCCGCTGCCATGAATCTGTCAGAATGGAAGATGGGTTCGATTGAAGCAGTATGGTGGCTCAGGTGGTTGAATGGATGGTATTTCCTAATGGGTTTTACTGGTTGATGGTTGTCTAGATGAATGCTTAGGTTACAAGTGCAATGGATGGATGTTTGATTTTGAGTGGGAATTGAAGTTGATGTTGTTGTCGGCTGGTGAACAAAGAATTGATGTTGTTGAAATGGGTTGCTGTGTAAAGAAGGATTTGGTGTTACTTCTGTTCTGCAGCTGTGAAGCTTTGGTCCAATGGGTATGTTCATGGAAATTGCAGGCTGAGTTGATGCTGCAATGAAAGTGTTGAGTGAGCTCTATGTTGCAGTCTTGTGTTGGTGAGCAGTGAGGGCATGAATCTGTGGCCACCGTAGCAGGTGTTGAGCTACAATGCAGGGATATGGTTATAACGGGTTCTGAGTTGTTGGTTGTTGGCAGCTGACATTGCATACATAGTGTGTGGCTCAGTGATAATGAAGAAGCTACTGTTGCTTGCCAGGGAGATGTTGGTGATGAACTGCAGGACCTGAGATAGAATGGGTTGAAATGGTGAAGCTAATGGAGTTGATGCTAGTTCTAGCTACAGCTGGGAATGGATGAAATGCGATGGGTTTGTTTAGATGAATGTTAGGATGATAACATTGCAGGTTACAAGAAATGGGATTTGCACTGAGATGCAGGTGCAGCTGTTGAGTTTGTGCATGAATGCATTGGTAGTGTACATGAGCCATGAGGCTGCTGCTATGGGGTTGAATTGTTGGCCTGAGCAGGTGTTATTTGCTATGTTGAAGTTGGAGCAGTTCAGGGAAGACTTGAGCATTATAGATGTATGTATAAACCTGCAGAATGAATGAGTTTGCAATGGTGGTGGCTCAAGATGGTCATGAGACAATGTTGTTGTTGCCATGAAGAATATGTTACAGGCTGAGTCTCAGGTGGCATTGAGAGATGATGCAGGTTGTGTTGCTCAGATAAACAAGAGGATGGAGCTTTTGAGGTTAGGTTATGAAGAATTGCAGTGGGTTAGGCTTGAGAATGGCTGTGGTATTGAGAATCAGGGGAAGAAATGGGTTCTGCAGTGTGCAGAATGCATAGCCATCTTGGCTGGAAGTGAACAGTGATACACCATCTTGGTGCAACACAGATATGGCCTGTGCAAATGGCCTATGTTAAGACAAGTCAGCTCAATCAGCCGAGTCAGTGACTGAATCACACCTTGACTCGGTCTGACTCTGAGTTGACCCGACCGAGTTGGATCGTTGACCGAGTTGACTCGGTGACCGGTGACCGGGTGGACTTCGCCGGTCACCTGAACTATTTTCCGGTGCCGGATTCCGGCCAAATTCCGACCACAATACCAGTATTCCAATGACCGTTTTGGGCAGAGTTTTTACATGGGTTTTTCTCACACATGGGCTTGGTGGACTTCTTTCTTTTGGACCTTTGAAGATTAGACCTAATTTTGGAAACAAGAGAGCTATTTAAAGGAAAGACTTCTACAACTTTTGGATGAACATATATTATTCTTGGAACTTGGAGAGCCGGTTTTGTTTACGCTTCTAGGGTTTGCTTTTGTTCATCTTCTTCTTTTCAATTAATATTTTTATGATGAACTCCGTAGCTATGAGTAGCTAAACAATTATTATTGGTTATGGGATAAAGTTGATTTCTCAATATGTTATATGATTCAATGAATTAGTTTTGTCTCAATATTTTATTGTTTGTGATTCACAATTAATAGTGTTATATGATTTGATAGTTTGTTTGGTTGAGTCCGGAATCAATCCGATTTACATTCATCTCTAGTGCTTTGTTAGGGTTTTCAATACGAAAAAGTTGTTTATCCCTGATTCTAAGTAGCATAATTGTGGGTAGTGCTTGTAGTGATATATCCTATTAGTCACAAGTGAATCATAACTTTTGTTAAAACGATTAGTGCTTTTACACATTCGTTTGCATTGATTAGTGTTATTCCATAGAACTTATTGCTTTTAGGGAGTTAAATCTAATTGTGCTTTTACACTTTAGGTTGCTTTCTAGGAAGAATTCACATATGCATCTTTTAATGTGGGTGTGATGAAAACAGGGAATTAGCGGGATATACTTGCAATCAAGGTATCCTAGGACTTTTAGTAAATAAGAGATTAAATTATCAATTCTAATCATTGATGAAAATACATGTTTGTGAATGATACTATCCCGTGACCAATATCTTCTCCTTATTGATTATTCCAATTATTTGCTTTGCTCTATTTTATTTTATTACTTTGTTAAAACAACAAACATCCCCCCTTGGTTACCTCAGAAACTGAAAATCGCATAACAACAATTGCCTCTCTGTGGAAACGAACTCTTCCTTACCTTGAACTTCATTCATATTTAGTGAGGAAGAAAGTGAAATTATTTTTGACGCTTACGACATCGATCAATGGTGTGTGGAACCCTCGTGCCTAACTCTACAGGTTGCAAGTCTACTTTGAGATTTGTAAGATTCTTTTCGTGTTGTCCTTTATTTTTTCGTTTCTTTGTCATTTTTGTGACAAAAAATGGGAGAAATATATGGAGTAAACAAGTGATACTGGCATTGATTTTATATTGATTGGTATCGCTAAGGAAAAAAACATTGGTGCTTAAACGTTTTATCTAAACGAAAGAGTGAAAGCACAGACTAAGGGGGAGTAACATATCATATGAAGTGGTATAACAAAGACGTGCGGATTGAATATCTACCTATCTTCCTTAGGGGGAGTATTTTCTTTGTTATTATAATATCAACAACGACATTTTCAAGGATTGAATGTAAGCAGTTTACTGTGCTGTTGAATTTGGGAATCAAGCGTATGTGTAATGAATTATTGTAATTTGTTTATCCATATGATGTAAGAGTTTTGTCACTAAAATTGACAAAGGGAGAGATTGTTAGAGCATAGCTCGGTTGAACCCACCAAGCGTTGGTATGTCAAGTTTAGTTGTCATATTTTAGTGAATCAAAACTCATGTTAAGAGTCGCTTGATTATGTACTAGAGTCAACTTCGTATAGGTTAGCTTGAAAGTATTAGGATAATGAGACTTTACAAGTATTGTGAAGACTTGAAGATGTGAAGAAGCAAGGAGCTACAACGACAACAATCATCCTTCCACTTGAGGTTAGTGATATTTGAATTGAACTGTTTCATTTCCTAACGTATCTTTCAAGTCGTGCATATTGAAAACAAAACTGCGAAGCATATTTGAACTCTACATAGACATAGTATTAAGGAATACAATACGAGGTTTATTGCTTAACCATTAAAATTTGTAGATAATACATCGCCATAATCATTTGAATGCTATTGTGATTATGTATGGGTATGAGGTGAGGATTTTCATCCTAGGGAACAATGTTTTACATGTGTTCTAAGGAAGTAAGTTCATAAACTTGTTTGTGAATCGAAAAGGAAATCGCCAGGCGTTATTGGGATTGTTATTCATTGCATCTCTTGTGAACATCCAATATGTGTGATTTAGTATAACCGTTCATAACTTGTTGTGTTCTTGGTAAAACTATTCACAAAGGCCTGACTTATATATTGGTATAACTTTTATTAGTGAAACCGATCTTAAGTAATCACCTGAGATGGTATGATCGGGTTTGTGATTTTATGTTTGACCAAATATGGGAAAGGAGAACCGATTCTAGTAAGAGGTGCAGTACATCACAAAGGGGAACCGATCCTTGTATGAGGTGCAACAAGGTTTGTAGCAGAAAGGGGAACCGATCCTATGGACATGTGCAACACGTTTTTAGGCAAAGGGGAACCGATCCTATGGACATGTGCAACACATATAAGTTAGATACCATATATATGTGGGGAACCGATCCTAGTACCTAGTCAACCGAATTTAGGAAAGCTAGTGTGACTATGCACAGTACTCACATGGAAGGTAGAACCGAAACTTGTTTTGGTAGAACCGTTAAACCCATGATTTGTGATTGAATGCTATTTGATCAATCGCATAGTTCTTGAAAGTCAGATGAACCAATTCTAAACTTGTTTGGAAGTGTGGCAAATCGGTTTCAAGGTTGTAAGTGTGAAAGAGAACTTACAAAGTTAAGATGTCGACATACTTTGAACACGTGCTATGAATGTTTATTATTTAATTGTTCAAAGTTATTCCTTAATAGCTAAGGGAAGAGAATTCCAGGATCGAAACATAAATATGTTAAGAATCTTTTTATTTAAGGTTATTAACTTCATTTTTAGGAAAATAAGAATTAGTAATGTGCATTTACTAATTAGAGATTTTCAAAGAGATTTCGATCATTATTTTTGGACAAAGCATTTCCAGGAATTATGGAAACCGAATTTGTGCTTTAATGAATATCTTGAGAATATTTTCAGTTTTGGAAATTCCTTGGTGTCCAAACTTCCTTGTCTATAAATACTTGAAGTTTGCCTTTCTAGCAAACTAATCCTTCGTAATAACAAACTACCTCTTGTTATGTTGTTACTGGTGTAGCCGCCTATTCAGAGAGGAGAGTAACCTAATTAGGCGAAATCTCTTACGGCCGCTCAGTTTAAAGTCTTCTTTGTGATTGAGAAGCTCTATTAGTACCGTTGGTGGGAAACTAGATAATTGCGGTTTATCTTTTGTTTTCATTGATTTGATTGACTAACGGTGGTTGAACTTTGATTGCACCTAGTTTGTTTATGCTTTAGAATCTTCTCTTCTGATATAAGATTCACTCAAACTAGTTTAGAGTTTCGACATGGATCTTTAGACTATTGTTAGTTCTAAAGACGATCTTGTGATAATCCATTGTTAACAGACTCCGTTCTGTGCGTGATTGATCACAAGAGATTGAAGTGATTGTGTGCAGGTGTTTATTGAAGATCTAAGAAGATTTGAAGACAAAGAAGATATTGAAGATTTATGATTTGTGGGTTCATAATCTTTGGTGTGCACAATACTTGTTTCGGTAAAAGAGGATCCAATTAATAATCGGTTTATCCTTGTGATAGATTGGATTGATTAATTGAGTAGATCGGCATCAACACAAATCTTTGGATCAAGAGTGTTGTTGGCTTAATCTTAAACGATTACTTCAATAATTGAACATAAGATAGATCTAAGGCCTTGACGAAGGAGTTTATGTTATGATAAACAGAAGAGCCTTTGTCCGACTCATATCACTTGGTTGAAGAGAGTTGATACCAAACAGATTTGTTGTTCCTTTACTGTTTGGAATACGAACCAAAGGAATTGTTCCAAGTACGTGACTTATTCATAGGTCGGAGGCGTGGTAATACAGACGGAACTAGGCGAACTATAGGTTTAGTTGATTGGTCTCAACTATACGAAGTTAGGTGTAATTTTGTGTAGCGGCTTAATCCTGAGAGTATTCAATTCTGGATAAGGTCCCGGGGTTTTTCTGCATTTGCGGTTTCCTCGTTAACAAAATCTTGCTATGTTATTTACTTTATATTTCCGCATTATAATTGTTTTATTATAATTAAAGTAAATCACACAAACGTTAATTCCTATTAACTTGATAAGTGAATCCTATTGTGTTTGGTTAAGTCCGAACCTTTTTATCAAGTAACATACTTCGTTGTTCTATTGTCTCGATCTCGTATCCATATACAATCACTTTCGGAGAAAGGACTTATAGGTAGGAAAAGTTTTAGCTTGAGGTATATTTGGGTACCCTCGCCTTTTCAATTTATAAATAAATATTGATAGTTTTATTCAAAATAGACCTTATACAAAATATCAAAATAAATCAACATATTGATGTCTATTCTATGGATCAAGTATCTCATCATATGACTTAATCCTTAGTGGTGCTCTGATTGTTCACTGAGGTTTCTTCAGTGTTTAAGATCTTGAAGCAGGCCTCGAAAGACTTGTCAGCAACCACTTCTTCTTTTTAAAGTTTTTCAACTTGTTCCTTCATGTCTGCAAGGTTAGCTTTTGTCGTTTCAATTCTTTCCTTCAGCCAATCTTGGTTTCGAACCAATGTTATGAGACTGGTTCTTAGTTCTTCAAAACCGTTGATAAAGTTTACCATACTGTCATTAGGTATACACTTGGTTTCTTTCGGATCTTGAAAGTTAAAATCCAAAAGACATGACTCATCTTGTGATCCAGTAGAACTATCAGATTCGTAATTAGACATGATTTTTGATATGATCTTCTTCTTCCTTTCTGTATCGAGTCCCAAACAGTTTTTAACCTTAAGAGCTTCCTCCTTATTAACCTTTGTAATACTGCAAGTTATTGGAGGAATGCTCAAGGATTTAAATAAGAATTAATCAGGGTTTCTCAATACAGCAAGAGAAAATTTATCTTAAGAAGAAGCAACTTTCGAACCGGAAATACCCAGAGACTTCCGTAAATATACAACAAATATATTTTGTTTCCTTTGTCCGAAACTCTCATGCTGGAAGATTTAATAAAATTTGAAAATTTTAAATAAACCCTATTATAGAAGACCAATGATAAACATGAACAAAAATTATTTTAGACAAAATGGATTCGCAGTTACCCAAAAATTGTCATAGAATTTTTTTGATATTTACAAAAGAAAAATTATGCTCTCGTTTATGTGCTTCCTCATCCCAAAATTATGAGCAGAAATCTGGATGAGGGTGATACATTCCATACAACTAAGTTGTACCGGAGTAAGCTTTGTTATGCTTACAATGAGTTTCAGAATCATTGTTCACGTTTCTTTTTGGAGATTCCTGCCCAAAGTATTTTCTCCCAGAAATTTGATCTTTTCTCGTGACGCCAATTTGATCATGTGGAGAAAATGAAATGATATGAGAATCTTTAGTGATAGACAAATCCCTTTTAATTTTGTTAATGATATTTTCATATGATCTTCTCATTCTAAGAATTTCCTCAGAAGTCATATCAGTTTGATCATCAGAAATAATTGAAGGCTTTTTTCGAATCCTTTTCTGATTGCTTTTCTTAGCAAAAATTATCTCCTTTTCTTTCTTCAGGAATTGTTCAGTAGGTAAGCTACCTTCATGTGAACAGAGACTGATTGGATATGAGAGAGATGAAACCTTTTTCCAGAACCTTTTGAGTTGATTTAATCAGTTTGGGGTATATTCTGTCTTTCTACGTAGGAATGATCTTTCAGTTTTTTTAAGACAAGATACTTCTTGCAACACTTTTGCAACAATATTTTGTAGAAGCACAAGTTTCTTTTCAAGTGACTGAAAGCTAAATTCCTCATGATTTTTTTCGCGTAACCGATGTAGTTAGTCAGACTACATTCATCATCATGATATGTTTTAGATGTGATCAAGCAAGTCTTGTCATAACGATCTGTAAAAGTCGAGGAGGGACTTTTGGTTTCTTCATTGAAAGAAATTATAACAGAATCATTAGTCAGAGTCTTTTACTGAACCCCTTGTTATTGAGTTTTATCAAGAGCTTCTACTTTGACAGTGAAATCCATATTCTCTTTGGATAGAATATTTGGTTGTATGTGCTTTTCTCTAATCTCTTGTCTAAGAAGATTAGATTCTGTCTTTAATAATAATATTCTAGTAGACAGAGATCTGATAGGCTTTAGAAGTTTTACCAACTCTTTTTTCAGCGTCTTCTTTGACATCCGAGTTGGACTCAGATGTACTATTTGAAAAAACGAGGGTCTAACAACCTCACCTAATATTTCGCTTAGAAATCTGTATGGACTAACTCCAATATACTTTCAAGAAAATCAACTAGACAGTCAGACAGTCAGACTCAATCTTAATAAAAAGTATATCAAAGAGTTATATCTCAATCTCTCAATTCAATCCACAATCAAACAAATAAGAATTTGCGAGCCTGATTGAATAGAAGAGAAATAACTTGAACGGTACCAAAGACCAATGTTCAAGGATCAATCAATTTCAATCAACAACCAAAGGTTGGATTTACCAATTGATCGATTCAACGCACAACCTGTGATATTTCAATTATATAACAAAATATAATGTGGAAAAGAAATAACACAGAGACCAAAAGTTTTGTTAACGAGGAAACCGCAAATGCAGAAAAACCCCGGGACCTAGTCCAGATTTGAACACCATACTGTATTAAGCCGCTACAGACACTAGCCTACTACAAAGCTAATTTCGGTCTGGAATGCAGTTGAATCCTAATCAATCTCACACTGATTCAAAGTACAGTCGCGTTCCTTACGTCTCTGATCCAAGCAGGATACTACACACTTGATTCCCTTAGCTGATCTCACCCACAACTAAGAGTTGCTACGACCCAAAGTCGAAGACTTTAATAAACAAATATGTCTCACACAGAAAAGTATATTGAATAGATAAATCTGTCTCTCACAGATATACCTACGAGTTTTTGTTCCGTCTTTTGATAGATCAAGGTGAATAGGAACCAATTGATAACCCAGACTTATATTCCCGAAGAACATCCTAGTATTATCAATCACCTCACAATAGTCTTAATCGATTAATGAAACAAGATATTGTGGAATCACAAACGATGAGACGAAGGTGTTTGTGACTACTTTTTTATCTTGCCTCTCGGAGAAATTAATCTCAAGCCAATCTTACGATTGCACTCAATCACGATAAAAAACAGCAAGATCAGATCACGCAACTATAGATAAAATAGTTGGGTCTGGCTTCACAATCCCAATGAAGTCTTTAAGTCGTTAACCTACAGGGTTTCGTGAAAAACCTAAGTTAAAGGAGAATCGACTCTAGCTTATACAACTAGTATCATACAGGAGGTGTGGGGATTAGGTTTCCCAGTTGCTAGAGTTCTCCTTTATATAGATTTCAAATCAGGGTTTGTAATCTAAGTTACCTTGGTAATAAAGCATTCAATATTCACCGTTAGATGAAAACCTGATTAGATTCAAGCTAATATCTTTCAACCGTTAGATCGAACTTAGCTTGTTATACACAAATGAAATGCACCTTCATGTAGGTTTGAGTAACCGTACCTCGTGTACACTTAGTCGGTTCAACAATAGTTAACCAATGGTTAGCTGTTAAGTGCATATTTCACATATATTTAATGTCAATTCCATGCTAGTGATTGCTTTTATTCTTGCAAATTACTGTATATTACGTTTATTTACTCTTATTTATGTTTTGCTAGGTGAATCATCCAAAAGAAGCGAATTGGCACTTAATTGTGCATGCATGGAAAGGAGTTAGCTACAAGTGGAGAAGGGCCAAATACCAATCGGAACTCGCTCATCTCTAAGAGTTCTTGCTATCACCTTGAAGAGGATGAAAAGACGAAGCCAACAGCGAAAGAATGAGCTCATTCCGACATCATATGAGGAAGTTATGCATAATATAAGAGGTTAAAGTTGTCAGTTTTCGAGAACTAACAGGTTGTAGAGAATGAAGCAGGAAAATGCACTGCCAGTCTCACAAGACTGACAGTTGAAAGCGTGAATGTTAAAGGCACCAGGTTCTGTACATGGGGCACTTCATCTTCCCTGAGATAGCAACGGATGATCACGATGACAATGCTGCACACGGTATGAAGATGACGAGAAGCTTATGGTGAATGAAGCTGCGATGGGTTAGAGAGTTGTCAGTCATGAAGACAGTAGTGATAATCCTGATGGTGCTCGAGTTGAAGAATACAGTAAGGCTGGTTACATGGAGATGGCAAACGAGCTTGGTGCTGGGATTGAAGCTCGAGCTGTTGACTGATAATTCAATGAAGAGAACATAACGGTGATTGCAGTTGGAAGAGAATGAACGGGAGTTGTGGGCTGTTAAGAAGCTCGAGTTAAGATATCTGAAGGAGGTGAACTAGATGGTAGTGATAACATGAGCACAAAACTGAGAACAATGGAGGAATGATGCTGGAAGTAATGACGAGAAGATGATGATGACTCTTTCATTGATGCTCAGAAATGGAAAGGAACAGCTCGATGGTTGCAGCTGTGATGCGATAATAGCTCGAGAGAAGAATGGACATAGTCTGCTGTGATGGTTGGACGATGGAAGTGCGATGAAAGGAAAGATGGAGAACATGGAGGAGTTGGAGGCAACGATGGTCATGAGAACGATGCTCGGTGATGCTGTGATGTTTTAGCTGAGCAGGTGAATACGAAGCTGATGTTGTTGATCGATTTTGAATGACGATGCTGCGAGATAAATGGCAGTAAGGGTTGATTCTGTGAACAGAGATGAACAAGAGGAGTCTTTAACTGTTGCTCGATGAAAGAACATGTAAGTGATGTGATGCTGTCGTGAAGCAAACCGAGAGGAGAAGATCTTGAGAGAGTTTTGGCAGAGAATGAAATGGCTTGCTGCCATTGTAACAGTAATGCTGGAAGTTATCGACATGAAGGAGATGAACTCGAGAAGGTGATTAATGGCTGCAGTATTAATGATGAGGATTGGCAGTTATGAGAAGGATGGAGGTTGGAGCTGTGTGTATAGCGAGAAAAGAGAAAGTCAGAGAGACGTGGGAGTGTGATCGAGTTTTGGAATCCAGAAGAAATTCTTTTTCCCGGAGAGCCTGGTATACGCGGGATTTATTAGCTGAGTTCTAAACACTCAGATGTTCAGAAAATTCACGGTGACCAAAGTTTCGATAAAAGGTCCCTTCCCTCAATACCCGGGGTTGGTGTTAGAAAGCTTCGATCCCCTTCCTAGGTTCAGTTACCGGCTGTGGGTTGTTGTTCTTGTGGGGCCTTGGTTTCGCCTTCCTGGTGCTTCAAGTTGAACAATTGAGACTGTGCGTTGATTGTGCATTGTGTTATTGATCTACAAGTTCGCCTTAGAGAGATGCCTCTGGCAAACTATATGAACGGATGTCACACATCCTTCTTGGTTACAGTACTTGATCGGTCAAATAATGCCAACCACTATAGAATAGCGCTTTCTTCCTTGACAAATTGGTTCTTCCTCTTTGTATCAGTGAGGCGATGTGCTTAGCTTGAAAGAAGAACGAGGTGGGCCATTGACCTGGTTCGGTGTGTCACAAGCTGAAACTTGAGTTGAGGCGAGAGCAGCCTAGATTTATCGGTATGGACTTCAATCTGGCTCTTGAACGGGATCTTAATGAAAGAAAAGGACTAGATAAGTTAGATCGGGACATGAAGAAATACAGAAATAGGAAAGCTTGCGTCGGCCTCTCCGATTTCAGGCTCTTGAAGCTCACATCATTCAAGCATAGAAATTCATCTCCGAAGAAGAGAAGATCTCACTGGAAGAAATCAACTTTTATCATAATATAATAATCTTTCTTTGTTCGAACGAACCCGTTCTTAAACAGAACTCGACTCAAGATAAGAACGCGAATAAACTCGTATAGAAAGAGAGATCGGTTAGAGAATAAGAGGAAGGAAAGCTCAAAGTCTTCTTCTCAATCTCGCAAGCAAATTCTTTCTGAATGAGGTAGCAATGACCGATGAAAGTTAATTTAAGAATAAAGTTCATCCGATTGTTCGGTTCCACCACCACCCGCGGCCAACCTACAGATAAGCGAGTGGATCAAGAAGCGATCAAATTTAATAAATGGATGACTTTCAAAATCCTCGAAGACGAGCACGTCCCCTATAGACGTAAAAAAAGGACTTAGATAAAGTCAAATCGTCTCACGCATCAATGAGATGCATTCGCCATAGCTCCAGTATTACGGCAAACTTGTGTCAAGAAAGGACCCAGTCGGATGACAAACATCCTCAAAAAGCGCTATTGTTCGCGGTGCCTATAGTTCTTTGTCTTGGACTTAGTAGAGTAGCAGGGCCAAAAAGCAGCGCAAGCTTTAGGTCTAATTCAGGCCCGAGGCAAATTTGTGTAGGATTGAATCTCAGAGCTTCCCGCACATCCGGAGTTTTTCGAGAAAAGGTCCCTTCCCTCAATATCAAGATTGGGATGGCTGGGGTCGAGAATCAAAATCCAGGGAACCTTATTTTTCATGGAGTGAGGATCCGAGAAACGATACAGCCGGAAATCGAAATCCCGTAACTTTTATATTTCACGGTGGCAACAGTATTCGTGATACTGACTGTGAACACATAAATCTCGATGGCATCCACGTGTTCACAAACAGTGTTCGCATACATTTAATACCATAAATTATGCGTTGTATGCGTAAAGGGGGATGATTATATCGATTCATCGACTCAGAGCCTTCGGGCTCGTCCTTGTCTAGTCGTATATTATCACCGACAATGCTCGTGTAGTAGAATAAATATAGACCGAAGCATAAGTATGAAGTTTATCATGCAAACTACCGAATATAATGTGCGGAACGTAAATGCAGAATATAAAGTACGGAATGTAGGTGCTGAAATATAACTGAGACAATCATTTACGTGGTTCAGCACTAAGGCCTACATCCACGGGGTTGGTGTTTCACTATGTATAGATTGATTACACAGATAGTCGAATGACTTTGAAGTATGAACTGAGGCAGCGGGATCAAGGGAATCACTTACTCTTCCTAATTCTCTCTCCTCTGTCCTCCCTTAATTCTGGCCTCCTTTACTCTTAGTGGGGAGGGGTATTTATAGGGTTACAACGTGGGGTCCACTTCTGAAGACCGTTGTAACCTTTTCGTCTTGTGTTTTGTGTCAATACCGCAGACCTCTTCATCTTCTACGATGCCCCCAGCGTTCTATGCTTATTGTCGAAGAGTGATGGATGTATCTTCCACAGGATGGTCGACACGTATGCTGCTCAGAGTCTTTAATGCGGGTGGTTGAGTCGTCTGCACGCGCCAGACAAAGGTCCTCTGCCCCTGTCACATCCGCGTCAGTTGGACTTACCCCAGCCGTCGATCTTGGATCTTTCTTGAGATGGGATAAAGTGAGTCTTTGGGTGCTTTTCAGTGCTTTGCAGTGGCATTGTATCTCGGTACTCCTCGATCATTAGTCATTGGATCTGTTAGATGAGGGCCCTGCCTTGATGACCCACGTCTCTTGGCTGCATGCGCGTGGCATCATATCTTGATGCCCTGAATGGTGTGCCTTCCACGTGTTTCTCTATAGATATGTGGAGGATGATGAAATATATACACACAATTTGCCCCTTTTCTTCTGACTTGGGCGTCAGTCGAAGTTAGAAGAAAAACGTCACATATTCCTCATCTTTCTCCTAATAACTTCCCCTAGATATTAGGCACGTTTCCCACTCCTGGCAATAACTGCTCCTTGGGTAAAGGGACCGTTAGTATTTCCTTCAAGGCTTATAAATAGGAAAGATAATGTGAAAATTTAGAAATAAATTTCATTCCCTCCCTGTCAGTCTTTCATTCTTTTTATTTTCTTTTGTAGCTGTTGTTCTTCCTTCTTATTCTTTAGCCATTAACTGCTACTATCCTCGTATTGAATACGACCTTCTCTTGTCTTCTTCTGAGCTCATCTCCTGCTGTAGTTTGTTGTCTCCTTGATTGCACTCGCCTTGTTCGAAATTTCTCATACACAGGTAAGAGATTTCTCTTTGATTTTGATCTTGATCACTTGGTTCATCTTCTGCTACTGTATTCTTTAGCTTTGTGATGAAGAGCACATATACCGAAGCATGTATGATTGCCCCTTCTTCATTATAAAGCGTATAAACTCGTGTTTGAAGATTTTCTTTGGTGTTTTGACTGAGTTAGGGTTTTTCTTATTTTCTTCTGTTGGATAACTATGGTGAACTGGCCAAAATTTAGCTTTTTGATCCTTATTCGTCATTCTGCGGAAACCTATAACTCGTTTGTATATCTCGTAGATATGGTTTATCATCAGCGGGTTCCTTATCCGACTCCGCCATCTAATCCTCGTAGATCTCCTCCACGTAGAGACCCTAATATATCTCCACCAAGAGGAGGTTCATCTAGGTCTTCGCAAGATGATCTTCGTACCCAAAGAGTCTCGTCTTCCTCTGGTCAGAGATCTTCGTCTACCAAGAAAGGAGATCCACCGAAGGGACCTCCTGGTTCTAGGTATGTTGTTAGCCGCGCTTCTTCTCGTCTGCGTGATGATTCTAGAAGCACACAAGCTCCTCCTCGTAGTGAAGCGTTGGACGTTCCACCTCTTCGTTCTATGGCTCCTCCTCCGATGCCCCAGCAAAATCCTCTGCCTCCACCTCCAGCGGTCCCCTCTAAGGGAAAGTCTACTAAGGGTACCGCCTCGAAGACTGATCCGCCAAAAAGTGTTCCTTCTAAGAGAAATGCCTCAGACATGAGTCCTCCGAAGGATTCCACACTAGATCCCGTCGACGAGGAAGACGCTGGCCCGTGTCTGAGCGTGTCGGTTGGTAAGAAAAAGGTCACATTCAAGCATATTGACCTGGAGGCGTTTAAGGAGAAACATGAACTTCAAGCCTTTGACGTCTGCTTCTATGCTCCCGATGATGACATCACTGATGAGCTTATCTCGAAGTATCAGTTCGATGAGTTTCATCTGCTGACAACCGTAGGGTCCTTCGAGGCGGGCCTTATGTTGCCTCTATACAAGTCAGGTGATCCTTTTTATTACGACGTACTGGCTAATCGTGAGGGTTCTTCTACAAACACCCATAGTCGTTCTGTTTCACAGTTGACTGGGAATTATCTTCGCGCACTGAAGGAGTGCTATCTTCGGAGCAAAGGAGAAACGATGATGACTTGCTATGTCCCTGATCCTGCTGAGAGAGAATGGTATACTCCCCAGAATTTTAATAATTCCTTCGGGGATTATATTAATAGTAGGAACCGTAAGCCGTGGAGTGTTGGTCTTCGTAACATTGCTGCTCCTCGTGGTGAGATTCGTCTTCTAAGTGAGGTGAGCGACGCCAAGCTGAAGTACGTATCCGGTACGGAAGGGTCCGATAACAATAAAATTTTCCCTCCTCGTGAGAGGATCAAGCGCGATCACGACTATGAGTGGCATTCTACTGTTATTGAGGTTATTGGTCCATGGGCTTGGGGTTGGATTCCTGATCCACACGGATGGCGTCCCACTACTGATAGCGAACCTCGTGAGGTGGCTCCTGCTCGTTATGGAGACTTCTGCCCTTGGCGTTTGAACTTTGAAGGCATGAATTTTCCTTATGCCCTCGATGTTATTGATGGGGATGAGATAGAGAGTACTGATGCTATCCTTCCTTCGAGGAGTACCGCGACTGCCAAGGTATGGCTTCTTCTTATACTTGCCCCTTTTCTCCTTGTGTTTAAAAAAAATTTCAAGTAAAGGAGAAAATAATCCCTTGATGGCATCCCTTGTTGTTCTGTAGGTGACGAAGAAGAAAAAGATTGGTCCCAAGCAATCTTATACCGTTGTGGCTGATGAGACAGAGGTTCACGAGGAGGTTACCAGCCCTACTAACGAAGACTTTGCTGAGGATGAGGATATGTCTGATGGGGAGGAACGTAATGATACTTCTCCCCCCAACCACGAGGATGGTGGCGGTGCTGGTGGGAAAGAGAATGCCCCTGGTGGCAACGATGGTGGTGAAGAAAACATTACTGCTGGTGGCAATAGTAATAGTGGCCCCATTCCTATTGGGTCTCAAGAATTTTCCTTTGGTAGGATTTACTCCACGGGGGAGACCTTTGATATGAATACTGCCATGGGTCTTGCTGGGGAGTTCTCTTTGCTTTCCCCAAACGATGATTGGGATATGCTTGGTAATTCTGGCAAGGGGAATGCCGCGGGTCAAGAGGTTGTAGACGAAGGTGATATCCTAGAGGGTGATGATGCTGAAACCCTTGCTAATCAGGAGGCGGGAGCAAGGAAGAATTCAGTGGCTGGGAAGGCCGCTGATGTTGGGGAGCTTCTACTGAGTCTCCCTTAGAAGATTTCCCGCAATCTTTGATGCTGGAGGGTGACGACGTCATTCTTGCTTGGCTTAAAAATAAAAATTTGATGTTCGTCCCAAATCCTTCCCCCGTGCTTGCTGGTGAGAAGACTTCCGACGCCTATACTCGTCGGATGATGCAATTATCTACCGAAGACAAGGTTGCGGATGTGTGGGACAAAAATCTGAGGGCCTTGGAGGCTACCCTGGTGGTTGATCCTCCATCCACCATTGTCGATATGATGGCTATAGTTGTTGGGTATCAGTATGGTTTCCCTCAGCAGTGGATGCTAGAGGTACGTTACACTTTTCCTCATGTTTCTCTCTCTTTGGGAATTGTATAGAGTTCTGATATGATACTTATTTCTTTCCTGGAACATAGATGATGAGGAGTGAACACTGCAACCATACCCTGTACCATTTCTTTAAGGCCAAGTCTCTCAAGTTAGAGGCCAAGCTTCGTCACAGAGAAGAGGAGCTTTCTGCGGCTGAGACGGTTATCTCCGCTAGGGATAAAGAGATAAGTGAGTTGAAGAGTCGTCTCAAAGGGAAGGAACAGCTAGGCAACGAAGAGGAAAAGCTTCTTCTAGAGCTTGTTATGGTCCGCAGTGAGTTGGAGGAGGTTCGGAAAAATGCTTCATCTTTTACAGGTCCGCCTTCTTTCTTCGCTTTTCTCACCATCGCTATTTTCTAGCAATTAGTGTTCTGTCTGAGTCTCCCCACCCTATCTTCAGCGGGTGGAGTCCCAGAGCTGGTATGGCTTCGGAATGAGAGACAACGGCAGAAAACCCGTATCGCAGAGTTAGTGGAGCAAATAAAAAGTGAGGCCGAAAGATGGGATGCAAAGGCGAGGTGTGGCGTCTGAGGCATACTCAGATAGTTGATATGCAGAATAAGTATAACACTGATCGTCATCTGTTTAATGGAACTCTTCTATGGACGCGTGATAATCTTCGCGAAGCCCGAGAATATGCTTCATCTTTAGAAGCTAGAATAAATCTTCTGGAGGAAGAGTTACGACAGGCTCGTTCCTCTCAAGCTTCCGAAGTAAGAGAGTATATGAAACGTCTTGCCAAAGAAATAGACGATGCCAGGGCTGCAGCCGGTGCCCTTAGCAAGGCCTTGGCTGCGTCTCGGGCTGATGTAGCCCGCCAGGTTGAGTCTGAGAGAAATCTTGAAATGAACATGTACAGACTCAACAAAGGATTGGAAGAGATGAATAATGAAGTCAATCATCTTCGTCACTTGGATTCAATGAAGCAGGTAGAGTTAGACGCTAGTCAATTCGCTCTCTCAATCCTTCAAATGGATTATAAGAAAATATCCGATGAGTATGACTTTCTTGACGAAGCTCGATATGCAATTGTTAACGAATATGAAATAGCTTCAGCTAGGGTCGAAGGTATATATTTACTTCGTCGAGTGTGATTTTGTAATTCGTCATCCTAACCATTCCTATTTCTTCTTTTCTTCTTTTCATAGCTCCAGGGACAGCTTCACGCTGCGAATGAAAAACTTGAAAATGCTCAATCTGAGCTAGAGAAGGCTCAATCTGCCTTAGTGCATCAAGAGGGTCAGACCACGTACTACAAGGGTTTAGCTGCGTCACGAGATGAAGCAGCGAACGTGGCCTCTAAGGAAGTGATCCGTCTGTCCTCCTTGTTGTCACAGGCCGAGATGCGGAATACCGTCATTACATATAAGGCTCGTTGTCAGTTAGCTGAGGAGACCAATAAGGTTCTGACCAAAATCGAGCATGATCTCAAGACTGAGCATGGGCTCATCAAGGAGTATCCTCGTCGCCCTATGCCCGCCCCTTGACTAGTTCTTCAGGGCTTTCTTCAGGTGGGAGTGTGCCTTCGTCGCAGAGAAAAGACCCTACCGGTGGAGCTGAATCATCCAAGTAGATTCTTCCGCTAGTTATAGAAAGTTGATCTTTGTTGATTATAGAGCTTCGTGCCATCTATTGATGTGTTTTTCGTTTTCTTGTTTATTTTGCCAAACTTGTAATCAACTTTCATGGAATGGATCATCGTTTATTAATTATGTACATCTTTCGTTTACCTGCATTATTATTTTAACTCTATTATTTAGTTAACGAACTCAAATGAGGTAAAAGAATTAATTAAAGAGTTCCCTTAGGAACGAAGTGTTTGAGTGCGATGCCGAAGGTATATACCTTCATGATCGTCTTGAGACCTATCACCCCGCTGGCTAATCCTTGGCCAGAGGATTCCCAGACGGTGGGGGTCGATGCAGTGTTCTAGGATATGGGGTGTTTATTTGAAATATCTACATGTCCCCATTCCGTCGACCCGCTGTCTTAAAATGGTTGGAGATCTCTTTCTGCTGGATGTCTTCCCCATGGTATTACACTTATAGACGCTGACAGGGGAGTCCTGAGAGATTGTAGGTATCTACTTTCCCCAATAGTGACAAATCGTTGTATATGTAGGCGCAGCGTTTTTGTAGCATATTTACAGACATATTTACAAGTATTCATTCTGCGGATGCGCTGCCCCTTGTATTGTCTTAGGTTATCTTATTAAATAGGAATTTTTGCAAAAAAACTTGTTTGATTGATGAGTTGAGGTCTGCTATTCCTCGTCCAGAGATAGAAACATGTCGATCGGGTGTGTCGTCTTCTTCTTCTGGTACTCTTCACGCAGTTGCAGAGCTGCGCTGCTATCTATAGATAGTATAGCTTGAGATATTTTGCATTCCATGGGTGTCTGAGGACTTCCCCTTTTAGGTTGCGCAGGTAATAGGACCCATTTCCTGCGACATCGTGTATGACAAAAGTTCCTCCCCATGTTGGTGCTAACTTGCCCCACTTCCTTTCTCGTTGGTATTAGGGTATGGTTCTCAGCACATACTGTCCTTCTACGAAATTTCTAAGCTTAACCCTTTTATTGTATTCCCTTGCTAACTTTCTTTGGTAATTCTCCATTTTCTGCAACGCTGCTTCTCTCCTTTCCTCTAAGTCATCGAGTCTTTCCAACATCATGTCCGCTGTGAGGTTCTTTTCCCATGCTTCGGTCTTTGTGGTTGGCATGATGATCTCTGTGGGGATGACGGCTTCGGCTCCATAGGTGAGCAGGAATGGAGATTCCCCTGTGGCTGATCTTCGGGTTGTTCTGTATGCCCATAAAACATTATGTAATTGCTCACACCATCGTCCCTTATGCTCGTCTAGTTGTTTCTTGAGAATGAGAGCGAGGGTCTTGTTTGTGGCTTCTGCTTGGCCGTTGCTTTGAGGGTATATCGGTGTTGACTTGTTCTTTCGGATTTTGAAGGTATCGAAGAGCAAATCAATGTTCTTGCTCTGTAGCTGCTTACCATTGTCAGAGACAATCTCTGCTGGGATGCCGAACCTGCAGATAATGTTTTGAAAAATGAATGTGAAGACATCCGAGTTGCGAATCCTTGCCACATCCTTAGCTTCTACCCATTTGCTAAAATAGTCCGTGACCACTATCAAGAATCTTCTTTTCCATGACCCTTCGATCAGAGGACCCACAATGTCTATGCCCCATTTTGAGAATGGCCAAGGATTATCCACCGAGTTTAGCATCGTTGCTGGTGCGTGGATTCTTTTGGCGAAACGTTGGCATTCTTCGCATCTTCTTGACATTCTTGCAGCGTCTCGTATCATCGTCGGCCAGTAATACCCTTGGGTCTTTGCTTTGTCTGCTAGAGATCTCATTCCACTGTGATTTCCTGCGTCCCCGCGATGAATATCTTTTAGCACCAGGTGGCCTTCGGATCTAGATAGACAGCGTAGCAAAGGTCCGAGGAAGGATTTCTTGTATAAGACCCCTTCTCTTAAATCGTACCTTCCTGCTTTTGATTGTATCTTCCTGGCTTGTTTTAGGTCTGTGGGCAGCGTCCCTTCTTTGAGAAAGAGATGGATCTCAAATATCCAGTCCTCTTCTTTGCTGAAGTCTTCATCTTCGTCTGCTCTTGTCATGATGTCATCCTCTTGGAAGTCATCGGCGATGTATTCTCCTATATCGTCGTCTGCTACATCTTCTCCCACGCTGCCCCTTTGGTTTGCAGCACAGAATTCTCGAGAAGAGACTGAGGGTTCGTAAACCCTAGTTATCTTGATTGCCTTGACATCCTCGTTTTTCAGCATGGATGAAACATAGGCCAAAGCATCTGCATGCCTGAGTTCCTTTCTGCTTAGGTGTCGGAATTTAATGTTTGGTATCTGAGATGCCAGTGTCTAGACTAAGGCCATGTATGTTGATAGGGTTTCATCGTAAACATTGTATTCCAACCCTATTTGTCGGATGACCAGTTATGAATCACTTGTCAGGCGTACATCGGTTATACCCATTTCTATTATTAGACGAAGAGCATGCACAACGGCCTCATATTCAACTATGTTGTTGGTATGCTCTTTGAATTCCAGTCTGAAGGCATGTACGATCCTATCCCCCGTGAGAGTGGTGATCACGATGCCAATGCCTGCTCCTTCTCTATTCTTCGAGCCATCAACGAAGACTTCCCATTATCTCGGGTTTGCCGGTTCGAGGATGTCGATGGGATCTTTGCTCTTGTCGATCTCTGGTAATCATGATGTTTTGAGTCCATCAATGAAGAATTCTTCGTCATTATCTAGCGGAATTTCTGCTAGGAAATCTGCTAGAACTTGTGACTTTTGGGAATGCGGAAGTTCATGGATGATGTTGAACTGGTCGAGATGGGTGTTCCACTTTGCAATTATTCCTACTTTCCCTGCACATTTGAGGACGGCCTCTAGTGGGGCTTTGCATGGGACGCGGATGTAGTGGGTCAGGAAGTAGGTCCTTAACTTTAAGGTTGCCCATACTAATGCCAAGATGAGTTGCTCGATCTTCGTATAATTTCTTTCTGCTGTGTTGAGAGTTTTGCTGACGTAGTAAATGGGCTGCTCTATCTTCGTGTTGGTTTTGACCAGCACCACGCTGACTGCATCCTCCGTTGCTGCTATGTACAGGGCCAAAACCTCGTCGGGATCGGGTTTTTGCAAGATGGGGATCTCAGCCAGGTATTCCTTGATTTTTTGAAAAGCTTCTTCACACTCTGCTTTCTATTCGAACTTGCTCCCTTTTTTGAGAATGTTAAAGAAAGGCTTACACCTGTCCGATGATATGGATATGAATCTTCCCAGTGCCGCTAGGGAACCATTGAGTTTTTGGATTTCTTTTAGGTTCTTTGGAGATGGCATTCCTACGATGGCCTCAATCTTGGCAGGGTCCACTTCGATGCCCCTCTTTGTTACCAGGTATCCGAGGAATTTACCTGAAGTGACGCCGAAAGTACATTTCTCTGGATTCACTTTCATGTTGTGTTCCCTCATTGCTTGGAAGATATCCTTCAAATCTTGGTGGTGATCCTTGCGTAGCTTGCTATTGATGAGAATATCGTCTACGTAAACTTCCAAAGTATTCCCAATCCATGGTTTGAAGATAACATCAACCATTCTTTGGTACGTTTCCCCTATATTTCGAAGTCCGAAGGGCATTCTTACGTAACAGTAGAGGCCATGCGGGGTGTAGAATGTCGTATGTTGTTGATCTTCTTATGCTAGGAATAACTGGTTGTACCCAGAGTATCCATCCATGAATGACATCACTTCGTACCCTTCGACTGCTTCGACCAATTGGTCGATGCTTGGCAGCGGATAACTATCCTTAGGGCACGCTTTATTGAGGTTGGTGAAGTCGATGCATATTCTAACCCCGCCATTCTTTTTTGGTACGATGACCATGTTCGAAATCCACGTTGGGTATTTGACTTCTTTGATGAATCCGACCTCTAGTAACTTACGAAGCTCCATTTCGACTGCTTTGTGAAATTCTGTGGCTACTTTTCGTACTTTTTTCCTGAAGGGTGGTGTGCCTGGATTTATACGAAGCTCATGGTGGATTGTCTTCGGGTCGATTCCTGGCATGTCGCCTAGATTCCATGCGAAGATATCTGCGTACTCCCTGAGCAACTTAATTAAGGATGCTTCTCGTTCCTTATCCATCAAAGTTCCGATCTTGATTATCCTAAGATTTTCTTCAGTCCCTATGTTGACTTCTTTTACTGCTTCCACGGGTGTAAACGTGGGCTTTGATTCCCCTAGGAGAGGAACATTATTTGATTGCTATTTGGTAGGCTGCTAGCCTTCTTTTATGGCTGACATACTGGCCTCTGCGTTTCCAACCGTATTCCCCTTTGAAAGGTTTCTCCCGGAGATTTCTTCCAGATAAGCATCGATAGCCTTCTCTTTCACGGCTTCTTTGTTTCGGGATCTTCGGGACTTTCGCTGCTCATCCTGTTCGTTGTTGAGCTGGTTCTGCAAGGTTTGACATTCTCGCGCAGTGACTTGGTCTCCTTTTATTTCCATTACCCCTTGGGGAGTTGAAAATCTAAGGTATTGGTGATAGGTAGCCGCCACTCCCTTGAGTTTGTGCACCCATCTTCGGCCAATTATGGCATTATAGGGTGATGGGGCGTCCACCACACTGAACCGGGTGTCGACCTTCATTGGCCCTGCATCTACTTGCAAGACAATGTCTCCTAAGGGCTTCGTGGCTGCTCCGTTGAAGCCGTAGATAGTATAGTACGAAGATAACAACTGCTCATCGTTGAGTTCCATTCGTTTGAATATATCATAGATCAGAACATTGAATGAGCTTCCCCCTTCGATGAGGATTTTTTTGATATTGCACCCTTCTACTGGCAGTGTGAGAACTAGAGGGTCGTTGTGATCCTCCATATCTTCTTCGACATCGTCAGTATCGAAGACCATGGGTGTGGCCATCCATTGTTCGTGTTCGTCCACTTCTTCCCCGTCGATTTTATACAGCTCACAATAATCTTCAAACTGCTTTATCAATCTTTTACCTATCTGGGCCGTTAGAGATGGCCCCACGGCCTCAGAACAGGAGATGGTGTTAAGGGTGCGGTTTCCTTCAGGTAGCTGAACCTGCTTACTTCGTTTAGTCTTATCTTCGTTGCTAGACCTCTGCACATACTGTTTAATATCTCCTGCGTCAACTAGCTTTTGGATCATTATCTTTAGGTTCTTGCATTTCTCTGTCAGGTGGCCATTGAAACAGTGATATTCACAGTACTCTTTGGACTTTTCTGATCTTGGGGGCTGCTTTCCCTTGGACCATGGCCAATCGAGATTCTCCCGACCCTTGATTTCCTTCAAGATGCGCGAGTAACTGGCATTTAGCTTGGTTTAGACCTGGTCTTCGAATTTTCGAACGTCCCTTCGTCGATCGTCCTTACGTTCCCTTCTGTCTTCGCTGGGTCGCTCATCTGAGTTGCCTCTTTTTGACCCGCTGGATTGTTCTACAGAATTTGTGCGTGGGGACGCTGAGTCTGAGCTCTGGGATTTTCTCGTTGGATCTCCTCTAAGCGTGCATGTTTTTCTATGATTACTCGAAGATCTCCTTCAGTAGCAGGGATGGTGTCGTGGATCTCGACAAATAGGGGGGTCATCCTGTCCATCCCCCACTTGTAGCAGTTGATGCTAACCACCGGATCCACGTTTCCCATGGCTTGACAGATCTTGTGCCATCTATCAGTGTATTCTCTGATTGTTTCCTTGTACTTGATTGCTAGCGAGAAGAGCTTATCCATCCCGGTGTTGACAACCTTATTATACATGTAAGTTGCCAAGAACTTCTCAGTAAGTTGGTCGTAAGAATCAACGGAGTTTGGCGGTAAGTTGTCGAACCAAGACAGTGCGGATCCTTTCAAACTTGAAGGGAAGTATCTGCATAATATGGCGTCGTCGTAATTCCATCGTGCCAATCATTCGATTATAATACCGAAGATGGGCAGCATGATCGCTAGATCCATCGTAACACTCGAAGGCCGGAACTAGATATTTCCGCGGAATGAGAGCTTTGGCTAAGTGTTGTGTCAGCGGAGTAGTGTTCGCTTTCTTCATCACTTGTTCCAACCTGCCGCCTCCTTGCCTAGCTTTTAGCTGTTTAATCTCCGTCATCATCTCGACACAAAGATCCTCCATTGCACGCTGATGTTCCTCTAGAATAGATGGTCGTCCTGGCCTGGGGGTGTCGCTGTCGAAGTAGTCCGAGTTATCGGGATTGTAATCTGGGTCGGATCTTCCTCTTGCGTCCCTTCGGTTAAATGGCTCTGGGTTGTTAGCAACCACCATTCTTCGATCTTGATTCAGCATTGGCGCCATAGAGTTAGCTTTGTCATGCTGATTTTCCAACTCCGCACTAAGGATAATTCTCTCTTTGAGTTGTTGGTTTTCCTGAGCTAGCAGAGCTACCGCGTCTGCGTATGTCTTTTGGTTCTTTCTCAATTCTTCAAGCTTTGCCATCATCTGAGCGTGTAGATGGGGCAAAACGATTTGCTGGTTTTCATGGAATTGAGGAGACGACCGTACGGAGGAGACTCCTTGAACCGAGCGAAATGTTCAGCCTCACACAGATACACTGTAAGAAGGGAGTGCTTTGAATTCGAGAGATCGATCTGTATTTTCTGGCCTAAACTAAGATAATGGTCGTTCCAGAGTAAATTCGGTCACAAGAGAGGATGGGTCGATCTGTAGGAGGGAAGCTGAGAAATGTGTGAGATCAATGGTGATCGAAGATTGTAGGTGTGTTGTATATTCTGAAAATAAGATAAATTCTGAATGATTGAATTTGCTCTGTTGAGAGTTGGATTGTTAATCTCGTGTTGTCTATTTGAACTGAGATTATCATTATTTCAATCATGATTCAGAGACTTATTTATATTGTTGGAATTGAAAACACCATGATCTCATGAAGTGTGACAGTTGATGGAATCAAAGAATGGGGAAGTGGAAATCGTGTTAAAACCAGTTGCTCAACGTGCGGAGACTTGGTTGATTTTCCATCCACTACTTTGTTAACTCCTTAAACTGATTGCACGACTTGCTCACATTCTCATCGTGTGTATGAACACATGTGCCTTAGACCGCCAGACCAAAACCCTAGTAAATATCCCCCATGTGACACGATTGATGTCTCGTGTGATTGTGGAATCTGCAAGGCAGACGTGTATTTAGTTAGTCAGTTGCTGACTTCATGACTTCATGGGACGATGAGTCCTTGTATTGTTGAGTCGAACGTGGTTTGGAAATGTTCTGAGACTCATGAATTGAACATGTCTGTTGAGACAGAGATACGATGTGTGAATAAGTTAACGTGAGCAAATATTGCTCATTTGATGAATTGTTGAATATTGATAATTAAACCAATATTCTTTGATTTGAGCAAGTATTGCTCGTCTGAGTAAATATTGCTCGTTTGGTGAATTATGGTAGCATGACCAAATAAAATATTAAATCAGAATACTGGCAATTGAACCGAGTATGATAAATAAAATGTTGATCACGGGATCAACGTAAAATTATTAGCGTTTGAATCTGGAATCATTAACCTTGGACTCAAAACCTTAATTTAATCAATTGATGATTTATTGATGGTTTATTGAGAATTAATCCACAGAAAAGGAGGGACCGGCTACATGGGATTATGAGTCGATCATGTAGTGCCCAGATGCTCAGGTAAGCAAATATCAAGATCTCCTGAAGACCAGTTAATTTGTTGATGAAAGGATGATTAAATGCTGGTTTAATCATTTATTAAAATAATGCTGAACCTTAGGTGATAAAACCCAATTAATTATGAAGAGATGAGGGACCGACCAAGGGGTCATGAAACCGGTCCTGGGTGTTCACGGGATCAATTGATGATCTTTCCAAGTTGTTTAGAAGAGTTTTGGACCTAATACGTGCAATTGTGCAAATTAGGTCAAATCATGAGAATACGTGGGACCGGCTTCTTGCAAGCCAAAGAGCCAACCTTGGTCGGTCAAGGTAACATGCTCACGTCACCAAAGTGTCCGTATGTTAATTCTGAGAATTTTGATATTTTCTGATGTGCATTTGAGCAATCATTTGAGAAAATATGAAGAAATCAGGGTTTTTTTGACGAAATCATCAAAACTTCATGAGATGAAGGAAAAATAGTAAAAAGTGAGGGAATCATGAAGTGTGGGACCGGCCATGGCCAAGGCATGGCTGGCCGGCCAAGGAGCTTGGTCCCACACGTTTTCCCCAATTTTCATAATATTTTCATGATTTTAGGGAAATATGATAAAACCAAGGAATTTGTTAAAACCAAGGAGTTTTTGTTGAAATCAAGGAGTTTCCATGAGATGAAGGAAACAAAAATATTAATAATAATAAAATAAGGGTGTGTGGGACCGGCTTGAGCATGGTTGGCTTGGGCTAGGGCCCTGGTCCCGTGAGTTTTCCCTTATTTTATGTATTATTTCATGATTTGAAGGAGTTTTCATAATTTGAAGGAAATCATGAAATCAAGGAATTTCATAAAATCAAGGAAATATAAAAATAATAATAATAGAATAAGGGGTTTGTGGGACCGGCCATCTTGGGCCCGGTCCCACAAGTTTCCTTAATTTTATGTATTTTTGTGTATTTTCCCATAATTTGAAGGAAACATCATGAAATCAAGGAATTTCATGGGATTAAGGAAACATGAAAAATATAATAATAATAATAAAATAGGGCGTGTGGGGCCATCTAGGGCATGACCGGCCGGCTATGGCCGGTCCCACGGGTTTCCCTAATTTTATATTATTTTTCATGGGATCAAGGAAATATCATGAGATTAAGGAGTTTTCATGAGATTAGGAAATAATAATAAAATAATGAGGAACCATGAGGTGTGGCGCAGGCCGGGATCAAGGCATGGCCGGTTGGCCAATAATCACGGCCCCACAATATTTTCCCTAATTTTATATTATTTCCTCAGTGTGAAGGAAAAACCATGAAACTGAGGAGTTTCCTCAAAACGAAGGATATTTGTTCAAATGAAAGGATTTTCATGAGGTCAAGGAGAATAATAAAATATGATAAAATATATAATTTTGGCGTGGGGCTGATCACGAAATGACTGGCCGGTCGGTGAGCCAGTCCCCTAGTGCCTTGAATATTATTTTATTATTTTCTTTCCTATTTGCATAGGTTCATCGTCTCGTTGTATTTTGAAATACTTGTTTGTTCATTCAGGTGTTTGTTAATGCATTATTTGTCGAATAAATTTACACCATTTGGTTGGGGATTACTCGAAGGTAACTCAGATGCCCGTGTGTTGAATATATATTACTAACCCATGGAATTCCGCTGGGAAGAACCATAAATTGAAGTAACGAAATATTATGAAAATATTGAATATTTTCCAGGGATTTGAATCTATTGATTTTGAGAATAATTAATTAATGGCTCTATACTAGTACGATCGCGTCTAGGAGTGTTAATTATTCAGAATTGAGTGATATGAGCTTGTTGAAGCGTCATACTTCTTTCATATAGTCGGGAAAACATTGTTACATCCTCAAGACGTTATTGCTCTATACTAGCGAGCAAGTCTGTCTAGGAGCCGTCTAATCTTTCGATTCTATATGAAGTAATTACTCGAATTTGCTCAAGTATTCATGAGATATGCCGTTGCCTCAGCTGAGAGACTACATATCTATATATACTCTGAGAGACAATATTCTCAGTCAGAGATTCTCATAGCATGATCTTTCATGCTTTCAATAAGAGACACGAGCCTCGATATTCATCTGATTGCTGGATCAGGAATACATATAATTATGGGTTTACGATTTTAGCCTTTGTCGAAAATCCACCATCTACGGAGCGGAGTGATTTGATCCTTGATTTTGCGTTCCTACCTGTATCTGTCCCCCAGCCGCTATCGTCTGGTCTTCGTCGATAATTTGTATCAACGGCTCTGGTGGATCCATCTGAGTGTTTCGATGTTCCACTGGTTGCTGCGTGGGTTGATTTGTTATTAGGAGTGGTCGATCGACTTGGAGGGGTATGTTCTGTTCATTGGTGAACGGCATCCCATAGAGGGGTTGCTACATCACTGACTCTGCCACCCCTTCACGCTGTTCATGCGGTCGGGTGGCAGCGGTCACTTTGGAGGCTTCCACTCTGGATGCACCGGATTTTGAAGCTCCATCTTTGGCAGCCTCGGCCTTTAGAGCTTCCGCTGCAATAGCGCTGGCATCTAAAGGCCTCGTGCTTTCAGCTCTATCCTGCGTCTTGTCTACGGCTTTGAGCTTTTCACCCTTTTGCTTACTCCTAGTCATAACTAGTGTCGTCCTCGGCGCCTCTTTTGATGAGACCTTTGTTTTTCCTACATCTTTGTTCTTCTCCATTTTCGATATCTTCTGCAAAGATAGAGAGTACACAAAGAAAGTGGGGTCCACGGGGAACCTATTATCAGAGTTAAGGAAATCAGACCCCGAAGGTGAGAAGAGATTATCCGGCTATTATTCCCCTCTTCAGAGGTATCGGATCTCTTGATTACCCCAGGTTTATTTTATAAGTTTGACTACAAGCATGCGTAGTTTGAAAAGGAAACATAGACATGGTAAAAAGTCTGTGGACGAAGATGTGGTTTAACTAACTTCTTTAAAATCGTTTCTAAGGTGCGGAACCTCTAATAAATGTATGAAATGAACATGGGTCTATACGTGGGTCTTATTTTTCAAAGATCAAAGCTCAAAAACATTTTCAAAGATGTAGATCTACTGAGGTAGACGTGGATCTATCCATAGGTTTTACTTTTCAAAGATAAAAGCTTTAAAACGCTTTCAAAGATGTAAATCTACTTAGATAGACGTGGATCTATCCATAGGTTTTACTTTTCAAAGATAAAAGCTTTAAAACGCTTTCAAAGATGTAGATCTACTGAGATAGACGTGGATCTATCCATAGGTTTTACTTTTCAAAGATAAAAGCTTTAAAACGCTTTCAAAGATGTAGATCTACTAAGATAGACGTGGATCTATCCATATGTTTAGTTTTTCAAAGATACGAAGCTCGAAAACTCTTATTAAGAACGTAGATCTAGTAAATAATGCGTGGATAGACTCAGAGTGACGTTATTTTCAGGCGTTTTTTATGAATGCTGAAATAAAGAATGCTCCAAGCACCGTTATTTTCAGAGAGCGGTGCACGGAACAGACAGAGTGCTTAAATCACAGGATAAGATAAATCTTTTACCGGGACAGAGTCCCTGTTTCTAGCGCCAGATTGTGAACACATAAATCTCGATGGCATCCACGTGTTCACAAACATTGTTCGCATACATTTAATACCATAAATTATGCGTTGTATGCGTAAAGGGGGATGATTATATCGATTCATCGACTCAGAGCCTTCGGGCTCGTCCTTGTCTAGTCGTATATTATCACAGACAATGCTCGTGTAGTATAATAAATATAGAGCGAAGTATAAGTATGAAGTTTATCATGCAAAGTACCGAATATAATGTGCGGAACGTAAATGCAGAATATAAAGTGCGGAATGTAGGTGCTGAAATATAACTGAGACAATCATTTACGTGGTTCAGCACTAAGGCCTACATCCACGGGGTTGGTGTTTCACTATGTATAGATTGATTACACAGATAGTCGAATGACTTTGAAGTATGAACTGAGGCAGCGGGATCAAGGGAATCACTTACTCTTCCTAATTCTCTCTCCTCTGTCCTCCTCCCTTAATTCTGGCCTCCTTTACTCTTATTGGGGAGGGGTATTTATAGGGTTGCAACGTGGGGTCCACTTCTGAAGACCGTTGTAACCTTTTCGTCTTGTGTTTTGTGTCAATACCGCGGACCTCTTCATCTTCTACGATGCCCCCAGCGTTCTATGCTTATTGTCGAAGAGTGTGATGGCTGTATCTTCCACAGGATGGTCGACACGTATGATGCTCAGAGTGTTTAATGCGGGTGGTTGAGTCGTCTGCACGCGCCAGACAAAGGTCCTCTGCCCCTGTCACATCCGCGTCAGTTGGACTTACCCCAGCCGTCGATCTTGGATCTTTCTTGAGATGGGATAAAGTGAGTCTTTGGGTGCTTTTCAGTGCTTCGCAGTGGCATTGTATCTCGGTACTCCTCTATCCTTAGTCATTGGATCTGTTAGATGAGGGCCCTGCCTTGATGACCCACGTCTCTTGGTTGTATGCGCGTGGCATCATATCTTGATGCCCTGAATGGTGTGCTTCCATGTGTTTCTCTATAGATACGTGGAGGATGATGAAATATGTAAACACACTGACGGAGTAAAAAGAAAATCCAGGGGAAATTAATTTTCACAGAGGGGTATCTGTCCGCGAAAATTGCAGGGGAAGGTTACACTGCCAGTTCCGCAGAACTGACCGGCTAACGAGGATTAAGCCAGAATTTGGGCTGGACTACTCAGATTTCATGCCTGGCCCACTTGGATTTTTAGCCGTTTTATTCACGAGTAATGTTTCGGCAGTGACCTACTTAGGCTAATTTGGTGCGTTTTTGGCAAGTGGTCGCAACCTAGTTCGCACATTCGGCACAGGCGCAGCAATTACTTGGACACCTATTTAAGAGATATTTCTACAAGTTCCAAAGGATCTTTAAATCTTTAACCACGCCTTTGGAGAGAAGAACACAAGGAAGAAAAGCTGGGGTTTTGGAGCAATTTCACCTTCGTAAAAATTTCTCTTTCATTTTCTTATATATTTAACATGGGTGTTTCTACATCCATGAGTAGCTAAACCTACAATTCATTGAGGATGAATTCTAAGTTTTAGACTTGATTTGGCTTAATATATGCATCTATTTTGAGTTCTTCATTTGATTATTGTTTGCTTCTACTTTAATGAATGTCTATGATTGATTAATTGATTGCTCTAGGTGGCCAGCTATAATAGTTTATTGATTGATTTATTTCTAGTAAAGGGTTAGGATATCCGTGTCATTGTTGAATAACCCATACACAAGTAGAAAACGTGAGACCTTGCAGAGGAATTCTGTGGAACAATCGCGTGTAGAACAACATTAGAAAGTGGACCTTGCGCTAAGAGTCTAACTACTAAGATTAACCTAAGTCATAAAATATAAAGCATTCGACCAAGTTACACCTTGAGTGCACTACTACTTGGTGGCTTGGACGAATAGAATATGATATTCGAGCGCTTCGATATCCAGTGACCAAAGGACTTTAGGGGATAGCACTGCGCTAGTTGTTATTCCACAGTTGATAATAATCTATGATTAATAATGAATTGATGAATATATTAACTCATTGACGGTTTAGTAACGAAGAAAACTCCTCGATCATCTCTCTCCATATTGCTTACAACTTAATCCTTTAATTACTTTGTTTATTTACTTCTAAATCTAAAACAAAACCCCCATTGTGACCTTTTGAACAACTAACAGGTTGTTAGTCATGGGAGATTTTGATGTATTTCAAGGGAGTTAGCAAATCCCCTGTTAGTCGTGGGGGAGTTTCTACAAATACCTCAAACTCCCTGTTAGTGGTGAGAGATTTCTAGGGAGTTTCTACAAATACCCCAAACTCCCTGTTAGTGGTAAGAGGTTTGATTAGAATCTCTTAAACTCCCTGTTAGTCATAAAACACTAGAAGTATAGGGAGTTTCATGATGTTTTTTTGCTTGAACAAAATCTCTCAAAAAACAAGAGATTTCTGGGGAGTTGGGGTTAAACTCCCCCAAATTTTCTAGACTCTCATACACTCCCTCTAAATCCCTAGGGATTTAAATACATTAAAATCTCTCAAACTCTCTCACGACTAACCCCCTGTAAATATCACTGCTCTTTGTGGGAATGAATCTTATTTGCTACTATATTATTCATTAGTAAAATAGAATATAAGTGAATTAATTTGAGCACCTACGACAGGCATCATTAGCCATATGAGCACTTTCATAGCAACCTTATTCATCTTCACCATAACTAGTTCAAATGACTCAAATGAACTAGTTAGAGAGTTGTTCAATTGCTTAGATCTCATAGAAGTATACAAGACACAATCGAAGCAAAATCAATTTTGATTCACTCGAATCAGTTCATGAACATTATAGCCACGGATTGCAAAGATTGCGTTCCTTATTATATAAATGTTTTAGTTCATGAATAAATTGATTTTAGAAAGTAACCTGCTTAGGTATGCAAACTGTACGCATACTTTAGGTTTCACGGACGCATAATTAAGTGACCGTATTGAGTTTGTTTTTACTTCCAAACTCTAGTAGAAATTCATGGGCGTGAAACTTCCTCTAGTATGCATACATGTACGCATACTTACCCGGATTTCCAACAACCGCCAGTACGCGTAAGGGTACGCATACTTTAGGTTCCTGGTTTTGGAGTATTACACAAATGTGAGAACACACTATGTTTATATCCAAACATGGTTACTTGTTCTAAACTCTCATTTCAATCATTGAAACTTTCTTAGAGATGTTAAAATAGTCGTTATCCACAAACTATTTTCATCAAAGCGATTTTCAAGTTATTGAAATAATCAACATGACTTTCGTCACAAGTAAAGATGAACTTGGCCAAAGCGAAAGCTTACCAACACATATTTCGATAAATAGATAAGCGAGATAAACTCGGCTCAAAATATCAAATGTGTATAATCGAAGTCTATATAGCAATACGACTTTTGTCTCAAATAGGATATAAAGTAGATAGACTTTTGAGTGATAGATAAGTTCAAGTCTCCACATACCTTTTGTCGATGAATTTCCACAAGTTCCCTCGAGTAGTTCTTCGTTTTCATTTGATGAACGTCGTGGAGTCTAGAGCTCAACTACACTTACTATCCTAATCCGAGACTTAGCTATAAGTAGATTAGAAATCAAGACTTATAGTTTTGGCAACTAAACTTGACAAACAAGCTTGAGATAGAAACGCTTGCGAGTTCGACCGAGCAATGCACTAACACTATTAATCGTCTTAATTCCTGGATCATGAGTTAGAGATCTAGTAACAATCTCAACTTTTGAGTATTCATGTGTTGATGGTGGATTTTTATTTAAGGCTAAAATTGTAAAAGCCAAAATTATGCGCTAACATCTTGCAAAAGATAAAGCCATTAATAAGTGATGAATACTTCTTCACTTTACTAATTCACTTAGAATGGAGCATGTGGCAACAATCCCATTCTGTGAATTAAATACACGAAATTCATCCAGGTTGGAGCATGTGGCAACAATCCCATATACCTTGTGAATTTACAGCATTATTAGTTAATGCATAACCAGCCTTGTATTTCCTGTACTCATTACCGGTGCGGCATGACGACTGAGTGTTGTTCTCAGCAGAGCAACACGAACCTCCAAGCATTAATAATGAAGCATGTACGAAATACCCGTACAGGCTACAACTCTCGGTGTGTTATACTAGCCCGATTGAGCATACAACTCTCGGTGTGTTATACTAGCCCGATTGAGCATACATCTCTCGGTGTGTTATACTATCCCGATTGAGCATGTTTGAACCTGGACTGTCCATATCAGTCTCAGAAACGATCACAACCATCCAACTTCACCAGCATGATTGGATGGCTTAGATTGAATCCTTGACCCCAAGCAGGTATTGGAATATTCACTACCGACCCAACGCGGGCCCCGCATGGTCGGTCTCCCCTAAAGGGTGGCATAGCTTGACAAACCGTCCAAGCCAAAGCAATATGGACGAAAAACCCTAAATTAGGGTTTGCGGCACATTACATGTATCGTAAAACAGTCTCAACCATCCATCTTCGCAGGCATAAATGGAGGGTGTAGATGTAGATTCAAAGGGCCCAGAGCATGTCAACACAAACACCGTGGGCCCTCCTACATACATGACCGATCGGTCAGGACCAACTATTGTTGGTCGTTCCAGTTCGTGCGCCCAAACAAGGCATGACGCATGGCCGGTGAAACCCTAATTAGGGTTTGAACAATCACGAGCGTCCATTTTCTCCTGCACGAATAAAGAGTCCAGGATTAGACTAAGCAGGTCCGGTGCATATCAACATGACCACCGCAGGCCCATCTATTTCCACACCCGATCGACCAAGTCATATCATGCCTGTTTGCCTCGATTCGCACGCCCGAACTAGGCATGGTCGCACCTCCCGATTGCAAACTAATCTCGACCACTCAACTTTGCCGGACAAATTGAGTGGCTTAGATCACGTTTCTATGGGATATTAAGATATTGATTGTATACCAGCTCGCCGTCTGTATACCAGACTAATCGACCAAGACCGACCAAGCTTGGTCGTCTTGAAATGCGCGCCCGAAGTGGGCATGATGCGCGGCTTTTGCGGCACCAGATATCTGTTGCAAATTGATCTCGACCACTCAACTTCGCCGGACAAATTAAGTGGCCCATATCACACTATCACGAGACAATGAGGTATGGGCGCCTACACTGTCATGTCGTCTACACACATGCACGATCGGCCTTGCCAAAATTGTATCCCAAGCTTGGATTCGACCAAGCTGAAGAGTGATGCTTGCACACCTCTTCAAAAACCCTAATTTCACCAACGGTCGCAGATGAGTGTCTCAAAGATCATCTCGTCTGTCCAACTTCACCGGCTTGGTTATACAACCCTGGTCAGGAGTTAATTGGTTAGTGAGGCGTCATGGTGATCACCACCTGTCACTTTACCACACCATGATGCAGTACCTGGATAGAATACACACGATACTTACTTATTTAATCTAGCATATTCATGCTACTTTCTGTGGGTCCCACGATCCACACACTCGAGACATCAATCATGTCACAAACTGGGGGATACATACTGGGGTATTGGTCTGGCGGTTTACAGCATGCAGCGTGCAACGCGCCATCACAAGAACGTGTCAGGAAGTCATGGGCGGTTAGAGATGACAGGAGAAGTGGGCAAGACTGGTCGTGTAACACTAACACACACACTACTCCAGCATTCCACTTCCTCCACTTCCCACGAGAGACGTGAATAAGGCTCAAATGACTTGTATAAATAGGTTCTCCTCCCTATTTCCAAAAACAGAACAAGTCCAGACAACAGAGGCAAGTGTTGATACCATCGTATTCAAACACCGGAACTGATAGCTTACATCCTGCAAGCCAGTCCAGCTTTCTGATACAAGTTATACATAGCCAACACCTTCACAATCTCAACACCTTCTTCGCTTCCCTCCCTAAGATCAACCCCATCTCCTTCACTTTGTGACCGAAACAAGTCTGGAACGGCCATTTCTTGGTTTAGGCCGGATTTGCACAGATTGATTTCTTGAATCTACAAGCACTCCGTGCAAAGTGCATTTGTTTAAGGTATAGACTCATTTCTCATCCACACACCCCAAATTACCAAAACCGGCGAAATAGTTTTCACCCATAAACAATTGGCGACCACAGTGGGAGGTTGATCTCTCGGTTGCAAAAATTGAATTCTCAATTTTTTGGTTTTCATCTCGCGATGCATCCTCACCCGGAAACCACAGGTGGTTCAGATATCATGGGAAGTGTAGCTAGAATACTGGAGGATGTCTTGGCAAATCAAACCGGTATCGCTAGAAGACAGAGCGAAACATTCCGCCTTTTGAATGATATAACAGCACAATTACAAGAAGGGTCGGCAGGCATCTACTCAGACAGTACAAGAAACACTGAATCCTTATCCATGAGTCACACCTTTACCAGTGGAGATGCAGAAAGAGCGCGTAATCACAGGGGACTCAGGAGAGACGAACAACATGGTCCAGCCGACAACGAAGACTCGAGGCAAAAAGACTTGTACGGGGTACCACAACGTCTGCCGGATAAAGAAAGGGAGCCTGCAGCTTACGGAGCCCTCCTAGAAGATTTATATCTCAAGACTCTTGTCGAAGCCTGGAAGACCGTCCAATCCGCATCGACCTTTCAACTAAGTGAAGAAATGCTTAAGGAAGGAGAGATCAATCAAGGAACACGTGAGTACAGAGGATGGGAGCGTTCAATTCGATCACTCAGCAGTGATATTACGACACCTTCCACACCCCGTCACCCAGTCAAGCGATCCGCGGATATGATGGCACTCACAAGTCTTCAAACTTCATCTCCGAAACGTGCTCTACATCGAAGCCATGTAGAGACACCACAACGCCCACGAACGCAGGAAAAGCTAGACTCGAAGTACCTACACTTTCCATTCCCAATGGAAAAGATTTTGGAATTGCTTGAGGCGTGGGTACAAAATAGAGAGGTGGAGCTACCTCCTGTATGGCGTTCACCAACTGATCAAGAAGTAATGGACCCGAGGTATTGTCATTTCCACCGGTTCCTTCACCACCCTACCAGTGAATGCAACGTTTTGAAACGCATTGTTCAGAAGAAGCTTAGTTCAGAGGGATAGCTTTCCTTCTCTGAGAGATTAATGCGGACGATTTCCTTAGAGAGGCTACTTCGGTTTGATACAAGTGAAGCTTCAAAAACAAGTAAGTTCTATTCAATAATTTTACAAGAAAGATAGTTTTAAAATTCACTAGGGACTTGGCATCCCGCACATAAAGAAAGAGGCTCAATGATCAAACGCCATGTTTGTTTCCATTCATACTTCCCTTTTATGCGACATTTGCAATTTCATATGATATGTGCAATCATTCATGACCAAGATGAAAATTCCATTTAAAATAATCTCTTTCAGAAAAGTCATTCACAAAACTATCTCAAAATAAACCAATTCAATTACCTATTAGTTCAAAACCGGAAGTCAAATTATGCAAGGAAATCCTCACTATCACTCAAAAAGAAAAGCATCTAAAAGAAAAGGCAAGTAGGTGGCACGAATCCTTCAAGGAAAGTTCTTCAGCAGCAACTCGTCCTTCTAGGCAAGAGAGACTTTCATCCTTTGAAGTACAGCCTGCTTCAGCTTCAACTCCTTAGATAACTTTTCAACCTCTTCTTCCTGGCGAGTAACACAGTCTGCAGAAGGGACTTCATCTTGTAATTCCTGGAGCTCCTGAATCTCGGAGAACCCTTTGAAGAACCAAGGAGCATTGAAGTCGTACTGCGCAAACACATCTCGATGGCACTTCCAGTCTTCAATCATCTCCTCAGAAATTATTCGACCAGTCGTGACGCTCATCCCATGGATAGAAAATAAAGCTTCCTGGACGCGGTTGACCAATGCAAGACGACTTTTGAGCTTCATAGTGGTAGCAATGTGGCCGTGCTTCTCCCATATCGCCGTGTACAACCCTTCAAACTGAGCTGGCACGCTGAATCCTCCAACCAACACATGACCTAGATAAGGGACAGTGAAAGGAGGATCGAACAAAGCCCCAGGCTGCATTACCAATACTTCACCAATCACAGGAACCTTGTCGGTTGCAGGAGGCCTTTCAGAAGAAGTCACCACGACAGCTTTATTGATTGGAACCTGCTCAGAACGTTCTTCAAGGGGAGCCACCTCAACAATAGCGGATGTTGCCTCTCTTACATTCCTCCCGATGTCTACTTCACTCTGGGTGCTAATTTCCATTATAGCCCCATCAACAAGATCACTTAGGGAGGCACCTTCTCCAACCGAGTTAGCGTCATCTCTGTCATTGTCTGGAAAAGGAGCGGTTTCACCAGACTTCTCAGCATAAAGATCAGTGTTACCAGACTTCTCAACATGAGGATCAGTGTCGCCATATTTCTCAACATGAAGGCCAACGTTACCAGACTTCTCGTTCTGAATTCGCGCCAACCTTGTGAAAACATTCTCTTTCGGAATTCCCTGATTTCAAGCAAGGATCACTCTTAGAAGAATTTACTCTGGAGAAATGAAGGAATCGACAGAAAGAGATTTAAATATCTGCATATTGGAGGAATTGAGGATCACCGAATCACATGCCTGCCTTTTAGATCTCTCTCCTTCTTGGGGACTGCAATCATCAACTCTGGTCCGTTTGCCTGGAAGTGGCTTCAACCGGAAATGCTTCTTCAAAACGTCAGAAGATGGCTCACCGTGGGAATCTGTCACAACATCCTCCGAGAATTCTTGGAAAGCCAACAGTTGCTTCCTCCAAAATTCCTTATACTCATCATTTACCATTGGGTTTCTCCCAATAGGCCAGAAGGGAAGACTCTGCAGTGCCAAGAACACGTCATCATTAAAAATACCCGGGAGAAGTTCTTTCGGAGCCTCCGACGGACGGAACACCCTGGTCAAATCCCATTTGACGAGCAGCCCTGTCAATGTTGTACGGAGTCACAGTAAATTCTTCGTTGAATAGAGACGAGATATATCCCGGAATGCAGCTGTGCAGATAAATAAGTTCTCCAAATTTCATAGTCTTGACATCGGTACGCAACACAACATCAGGACTGACAGAAGCAATAGCAAAAGTCTTCAGTTGAACAATGGAAGAGTGAATCGGCCCCCATGGATGGAAATTTACAGGAGACACATTATCAAATATGTCCACGAGTTTCGCACCGGTTCTGGGATGCCTCCTCTGCCAACGGAGTATTCTCGAGCCACCATACAAACTGCTGAGCGAAGTTGCAGTAATAGGAGCATAACTTTTTAAATGTTCCCACAAGAATGCCTGAAGAAAAGCGAAGTGGACGTACGACTCCACCTTCTTGTACCCGTTGGAAACATGCATGTCCATTGCTAAGGCGTCCAGATGAGAATACAACGATCCAAGGAACAAGGCACCTAAGGGAAGAACTTCACCTTTTGCTAGCTTTATAGCAATCTTAACCAGGACACCTCTTATGGTCTTCTTTCCAGAACCGTCGTCAAATATATCTCTGGATAGCCACAAAGACAAGAATGCAATCACGCTGAGCTCGTTTTCCAACTCTTGATCCGGTTCTGGGTCTGCAGGAGACCACTTCGATACCCACCAGGTGTAAAAGCATCTTGTATCTTTTTTCTCCTCCTTGTCCAGATCATCGAATTTTGCCACCTTTTGGAGTATAGCATCATAATCACGTTGTTCCGTGTCAGAAAGATCGTAATAAAAACTCCCAACGACAGGCAGGTTCATCAATGCAGCTACGCTTTCCAGAGTAATAGTCATCTCTCCCCATCTAAATATGGTTGTATGAGTAGAAGGGCGCCACCGAGAAATGAAAGTAATCAAGCCTGCATCATCTTTCTTAATTTCGAGAGTAGAAGATTCCATGACTGCGTTGAGGATTTGCGCTTTGGTCAAATTAGCTTTAACATCCTTATTATTCAACATGCGTCTTATCCACCCTTCATAAGAACCCAGCGGAGTATGACAAATCTTGAAGTCAATAGGAGAAGGCGGATATTCATTTCTTCGAAGACAGAACCTCATCACAAGTGCCGAAGAAGAAGATGGATCAGCTTCCATATTTTCTGAACCGGAGAGCAGGACTATCTTATGAGAGGGATGTTTCCTAATGTTTGGAAAAGGCAAGGTGAACAACTCGTCAGCAATGTTCGGAATATTTTTGAAGTTGTCAACACTTCCTGACTTAGCACCAGCATTATCTCCAGAAGATATCTCAACATGAGTTCTTTTCTTCATTCTACAATAAAAGACAGGAGTCAGTACTTGTATAAAAACGCATGGGATGTGTGGTCGCACACGACAGAACACACATTCACATTGGAATACACAAGGTCGGGATTGGGTCCAAACACCGGTATTGATCAAGTGACAAGTCCGGTATTGATCAAGTTTCAAGTCCGGTATTGATCAAGTTTCAAGTCCGGTATTGATCAAGTGACAAGTACGGATCAAGTTTCAAGTCTAGTATTGATCAAGTTTCAAGTCTGGCATTGCTCAAGTTTCAAGTCCGGTATTGATCAAGTGACAAGTCCGGATCAAGTTTCAAGTCTGGTATTGATCAAGTCACAAGTCCGGTATTGCTCAAGTTTCAAGTCCGGTGTTGCTCAAGTTTCAAGTCCGGAGCAAAGGTGTTTACCTAGCAAACTAGGGTTTTACCTTAAAAAAAAAAAAAAAAAACGCTTACCTTGCTGCGAACGGACGGACGGCAACGGCGAGCTCCGGCGGCGTTGGCAGCGGCAGTCGGTGGCGGCAATGGAGATCACGAACGGGAGCTGCCGAACAAAAAAAAAAAGAAGTGTGAAGAAAAGGAAAAGGGGTCGGTCCCTTTTATAGACAAAAATTCGGAAGAATCCCAATAGAACAAGGATTCATTTTTGATTGAATTCCTCTTTTTCTTGGATTCCTATTTTGATTCAAACACGCAAGGAAGGAAACCGGTCCCACCAAAGGATTTCGCGCTTGCACAACGGCGTTTACATGGACAACTGCTAGCGATCGATCAAAATTCCTCCGGGTAAACTTTCTTTATCCTGTCTTCTTCACATAACTATGTCACCATCTCATACCTACCCCACAATAGCGTAACCATTATGCGCTAGGCAGGGGACTTAATGTTGATGGTGGATTTTCATTTAAGGCTAAAATTGTAAAAGCCAAAATTATGCGCTAACATCTTGCAAAAGATAAAGCCATTAATAAGTGATGAATACTTCTTCACTTTACTAATTCACTTAGAATGGAGCATGTGGCAACAATCCCAGTATTCTGTGAATTAAATACACGAAATTCATCCAGGTTGGAGCATGTGGCAACAATCCCATATACCTTGTGAATTTACAGCATTATTAATTAATGCATAACCAGCCTTGTATTTCCTGTACTCATTACCGGTGCGGCATGACGACTGAGTGTTGTTCTCAGCAGAGCAACACGAACCTCCAAGCATTAATAATGAAGCATGTATGAAATACCCGTACAGGCTACAACTCTCGGTGTGTTATACTAGCCCGATTGAGCATACAACTCTCGGTGTGTTATACTAGCCCGATTGAGCATACATCTCTCGGTGTGTGATACTAGCCCGATTGAGCATGTTTGAACCTGGACTGTCCATATCAGTCTCAGAAACGATCACAACCATCCAACTTCACCATCATGATTGGATGGCTTAGATTGAATCCATGACCCCAAGCAGGTATTGGAATATTCACTACCGACCCAACGCGGGCCCCGCATGGTCGGTCTCCCAAAAGGGTGGCTGACCGCGGTCGTAAGCGTCAAAAATATAATTACACTTTCTTACTACTCAAAATATAAATATAGCAAGGGCAAGAAATGATCGATCCCACAGAGAGGTCTAGGTTGTCAAATTGTTTCGGTTCCCTATAAATAACACCGGGGTTTTGTGATTTTATAAACTAAAATAAAAGCAAATAAAGCAAAGCAAACAAATCAAATCAAGGATAAGAAAGTATTGGTCATGGATTTCGTTTTCATTCACAAACATGGTTTCACCACAATAACTAGAATTGATATTTTAATCTCAACTTTTATTAAAGACCTTAGAATACCTTGATCGCAAGAATATCCCGCAAATCTCCTCATGTCATCAACAAACACATTAAAAGATGCGAATATGAATTCTACCTAAAAGAACAACCTAACGTGTAAAAGCACTAATCAAGTTTAATTCCCTAGATGCATTAAGTTCTATGAAATCAAAGCCAATCAAAGCAATCGAACGTGGAAAGCGCACTAATCCGATTTAACAAAGGTTATCACTCACATATGATCATAAGAATATATCACTACAAACTATAATCATATTTATGCTACTTGCAATCCGGAATCATCACTTTTGCGTATAATAACCCTAATCTAGCAATAGAGATGAAAGCAAACTCAATCGACTCGCGACTCGACTAACAAGCATTCAAATCATGTAACAATATTCATGGTGAATCATAAACGATAATATGAGAGAAAACTAATTTATTGAATTAAAACCCATGTTTGGAAATTCAACTTATTCCATAACCAATAATAAAACTAGGTACTCATATTCATGGAGTTCATAACAAGAAGAAAGAGAAGTCTCATGTTTCTAAACCCTAGAATAAAGTTGAGGAAAAAGAATTGAATCAAAAATATAATAATTGATTTGAGAAAAGTCTTCTCTTTTATAGCTCCACTCCTTCCAAAACTAGGTTTTGTCTTCAAAGTCCATTAGTTGGAAATTCACCCGGCCCACGAGAGAGAAAAACCCGTGTAGAAATTCTGTCCCAAAAACGCTCGCCGGAAAACTGGGATTGTGGCCGGAACTTGGCCGGAAAGAGTTGCCGGAAAGTGTCTCAGGTGACCGGCCCGGTCAACGGTTCAGTGAGTCAACGGTCCAACTCAGCGGGTCAACTCGGTCGGACAAGAGTCAAACCGATTCGGGGAGAGTCGGCCAGAACCCGGTCGGGTGAGTCGAGTCTCCGAGTCGGTCGAGTCGACTCGAGTTAAATTGGCCAGGCCATTGCACAATGCCAAACTCTGATGCATAATCCTTGTGCTGTAGCCTAACTCCTACCCAGCCATAATGTTCATCACTAGCTTCAGTCCTAGCTTAATCTTCTTTCTTTCTTGCACTCAGCTCAACCACCTGAGCTGCATAACCATCCATCCATTCTTCCATGTAGTTCAAGCTCAACCCTTCACCATTGCTTCGCTCTTAACTTGACCAATGACCATACATTCAATTCCTGCACTTGCATTTCCAAATTCACAAAATGTAGAACCAGCCTCCTATTGCGCAGGCTTCAAACTTTGTCTTTGAAGTTGATGATATCATCATCTGTCCCTGTAAAATTCCATCTATAACTCCCTGCGTTCCTTGCCTTTGACAGACCCCATAGCATCAGCCTCATTCTCAGCTCTGCCAACATCTCCCTGTCATTAATCACCAACAGCTTCATCTCCTCATAACTGCTCAATCCAACACAAAGACTGAATCTCGAAATACACCCGACAATCACCACCATTTCGGTTCCATGGCTGCAACACATATTCATCTCTCGCACACCATCTCGTATATCACCGACCAATCGACTCCCATCAATTTGAATCTCCCATTATCACAAATCCATCAACAAAACCAATGATTCTTCATTCCCAAAGAACACAATCAAACCACGACTTCGGATATATCTTCTAATAACAAAGAAGAATGTCAATTGCACATCAAATGTGCTCACGGACCCATTCCAACGCCCGAGTCACTTGCGATTGTTTACAGTTACCGCACAGCCACCCTAACTCACCGCCACTTGATTCAAAACCACCAAGAATTCTTCTCAACCCTCGTAGCTTCTTTTTGCTCGACAAACACAACCCGCAATGCCCCGCTTCACAGACTTCATCACTTGTTCTTCCCTGATCCGCAGCTACACATTCTGCAGCTCCATTCTTCACTCCATCTGAAACACCACCTGCAACCATAGCCAACACCCTGAATTCTCACAACTTCACCTCCTACAGCCCACAGACTTCAACCTCAATTCTTGCACATCAGTCCCATTGAGCCATCTCCTGCCATTCTTCATAACCACCATCTGCTCCAAACAAACCGCCTGCAATTCCTACCAACTCTCACCGCCAACTCTGCTGCAATGTAAACTACAGCCAACACCACAAGTCTCACAACACCTCCGAGACATTCAAATTCTAACCAAGTCCCCGCAATCGCATCACAAAGAACACCATCATTCCATCTCTTCATCAGTCGGTGGCAGCAACCCAAACTCCAGCTCTTCTTCTCTCTGTCCGCCAATCCAACTCGAACTCGTCATCCAACTTCCTTCATATCACTGCCAACAAGTTCTTCGAGTTCAACTCCTACAGATGTAAGCAACCATATTCCCCAACAAACTCACGCACAACATAACCCATCACCTCATCATCACATCTGTCGAGAATGACAACAACAACTACAAATTCATTCTCGCTGTCCGTCACTCGCTGTGTTTCAAAACTCAATCTGAGCTCCTCCATCCCAGTCTTCAAGAGTAGCAAACAATACATCACCACCTCCATTAATCGATGCCGTTATCAGCAACATCCTCAGTTTCGGCAACCCAATCATTGATTCTTCTAATCTCTCAAGAACACCATCTCTATCACCCTGAGTTCACTCTAAAACCCTTCTTCTGATTCCTCTTTTACAGTTCGAGCATCACCAGTTAATCGAATCAATTTCATCTTCTCTAGTTCACTGGAATCTTCTGAGCTTCAAACAACAATCTAGGACAGCAAACTCATTTCACAGTACCACGACCTAATTCTTCCACGAGCTTTAATCGATTCACTAGCTGTTATTGTCGATTAATTCTTTAGCCGATCTTCATTTGAGCATCAACAGAGGTGATTACACGATTCGCCATCTCCCTCTCAATTGAACTCTCACAGCAGCCTCTTCATCGATCTAACAAGAGATTTCATATGAATTCGGCTGCAAAAGGGAAGAACGAGAGAAAAATAGAATGGGAATTGATTCCCAATTCTCTCGACCTAATTCTGTCTTAAAGGTGGGACGTTATTTGCACCCATCGTTAACTACACCTGATTGGGTGCCTATATAAATGGTCACTTCTGATAAGGGCTAGCCAGATGGCAGCCCCTTAACCACAGCTAGTCTGTCTTTAAAAACCCTCCAAAACAGAGATGCCCCTTAACATTGACTGGGCTCCAGATAGTGCTCGCCCAGTGAAATGACAATTACTGCCTTTTCACTCTAAATGAGTAGTTTCTCCTTCTTTTCCTCCGTGCGACTCCAAAGCACCTAATAACTCAAAAACACGCGTAAAGTACATAATTCACAAGAAAAATAGCAAAGAAAGCGTAACTACTAAATAGTAAATACGGTGTATTATACACCTATCAGATTCCCCCACACTTAGACTTTGCTAGTCCTCGAGCAAATCAAACAAAACAATAAAATACAACAACTCCGTGTCGTCGAGGCTACGGTCACTTTTAGCATAAATAACAAGCCTTTAAACCCCTAAGTGTCCCTAGTGGACGAGTTATAGTCTCGTGAAGGTTTACTAGAGATATACCTACAAAACCTATATTTCAAACTCCGTCTATTCGTGACAAATCAATGAACGAATCCAAAATGACTACAGGAGGAGGTACCTTGCAAATTCAATTCATATATATTAGCAAATAAACTCTAATTAGATAGTTGAACAAGCCACAATACTCGGAAACTAACAAACCACAATCACAAGAAAAGATTAAGAGGATGGATATAGATGTAGATATTGGCGAATGTTCACAAGTGTTCGATGTTTCCCATATCTGTCTGAAGGTCACTGCTAAGATGAACCTAATCTTATTAGATTGAGCTACTGGTGCTGAATGCTACATCAAATCAATTGGCATATACAAGGGAACCAAGAGTGACTTTATTCAACACAATAATAATTTCTTCTCTTTTTTTTTTTATATGATTGGATCAAACTGGATCCAATTTCTCTCTTTTTTAGACGGCATGATTAGATCTTTTGGATCCAAGCGCATGCTTCTTGTCAGCAAGTACATGATAGTTGCCTTGGATCCATTCCACGCTTGTTTAGGCGACGGAGACAGGGGACTACGTTTCACACATACTGCTATTCCCAAGTGTCTTTTTATTCCGTTTTGGTCTAATTGATCGGTCCTTTTTTTTTTTTTTCATAAATTTTTTTCATTTTTTTTTTTTTTTTTTTTTTTTTTAGTAACTCAACCACTCTATTTCATCCTAGCAGTAATAACACGTCGATGTTTAGTGACCCACCAAAGCACTTAGAGAACAATAGATAAATATGAAAAAAATAAAAATAGAATGTGATATGGTGATATTCCGAGATATGGTAACAACTATCATGTTAATTTGTGATTTCTGAGCTATCTTCTTCCCTTTTAGTTAATTGGTTCCTCAACTCTTGCATTCAAAATGGTTCCATCCACTAATATGGTGTCAAAAACAAACTATACAAACATATAAATGCTCCCCCACACTTAAACTTCACATTGTCCTCAATGTGTAAAACCGAAAGTTCTGAATTCTGACGTAACAACAGATAAAACGCAAAAACTGTACAAATTGGTAAGGAATTTGGAAAAACTCCATTTCACAAAAGTTGTTCATCTACGTGTTTTCTACACAGTGTCAAAATTTCACAGTGTTTTGATAAACGGTCTGACAGTTATGGTCTCTGGACTGAACTACGCGCAGTCTGAAATTTTCTGACGAAAAGGTATTCGTCATAATTCTCTTCTAAGATAGATTACGGACTCAATGAAATTAAACATAGGGATGCAAATATGATATGAAAACAGTAAAAAACGAAACAAAAATAAAATAAACAGCAAAAGGATAAAAGATACAAAACCGGTGGGTTGCCTCCCACTTAGCGCTTGTTTTAAAGTCGACGGCCCGACTTAGCTTCTTGTAAGATTCATTCCCCATACACCAATAATCTGAAAAGTTGGGGATCCGTCCATAGAACCTGTTTTGCAAACACTAGCTTCACACAAATATTAGTAACATAAAGCAAAAGTGAAGCTATGAACCGATAAAAGCTTCCCCCACACTTATTCTTGTCCACACTTGGAAGTGTATAAAGAATATAGAAGTTGGGTACTTCCACGGTTTCTGGTTCCATAACCTGCATAGTATGAGAATCAAGTTTCTCTAATGGCGGAAAACGAGAAGTAAAGTCATTCAACAATATTCTCGAAGCACATACATTCAAACCAATAAGAGGTAAAGGAGAAGAAACAATAGGCAAAGGGTTAGATAAACCTTGCACAGTCTCTTGTATCACGGAATCCTCTTCATCCTTGAAAAACTCAAGTGAATTATTCACCTCTTGTATATCATGGTCCTCTATCAAACCTTGTAACCATTCTTCATCCGTTTCTGCCTTAACCAAAGTCTCGACATAAACATCATCATTACAATCATTTGCAAGCTCAATTGGGTCTTCCACAATATTGGTCAAAACGGTCTCATTCTCAACATACTCCTCGTTGTTGTAAGGCACATACTCTTTTGCGGATCCAAATTTTATTATAAGAAACTTTTTTAGAACACTCGAAAATGCATCATCCTCAAGCTCCACCCTTTGAATAGGCTCTTGATCATTATTAAGATCAATGCTTGAGTAATCTACACAAGTGTCGACATATTCCTCTTCATCTTCATCTTGATCCCAAAAAGACTCCTCGGAGATGTCACCATGAGTTGTTTCAAGCAATGTATCATAATCACCGTCACTATCATAGTCAACATAAGATTGTTCCTCGCTGAATTTAGTGTTGCTAATCTCTAACTCATCCTTTTGAATAGGTAAATGATCATTATTACGATCAAGAGTTGAGTTAGCTACACAATTATCCACGAAAGTGCCCAAGGATTGGCCTTTTTCAACATTAGCATCAATCAAATATTCATCACAAACCATATGCACATTAAAATTATCCATATCTTCCTTGTATTGATCAATGCCTCTTCGCAAGCTATCCATACCTTCACGAAGTTCTTGGAGTTGCTCGTTTGTAGTCTCTTTAGCTTTTTTAAATTCCTCTTGTAAAAAGTTGGAAACTTGATCTATAAAGTTAAAGACTTTTTGTTCACAAGCATAAGAATCCTCCCATACTTGTGGTTGTTCACACACATACCCGCCATAAGGTTGTTGAGGAAAACCATAAGGTTCCATGGAATATTGGTCATAGCCAATAAATTGGTTTTGATTATACCCATGGAATTGGTAGTTGTCGTATTGTTGAGGTTGTTGAAAACCGTATCCGTTGTTCCAATATGCTCCTTCCATAGAAATAAGCACCTGAAATAATTCTCAAACTAAGGTTAGAACCCAGAAAAAAATAAAAAAAATAAAAAAAAATAAAAAATAAAACAAAAACTAAATACAAAAATAAGAAACCAAAAACAATTAACAACCGCTGCCTCCCCGGCAACGGCGCCAAAATTTGACCGCGGTCGTAAGCGTCAAAAATATAATTACACTTTCTTACTACTCAAAATATAAATATAGCAAGGGCAAGAAAGGATCGATCCTGAGAGGTCTAGGTTGTCAAATTGTTTCGGTTCCCTATAAATAACACCGGGGTTTTGTGATTTTATAAACTAAAATAAAAGCAAATAAAGCAAAGCAAACAAATCAAATCAAGGATAAGAAAGTATTGGTCATGGATTTCGTTTTCATTCACAAACATGGTTTCACCACAATAACTAGAATTGATATTTTAATCTCAACTTTTATCAAAGACCTTAGAATACCTTGATCGCAAGAATATCCATAAATCTCCTCATGTCATCAACAAACACATTAAAAGATGCGAATATGAATTCTACCTAAAGGAACAACCTAACGTGTAAAAGCACTAATCAAGTTTAATTCCCTAGATGCATTAAGTTCTATGAAATCAGGCCAATCAAAGCAATCGAACGTGGAAAGCGCACTAATCCGATTTAACAAAGGTTATCACTCACATATGATCATAAGAATATATCACTACAAACTATAATCATATTTATGCTACTTGCAATCCGGAATCATCACTTTTGCGTATAATAACCCTAATCTAGCAATAGAGATGAAAGCAAACTCAATCGACTCGCGACTCGACTAACAAGCATTCAAATCATGTAACAATATTCATGGTGAATCATAAACGATAATATGAGAGAAAACTAATTTATTGAATTAAAACCCATGTTTGGAAATTCAACTTATTCCATAACCAATAATAAAACTAGGTACTCATATTCATGGAGTTCATAACAAGAAGAAAGAGAAGTCTCATGTTTCTAAACCCTAGAATAAAGTTGAGGAAAAAGAATTGAATCAAAAATATAATAATTGATTTGAGAAAAGTCTTCTCTTTTATAGCTCCACTCCTTCCAAAACTAGGTTTTGTCTTCAAAGTCCATTAGTTGGAAATTCACCCGGCCCACGAGAGAGAAAAACCCGTGTAGAAATTCTGTCCCAAAAACGCTCGCCGGAAAACTGGGATTGTGGCCGGAACTTGGCCGGAAAGAGTTGCCGGAAAGTGTCTCAGGTGACCGGCCCGGTCAACGGTTCAGTGAGTCAACGGTCCAACTCAGCGGGTCAACTCGGTCAGACCGAGTCAAACCGATTCAGGGAGAGTCAGCCAGAACCAGTCAGGTGAGTCAGGGTCTGAGTCAGGTCAGAGTCAGACCTGAGTTAAATTGGCCAGGCCATTGCACAATGCCAAACTCTGATGCACAATCCTTGTGCTGTAGCCTAACTCCTACCCAGCCATAATGTTCATCACTAGCTTCAGTCCTAGCTTAATCTTCTTTCTGTCTTGCACTCAGCTCAACCACCTGAGCTGCACAACCATCCATCCATTCTTCCATGTAGTTCAAGCTCAACCCTTCACCATTGCTTCTGCTCTTAACCCAGCCAATGACCATACATTCAATTCCTGCACTTGCATTTCCAAATTCACAGCAATGTAGAACCAGCCTCCTATTGCGCAGCTTCAGCAACTTTGTCTTTGAAGTTGATGATATCATCATCTGTCCCTGTAAAATTCCATCTATAACTCCCTGCGTTCCTTGCCTTTGACAGACCCCATAGCATCAGCCTCATTCTCAGCTCTGCCAACATCTCCCTGTCATTAATCACCAACAGACTTCATCTCCTCATAATCAAGCTCAATCCAACACAAAGACTGAATCTCGAAATCCACCCGACAATCACCACCATTTCAGTTCCATGGCTACAACACATATTCATCTCTGCACAGCCATCTGTATATCACCAGCCAATCCTGACTCCCATCAATTTGAATCTCCCATTATCACAAATCCATCAACAGAAACCAATGATTCTTCATTCCCAGCAACACAATCAAACCCTGACTTCGGATATATCTTCTAATAACAAAGAAGAATGTCAATTGCACATCAAATGTGCTCACGGACCCATTCCAACGCTTTGAGTCACTTGCGATTGTTTATAGCTGCACGAGCCACGAGAACTCAGCGCCACTTCGATTCAAAACCACCAGCAATTCTTCTCAACCACCGTAGCTTCTTTTTGCTCGACAAACACAACCCGCAATGCCACCGCTCACAGCCTTCATCACTTGTTCTTCCCCGATCCGCAGCTACACATTCTGCGGCTCCATTCTTCACTCCATCCCAAACACCACCTGCAACCATAGCCAACACCCCGAATTCTCACAACTTCACCTCCTACAGCCCACTTCAACCTCGGTTCTTGCACATCGGTCCCATTGAGCCATCTCCCGCCATTCTTCATAACCAGCCATCTCCTCCAGCTCAAACCGCCTGCAATTCCTACCAACTCTCACCGCCAACTCTGCTGCAATGTAAACTACAGCCAACACCCTGAAGTCTCACAACACCTCCGAGACATTCAAATTCTAACCAAGTCCCTGCAATCAGCATCACAGCAACACCATCATTCCATCTCTTCATCAGTCGGTGGCAGCAACCCAAACTCCAGCTCTTTTTTTCTCTGTCCGCCAATCCAACTCGAACTCGTCATCCAACTTCCTTCATATCACTGCCAACAAGTTCTTCGAGTTCAACTCCCTACAGATGTAAGCAACCATATTCCCCAACAAACTCACGCACAACATAACCCATCACCTCATCATCACATCTGTCGAGAATGACAACAACAACTACAACTTCATTCTCGCTGTCCGTCACTCGCTGTGTTTCAAAACTCGATATGAGCTCCTCCATCCCAGTCTTCAAGAGTAGCAAACAATACATCACCACCTCCATTAATCGATGCCGTTATCAGCAACATCCTCAGTTTCGGCAACCCAATCATTGATTCTTCTAATCTCTCAAGAACACCATCTCTATCACCCCGAGTTCACTCTAAAACCCTTCTTCGATTCCTCTTTTCGATTCGAGCATCACCAGTTAATCGAATCAATTTCATCTTCTCTAGTTCACTGGAATCTTCTGAGCTTCAAACAACAATCTAGGACATCAAACTCATTTCACAGCCCTGACCTAATTCTTCACAGGCTTTAATCGATTCACTAGCTGTTATTGTCGATTAATTCTTTAGCCGATCTTCATTTGAGCATCAACAGAGGTGATTACACGATTCGCCATCTCCCTCTCAATTGAACTCTCACAGCAGCCTCTTCATCGATCTAACAAGAGATTTCATATGAATTCGGCTGCAAAAGGGAAGAACGAGAGAAAAATAGTATGGGAATTGATTCCCAATTCTCTCGACCTAATTCGTCTTAAAGGTGGGACGTTATTTGCACCCATTTGTTAACTACACCCACAGATTGGGTGCCTATATAAATGGTCACTTTCGATAAGGGCTAGCCGGATGGCGGCCCCTTAACCACAAACTAGTCTGTCTTTAAAAACCCTCCAAAACAGAGATGCCCCTTAACATTGACTGGGCTCCAGATAGTGCTCGCCGTGAAATGACAATTCTGCCCTTTTCGCTCTAAATGAGTAGTTTCTCCTTCTTTTCCTCCGTGCGACTCCAAAGCACCTAATAACTCAAAAACACGCGTAAAGTACATAATTCACAAGAAAAATAGCAAAGAAAGTGTAACTACTAAATAGTAAATACGGTGTATTCTACACCTATCAGTGGCATAGCTTGCCAAACCGTCCAAGCCAAAGCAATATGGACGAAAAACCCTAAATTAGGGTTTGCGGCACATTACATGTATCGCAAAACAGTCTCAACCATCCATCTTCGCAGGCATAAATGGATGGTGTAGATGTAGATTCAAAGGGCCCAGAGCATGTCAACACAAACACCATGGGCCCGCCTACATACATGACCGATCGGTCAGGACCAACTATAGTTGGTCGTTCCAGTTCGTGCGCCCAAACAAGGCGTGACGCACGGCCGGTGAAACCTTAATTAGGGTTTGAACAATCACGAGCGTCCATTTTCTCCTGCACGAATGAAGGGTCCATGATTAGACTAAGCAGGTCCGGTGCGTATCAACATGACCACCGTGGGCCCATATATTTCCACACCCGATCGACCAAGGCATATCATGCCTGTTTGCCTCGATTCGCACGCCCGAACTAGGCATGGTCGCACCTCCCGATTGCAAACTAATCTCGACCACTCAACTTTGCCGGACAAATTGAGTGGCTTAGATCACATTTCTATGGGATATTAAGATATGGACGTTTATACCAGCTCGCCGTCTGTATACCAGACTAATCGACCAAGACCGACTAAGCTTGGTCGTCTTGAAACGCGCGCCTGAAGTGGGCATGATGCGCGTCTTTTGCGGCACCAGATTTCTGTTGCAAATTGATCTCGACCACTCAACTTCGCCGGACAAATTGAGTGGCCCAGATGACACTTTCACGAGACAATGTGGTATGGGCGCCTACACCGTCATGTCGTCTACGCACATGCACGATCGGCCCTGCCAAAATTGTATCCCAAGCTTGGATTCGACCAAGCTGAAGAGTGATGCTTGCACACCTCTTCAAAAACCCTAATTTCACCAACGGTCGCAGATGAGTGTCTCAAAGATCATCTCGTCCGTCCAACTTCACCGGCTTGGTTATACAACCACAGTCGGGAGTTAATTGGTCAGTGAGGCGTCATGGTGATCACCACATGTCACTTTACCACACCATGATGCAGTACCTGCATAGAATACACACGATACTTAGTTATTTAATCTAGCATATTCATGCTACTTTTTGTGGGTCCCACGATCTACACACTCGAGACATCAATCATGTCACAAACTGGGGGATACATACTGGGGTATTGGTCTGGCGGTTTACAGCGTGCAGCGTGCAACGTGCCATCACAAGAACGTGTCAGGAAGTCATGGACGGTTAGAGATGACCGGAGAAGTGGGAAATACTGGTCGTGTAACACTAACACACAACTCCACTACTCCATCATTCAACTTCCTCCACTTCCCATGAGAGACGTGAATAAGGCTCAAATGACTTGTATAAATAGGTTCTCCTCCCTATTTCCAAAAACATAACAAGTCCAGGACAACGAGGGCAAGTGTTGATACCATCGTATTCAAACACCGGAACCGATAGCTTACATCCCGCAAGCCGATTCGACTTTACGATACAAGTCATACATAGCCAATACCTTCACAATCTCAACACCTTCTTCGCTTCCCTCCCTAAGATCAACCCCATCCCCTTCACTTTGTGACCGAAACAAGTCTGGAACGACCATTTCTTGGTTTAGGCCGGATTTGCACAGATTGATTTCTCGAATCTACAAGCACTCCCGTGCAGTGCATTTGTTTAAGGTTTAGACTCATTTCTCATCCACACACCCCAAATTACCAAAACCGGCAGAAATAATTTTCACCCATAAACATCATGGTCTTGCAATACGTTAACTGAATCAGTCATTGATTCAAATCTTATAGGTTGGATTGCATCAAACACAAATTGTTAAATCTTTTCGTGTTTGCCTACTCTGATACCAATTGAAAAGACGAGGGTACCCAAATACACCACAATCTTTTATTTATCAACGTATAAGTCCTTTACCAAGCGTGATCGTCTATGGACTAAGTCGAGACAATACAACAACTTCGTGTGATCTTCTATGGATACGAGATCGAGATAATACAACAACAAGATCACTTGTGTGATTGACTATGGATTCAAGATCGAGACGATACGACAACGAAGTGGTCACTTGATAATGAGTTCGGTAATAACCGAAACTCTATAGGATCAATATCAAGCGTTACGGATTAACATACAAGTGAAATTTACTTTAAATTATATAAACCAAATATAATTGCGGAAAAGTTAAGTAAATGGTACATCAAGATTTTGTTAACGAGGAAACCGCAAATGCAGAAAAAACCCCGGGACCTTGTCCAGTTACGAATACTCTCATAATTAAGCCGTTATACAAAATCTAATACCAACTTCGTATAGTTGAGACCAAGCAGACTACCACTAGCTACTTAGTTTCCTCAGTATCTCTGCGTCTTCGACTTCTACAGTCACGCACGTGAATCGCCAATCCTTTAGATCGTATTCCAAACAGTAAAGGATAAATCTGTTTGGTAACCACTCTATTCAATCTTGCTAATAAGATATTAATGCGCCGTTGACAAAGGCTCTTTTGTTTGATCTAATAAACTCCATTGTCTGGTTAGATCAATTCATTCTTTGATTACTGAAATAATCAAACTATAGATTTGCAATCAATCAATATAGATCTCAAAGAGAAACTATAAGGTTATGCCGATCTCGCGCAACTAATCAATCAAATCTCAAAGATAAACTGATTCTATTTGGATCTCAGATGATCAAGGTTTGTGCACACAATTCACAAGATACGAAAACTAATAAGAAAAACTTCATCATTTTCAAATTTTCGTTTGACTTCAATAACCTGCACAACACCACTTGAAACTCTTGTGATCAATCACGCACATAATGGAGTCTGTTAACATTGGATTATCACAAGATGTCTTTAGATCCGAAAAAGGTTCTAAAGATCACGTCAAAATTTTGATCTAGTTTGAGTGAATCTTATATTAGAAGAAAAAATTCTCAAGAATAAACAAACTAGGTGAAATCAAAGTTTCAACAACCGTTAGTCAGTCAAATTAATAATCGAAAACTACAATAACAATGCAATTATCTAGTTTCCCACCAACGGTACTCGTAAAGCTTGTTGATCCCACAGAAGTCTTTAAACGAGCGGTCGTAAGAGATTTCACCTAATTAGGATACTTTCCTCTCCAATTAGACGGCTCCACCAGAAACAACAAGAATGAAGTTTTCCAGGCTCTTAGGATAGTTTGCAAGAAATGCAAACTCAAGTATTTATACACCAAGGTTGTTTGGACAACAAGGAAATTTCAAAACCGAAACTATTCTCAAGATATCATCATTAAAGTACCCAATTTCGGTTTTCCTATTTCCACTTAGATGCCAAACCATATTTTCCGAATACTCTCATAAAACTTCTATTATTAGTCTAGCACATTAACTAATAATATTTTTAAGAGGATATGCTTTAATTGCTAGTAATTAAAACATATATGATGAAAATCATAATTAAATGCTTTTCACTTTTTCGGACATGGGATGACCTTGAGTATCAAGGAATATCTTTGAACAATAAATGATAAGAGTTATGTACATGTTCATGCAAATAATGTCGGCATCTAGAAGTTTCTTAGGAAACCCTAATTCAAAGATTCACACAAAACATACAGAGATATGTGAATATCGGAAGCTCGGTTTTGCACCTTGGGATCCGTTGTATGATGAGTGCCAAATAGTGCATACTTATACACCTTTTTATTGGCATTTTACTCATCTTTTGCGTTTAGAAATCAGATATTATCCCAGATTCTGTATTTTCTTTGTTTTCAAGAATAAATATTTGTATTAATTAATTTTGTGTTTTTAGGTAATAAATAAAGCTCGGAGAATCTGAGGAGCCAAAAGAGAGAAGAATTTGAGTCGAGCATCTATGGAGCGAAAGCCAAAGCCCGCGCGCATGGTTGCAACCCAACAAGTAGCAACTCATCTACAAGACATGGGCTTGAGCTAGACCCGACCAGCGACCGGATCCGAGTCCGGCCACTCCAAGCCGTTGAGATCTCATCTTGCTGCATCCTACGCTCGCTGCCTCCTATGCATCGACCCTTGATGTCTCTGCTCAACACCAAAACACCCCAACAGGGCCTCAGCCGTTCAGATCTGTCCCCCAAGATCCAACGCTCGTTGCATCACTCTCATCATCACTCGCTGCGCCCGCCTCACAACGAAACAGCCTAACCCTATACCCCCACTCGACTCTACCATTCCTCTCCTTCACTTTCTCTTTCTTCTCCACACACACCCCTCTGCAAAACCCTTACCTCCCTCTTCTCTTCCCACGCCTGATGCAGAGCCATCATCATCACCACCACTCTTTCTCCTATCACCAACAACTCCTCTAGCCTCTGCACCACCACTCTCTCTCTTATTTATCTTTTTCATAGCTTCTCTTCAACCTAGAAGCTAGGTTAAAGATAAATAGGGTTAGGGTTTTCACCAACTCCTTTGCATGTTCGATTCAGAGGTCAGGGACGCGTCAAGGGAGCGAGAGCAGGTTTGGGTCATCAGTGTAGTGGTTAGTGCAATTGTTTTGAGAGTATAAATTCATGTTTTAGAGGAAAGAGAGAGCAGTCAGTTTTTAGTTCAATTTAGGGTTCATGTTTAGTTTATTTTTCAATAAAATCTGTTTCTAATGTTCATCATGTGCTAAACTTATTTGCTAGGATTTACATGAAGCCTTAATTCTTGTTCTGTTGTTCAACTATGTTGTGATTGTTCTTGAATGCTTAACTCTTAAGATAATTTCAATCCTTGCACTTCAATACTTTGCTTTCACATTGAATATCATGTATTCATTGTAGCTAGGATTAAACTGTATTGATTGTGCTCAGCTCATGCTTAAGAGATAGCTGCCAAACCCTTGACTAATTGTGCTTAACTTAGACAATTAGTGCTCCGGATTGGTACTCTAGTTGTTGATTGAATTATTACATTGGTGAATCTCCTTAGATAAGAGATAGTCTTGACACATTGTCCTTGTCTGCAATAGGATTAAGAACTTTCCAACTAGTTGACACACATAACTTGAACCAGTGGTGGATTGGACAATCCTAGTATCCTTCAATCTTAACATTTACAATACATCTTGAGTTCACTGTCACCTCAACATCACTTAGTCTTAAAGACTATAAACAAAAGCTTTACATTTAAATCACTTGCCCCGAAACACTTGAGATAGCCTTAGAATAACTTAGCATCCTCTAGTTCCCTGTGGAAAGACCTGTGCTTGCCACTGCCTTCAAGGCTCTGTGCACTTGCAGATTAGAACATAGGAAAAGCCTCTTTTAGCTCCTATCAAGTTTTTGGCGCCGCTGCCGGGGAACTTGTAGTGTGCTGTTTAATCTTTGCTGTTTTTCTTCACTGTTTTCCAACCATATTTGTATATATATGCTCTGAAGTTGCTGTGCTGTCTTCTGTTGCCTTGAATCATCACTGAGTTTCATTCTTAGCCTTGGATACTTGCTATCATTTGCAACTCAGTACACTGTCATATCTGTACATTGAGCTTACTCATTTTTTTGCTTTGGCTGTGTAACTCTGGGAACTAAATTTCTGTGTTGAGTAACAGGTACTTTTGGAGCAAGCTGAGACATAATCCAAGGAGCAGAGCTGGTGGATTTGCCTAAACCCAGTATTGCACTGGTGGTATTGTTCTATAAGCCCATTTCTACCCTGTGTGTATGCATGAATTATTCTGCTAGACCTTTAATCTTGTGAGCCATCTGCCACTCTGCAAACCCCTGAGCTCTGAGTTTGACATCAACTCAGACTTTTGGTATCTGAGTGAGTTGATGCCACAAACTCAACTGAGCCAGTTGACAATACCATCCTTGCACCTGAGCATGCCCTGGAAATCATTGAAATATACTTGTCTGATAAACTAGCTTCCCTGCTAGGTGTTGTTGACTCTGACTTCTATTGGCTCATTTGTGCACCTGAGCTTGTTAAGACCATCTGCCATGCTAGTACTTGCATACTTGTTAACTCGAATTCTGCTAAAATTGTTGTCCGATTGACTGTGAATCAACCTGTTTGTGTTGCTATCAATTGTGTTTGAATGTGTATGAAGTAGCAAAGCAGGTGAATAGCATTTAGCCTGTTGATTTTTCAAAACAACACAACCCTGCACAATGCTGCACCATTGAGTGGGCACATCCAATAACCTGTGCACATCACAAAAATTTTGCTTCACCAGTGTGCTGTGTATTTTTCTGAGTTCTGTCTCCATGTGCATAAGCTGAGCTGCACTAGCCCCGAGCTTTCTTTGTTCTCTTGTCTCTTAGCAAGAGTTGTTCTCTTAGCAAGCTGTGCTCAAGCTGTGCTGTCTCTTAGCAAAAATGGGAGAGCAAAAAGTGGGTTGATGAAAGTGTTAGCACAACCCTGGGCTTCTTAAGCTAAAACCCATTTGTGGGCTTTGCATTTCACTAAACCCTCAGCCCACAAATCTGGGCTGTAACCCTGCCAAAAACAAAAACCCAACTACTGGGCTCACTTCAATTCTGGGTTGTGCATTATCAACCCACTTCTGGGCTTGCACAAATCCGAGCCCAACACCACAAAAACTGGGCCATACATTTCTCAACCCAATCATCTGGGCCGTGCAACAATCAAACCTACACCTTTTGGGCTGGAACCAACCTTTTCAGCTGGGCTCTACAACACCAATAACCAATTTCTTGGGTTTGAGTCTTGTTTTGGTGGGTCATTTTGAGTCTTTGCTTTCCTGTGTTGAGATTGAGTGTTTGTTAACATGCTAGAGGCGCGTGCTAGGCTATGATTGTGTCTTTTAGAGACCAAACAAATCGATTAGTAAGAATCCGCCCGGACGAAATCGTTAGCATACCCAGTTCTTCAACAGAAAGCCCAATTCCATCAGAACCCATCCGGATCAGAAACCATGGGTGAGGAACTTAACCAACCCCGTAGTCTCAAGGACTACATGTACCCAACTAGGGCAAGCCAGCCCTCTTGCATCATTCTGCCAGTCGATGCTTGTCAGTTTGAACTGAAAGCAAGTACCATTCACATGCTACCCGTGTTTAGAGGGGTCAATGCTGAGAACCCCTACCATCACGTGAGAGACTTTGAGGATATTTGTGGGACTCTGCGTTTTAACCAAATGACAGAGGAGTCCCTCAAATTGAGATTGTTTCCTTTTTCTCACGAAAGACAAAGCCAAGTCTTGGCTTCATGCCCTACAACCACGGTCCATTAGAACACGGGATGACCTCACAAAAGAGTTTTTCAAAAGTTTTTCCCAAACCATAAGACTGCGGCAATTCGCCAAAGTCTAAATGGTTTTGTGCAATTAGAAGACGAAACTCTAGCAAGGTATTTGGAGAGATTCAATGAATTACTACTCCAATGTCCCCAACATGGTTTTGAAAAATGGAGACTCGTGCAAATATTGTATGAGGGTCTAGATGTTAGAACCCGAACCACAGTCGAGTCAATGTGCAATGGTGCATTTATTGACAAGAGTGCCGATGACGCTTGGGCTTTTCTAATCGAAGTCGCTGAAAAGACTCAACGGTGGGAGTCTATCCAGTGAACCGAGAAGGACTACCCCTGTACAAAATGTTCATAGAATCGAGTCGACTTTGAGGGAAATGCAAAAATGGCATCTTTGGCCCGGAGAATAGAAGTGCTTGAGTTGGAAAAGAATGTAAAATCTAATGCCCCTACTCTCCGTGACCAAATTGATAGGGCCACTTGTGCCTCATGCCATAGTTCGACCACTTAGTGGACAGCTGTCCCGTTTATATGCATTTCAAGAGTCCAAGTCCGAGCAAGCCAATGCATTGTACCGAGAGACAAGAGAACAACCCTTATTCTCAAACCTACAACCCGGGGTGGAGGAATCACCCTAACTTCTCATGGTCCAAGGGACTGTACAAGGGGACCAACACATAACAACCAAGGATACTCATATCCTAGAAACCCCCAAGTACAACCACCCCCTCGGTACCACAGTAGAGAAAAAGACTAGCTTGGAAGATCGTGTCATTCGTTGACCCAAGGTCTTTCAAAACTTGAGAAAACTACCGACCAACGTCTCACAACCCTAGATCTTAAGATAGGGCAAATCTGTGATGCATTGAATGAGAAAGAGAAAGGAAAATTCCCTAGTCAACCCCTACAAAATCCAAAGACTGTGTTTCAAGCGGGCTCCTCTACCTGCAATGAAACTTCACATAGTCAAGCAAATGCTGTCACCACTCTCCGTATGGTAGAATTGTTGAGAACCATGTAGGTGTACCACCTTCAAGCGAGTCTACATCAGACTCCCAAGTACACACAACACCACCGGAAACATCTACTGTAGAGAAAGAATCTGAACCCATTGAGAAAACCAAGAGTCCTACTAATATAGATGTTCATGTGCCAAGTCATGTTCTGTTGCTCCATTTCCACAACGGTTGGTGCAACAGAAGGGGGGTACCCAATACAACGAGATGTTGGAATTGTTCAAAAGAGTTAACATAAACATTCCATTTCTCGAAGCAATCGGGCAAATACCTGCCTATGCTAAGTTTTTGAAGGACCTGTGCACACAAAAGCGAAAGCTTCATGTGCATAAGCGTGCCTTTCTCACCGAGCAAGTAAGTTCAATTATTCAAAACAAAACCCCACCTAAGTTTAAAGACCCGGTAGCCCGACTATCTCTTGTACTATAGGTGAGCATACAATCGAAAAAGCTTTATTGGACTTAGGAGCTAGTGTGAATCTACTTTGCCATATTCTGTGTGTGCGTTAGGTCTTGGGGAATTGCAACCCACTCTGTCACGCTACAATTAGCGGACAGATCTGTGAGAGTCCTCGGGGAATCGTTGAAGATGTGCTAATCAAGGTTGATAAATTTTATTTCCCTGTGGACTTCATTGTGTTGGATACCCAACTTTGTGTAAAATCCTGAAAATCATATTCCCGTTATCTTAGGACGTCCCTTCTTGGCAACGTCAAACGCTATCATAAATTGTCGTAGCGGGATATTGAATTTGTCTTTTGGCAACATGATTTGTAGAACGAATGTCTTTCGTGTGAACCAACAACCCATAGAGTGTGATGATGATGAATTGCACGAGGTTAACATGATTGAGAGTCGATTCAAGACTCATTGCCCGACATTTTGTCAGTGGACCCTGTGCAAGCATGTTTAGATAACTTTGACTTAGATCTCTTTGAGTCTGAGTACATTAGTGAAGTCCACTCTTTGCTAGAGTCTGTGCCACCCATGGATATTGCTAAATGGCAGAATGCAGTGGAACCCCTTCCACTCTCTGATACCAAATCTGCCCCACCTCTTGACACACCACCTAAGCTTGATTTGAAACCTTTACCCGATACCTTGAAGTATGCATTCTTAGGTCCTTCCGAGACTTTACCTGTGATTATTGCATCATGTTTAGACACGGAACAGGAAAGTCAACTTTTAGAAGTACTTAAAGAGCATAAAGGAGCCTTAGGTTGGACCATCTCCGATCTTAAGGGTATAAGTCCCACAATTTGCATGCATCACATAAACCTTGAGGAGAACACTAAACCATCTAGGGAAATGCAAAGGAGACTTAACCCCAACATGAGAGATGTTGTCAAGGGTGAGATTCTCAAGCCGCTTGACGCGGGTATCATCTACCTCGTCACGATAGCCGTGGGTCGAGTCCTATTCGGGTAGTACCCAAGAAGTCTGGCATTACTGTTGTTCAAAACGAGATGAATGAGCTACTTCCCACCCGTGTGACCACTGGGTGGCGAGTATGTATTGATTATAGAAAACTGAACACGGTAACCAAGAAAGACCATTTTCCCCTTCCCTTCATTGACCAAATCTTTGGAAAGGTTAGCCAAACATAAGTACTACTTGCTTCTTAGATGGCTATTAAAGCTACAACCAAATTCACATAGCACCCGAAGACCAACAAAAGACCACATTTACATGTCCTTATGGAACATTTGCTTATCGTTGTATGCCTTTTGGGCTGTGCAATGCACCCGCTACTTTTCAACGTTGCATGATGAGCATTTTTTCCGACATGGTAGATAAGTTCCTTGAGATTTTTATGGATGATTTTTCTATGTTTGGATCTTCATTTGATGAGTGTTTGCATCACCTCACATGTGTGCTAGTTAGGTGTAAGGAGAAGAGTTTGGTCTTGAATTGGGAAAAATGCCATTTTATGGTTAATTCAGGCATTGTTCTAGGGCATATTATCTCGGAAAAAGGCATAGAAGTAGACAAAGCCAAGGTAGATCTCATTCAACAATTGCCTCAACCTCGTTCTGTGAGGGACATCAGATCATTTCTAGGCCATGCGGGTTTTTACCGCCGTTTCATCAAAGACTTTAGTAAAATTTCACGACCTTTGTGCAATCTTCTTGCAAAAGATGTTGCATTTGTCTTTGATGATGCTTGTAAGGAAGCATGGGAGCGATGAAGGCTCTCCTTACATCTGCCCCTATAGTCAGACCCCCGATTGGTCATTACCATTTGAGATTATGTGTAATGCGTCGACTATCTTTGTAGGAGCTGTTTTAGGCCAAAGAGTAGACAAACTCCCTTATGTGATCTACTATGCTAGTAAAACACTTAATGATGCTCAATTGAATTATTCCACTACTGAGAAGGAGTTGCTAGCTGTTGTGTTTGCATTAGACAAGTTTAGATCTTATTTGATAGGGTCTAAGGTCATCATTTATTCTGATCATGCTGCATTAAGATATCTTTTGTCTAAGAAAGATGCTAAGGCTCGTCTAATTCGATGGATACTCTTGCTACAAGAGTTCAACCTCGAAATTCGAGATAAGAAAGGGTCGAGAAAATGTTGTTTCGATCACTTGTCTAGGTTGAATGTTGAATCTTACGATGAGTGCGTATTGATTAGGGAATCATTCCACGATGAGCAATTGATGCTTGTTTACGAGATGCCTTGGTTTGCTTTGATATTGTGAACTACCTTGCTACGGGTAGAATGCCCTTGCATTGGTCTAAACAAGACCGTGCTAAGTTCTTGGCTGAAGTTAAACATTTCCTTTGGGATGACCCATATTTGTTTAAATACTGCCAAGACCAAATCATTAGGAGATGTGTCCCCAATTCTGAACAAAGGGACGTCATCTCTTTATGTCATGACCATGCTTGTGGAGGCCACTTTAGTGCCAAGAAAAGCTGCTGCAAAGATCTTGCAAAGCGGTTTCTATTGGCCAACACTTGTTTAAGGATTGCCATGCATTACGTGTTGCTTGTGACCGATGCCGAGAAACTAGGAAGTATATCTAGGAGAAACATGATGCCCTTACAACCCATTTTGATTGTTGAGCTGTTTGATGTTTGGGGCATTGATTTCATGGATCCATTTCCGAATTACGAAGGTAAGTTGTACATCCTTGTAGCTGTCGATTATGTCTCTAAGTGGGTAGAGGCCATTGCATCCAAAACCAACGACCATAAAGTTGTTCTTTCTTTTCTTAAGGAGAACATTTTCTCCGTTTTGGAACCCGAGAGCGATAATCGGTGATGGAGGTAGTCATTTACGCAATAGACCCTTTGAATCACTAGTGCGCAAGTATGGAATCACTCATAAGGTCGCAACACCTTACCATCCTCAAACCAGTGGCCAAGTAGAAGTTTCTAATAGGGAAATTAAGCATATTCTTGAGAAGACCGTCAATCCTTCTAGGAAAGATTGGTCTTTGCGCTTAAATGATGCTTTATGGGCCTATAGGACTGCCTACAAGACTCCCATTGGGATGTCGCCTTACAGACTTGTGTACGGAAAAGCATGTCATCTACTGTTGAGTTAGAACACCGTGCATATTGGGCTGTGAAGAAATTAAATTTTGATCTTGATAAGGTTTGGTACCGTAGGAAACTTCAACTCAATGAGTTAGAAGAATTGAGAAACGATGCATATGATAGTGCCAAAACGTACAAACATAGAATGAAGGTGTTTCACGATAAGCGCATTCTGCGCAAGTCTTTCACCCCAGGTCAAAAAGTTTTATTGTACAACACTAGGTTGCATTTGTTTCCAGGAAAGCTACGTTCCCGATGGTGCCATACCATTCGTGGTACGTCTGTTTTTCCCCATGGAGCGGTAGAAGTTGAAAACCCAGCAAACAAGAACATTTTCAAAGTCAATGGTCAGAGATTGAAACCATTTCTGGAACATCTTCCACCAGAAGTTGAGACCGTTGACTTGGAAGACCCCATCTATGTGGACTAATCTAGTTCACTTGTGTACATACTAATGGACTAAAAATCCATCGTCTTTCCCTTTTCTTTTTCTTTTTGCATAATTTTGATGTGTGCTAACCAACCTTTTTGTCTTGCGCTCGTGATTGTTTGCTTTCAAAGCATTCATCTTTCTATGGTTTAGCAACACCCTTGTACATCCTAGGTAATCTCTTCCCTTTTCTTTATTTAACATAGTTCTCTTGGTATGTGACTTTTTAAATTCTTATTATCTGTTGACACATTGAGGACAATGTTTAATTTAGGTTTGGGGGTACATACATTTGCATATAGAGTTTTTAGTCATTCTTTTCAAAAAAAAAAAAAAAAAAAAAAAAAAAAAATTCAAAAACTCTTTGTAAATACTTGCATGAAAAACCTCCAACTTTTAGAGATTTTAGAGTCACTAGCATGCTTTTAGCTATGTTTACATAGAGAGTCGACCGAAATAACAAGAACTTGGAAGTCTTGGAGAACGCAATCGGGTTCCTTAGTTGATTAGAGCGTTAAAGTCGGATTTAACCATACCGGAGGGCGAATTAGGTCTTTGTTTAGATTTTCGGTAGTAGAATTGTGATCAACCATAGTGGAGACTACCCATTTTACATCAAGCGAGGTACCGACCTTCACTCTTTGTGACTTTCTAGAAAAGCTTTTAGAGTGTGTGTCACCGTACGTCAATTCCGGTAGGAATGGTGAGCTACCCAACTTCGCACCACTTTCAAAGCACTACTTTTGTTCTCTTGAGTGCTAATTCCGTCAATCATGAGGGTGACGTCTAAAGATGAAAACTCCTTCTAAATATCGATTTGCGGTTAACATCACTCTCTCTCTCAATCGGTAGTTCCATAGAAACACATCATCGTCGACAAGCGGAGCAACATCGAGAATATTCGAAGAAAAGTTGATATAGTCCAAGGTTACGTGCAACAAAGAAAGGAAAAGAAAATAGGATGAGAATTAATGAAGTTTGTAAAATCAAGACAATACAAGTTATGGAAATTGTGTGATATAGTCCTTCATCCATGGAGTTAGTAGTTTTATTGTTTTTATTTTCAATTAATGTATATAGTGAAGTTCTTATAACAAAAAAAAAAAAAAATCAAAAAAAAAAAAAATCAAAAAAAATCAAAAAAAAAAAAATGTAGTTTATTTTCTTAGTTTTGATACCACCATGGTAAAGAAGAAAATTCCAAGTAACAAGGAAATTGAGTAGAAAAGCTAAAAATTGTCAAGTTTTGTGAAGTTTAGAAGTTCGTCATCAACATTTGAAGACCGAAGAGTGAAGACGTTTCTATGGTTCTTATGAGAGAGTGATATTAATTGCCGATCGGGTGAAAAGGTAGTGAGTACTCCCACCCTTGCTAATGGTTGATTTCCTTCCTTAGAGATCATCAGAAAAAGATTCTTTTTGTCCACACTTTTGTGGAGTCTCCAGTTTTATTTCGAAGGTTAGCCTTCTTACCTACAACGTGTGCGGGATTTCTCTCTTTATTCCTGCTTGCACACATGAGAGACTAAAAAGTGATCTTTTTGAGTGCAATTATCATAAAACCCTAATGGTGAGGCGAGAAGTCGAGGCTTATGATCACAATCGAATCCGAATTCTTTCATATGGTATGGTTACTTCTCGCTCGGCACTTAAGGATGAGAATGCGTTCTTTAGTAGTTCTAACTTCTTGTTACTAGCACGCGAAACTCTATGTCCTCATAGCTCCTTGGATGCTTGAGACTCTTTTACACTACGAAGTTGGAGAAGGTTTTGTGGGTACACCTCAAAACCCTCACGAGACTACAACTCGTCCACTAGGGACACCTAGGGGTTTAAAGGCTTAGTGCATACGCTAAATGCATTCGAGAGACCTGCGACAGGGGTATAGTTAGGATTTCTTATTTTCTGTTTCACTTGAGGACAAGTAAAATTCAGGTTTGGGGGTATTTGATGAGTGCCAAATAGTGCATACTTATACACCTTTTTATTGGCATTTTACTCATCTTTTGCGTTTAGAAATCAGATATTATCCCAGATTCTGTATTTTCTTTGTTTTCAAGAATAAATATTTGTATTAATTAATTTTGTGTTTTTAGGTAATAAATAAAGCTCGGAGAATCTGAGGAGCCAAAAGAGAGAAGAATTGGAGTCGAGCATCTATGGAGCGAAAGCCAAAGCCCAAGCGCAACGGTTGCAACCCAACAAGTAGCAACTCATCTACAAGACATGGGCTTGAGCTAGACCCGACCCGCGACCGGATCCGAGTCCGGCCACTCCAAGCCGTTGAGATCTCATCTTGCTGCATCCTACGCTCACTGCCTCCTATGCATCGACCCTTGATGTCTCTGCTCAACACCAAAACACCCCAACAGGGCCTCAGCCGTTCAGATCTGTCCCCCAAGATCCAACGCTCGCTGCATCACTCTCATCATCACTTGCTGCGCCCGCCTCACAACGAAACAGCCTAACCCTATACCCCCACTCGACTCTACCATTCCTCTCCTTCACTTTCTCTTTCTTCTCCACACACACCCCTCTGCAAAACCCTTACCTCCCTCTTCTCTTCCCACGCCTGATGCAGAGCCATCATCATCACCACCACTCTTTCTCCTATCACCAACACCTCCTCTAGCCTCTGCACCACCACTCTCTCTCTTATTTATCTTTTTCATAGCTTCTCTTCAACCTAGAAGCTAGGTTAAAGATAAATAGGGTTAGGGTTTTCACCAACTCCTTTGCATGTTCGATTCAGAGGTCAGGGACGCGTCAAGGGAGTGAGAGCAGGTTTGGGTCATCAGTGTAGTGGTTAGTACAATTGTTTTGAGAGTATAAATTCATGTTTTAGAGGAAAGAGAGAGCAGTCAGTTTTTAGTTCAATTTAGGGTTCATGTTTAGTTTATTTTTCAATAAAATCTGTTTCTAATGTTCATCATGTGCTAAACTTATTTGCTAGGATTTACATGAAGCCTTAATTCTTGTTCTGTTGTTCAACTATGTTGTGATTGTTCTTGAATGCTTAACTCTTAAGATAATTTCAATCCTTGCACTTCAATACTTTGCTTTCACATTGAATATCATGTATTCATTGTAGCTAGGATTAAACTGTATTGATTGTGCTCAGCTCATGCTTAAGAGATAGCTGCCAAACCCTTGACTAATTGTGCTTAACTTAGACAATTAGTGCTCTGGCTTGGTACTCTAGTTGTTGATTGAATTATTACATTGGTTAATCTCCTTAGATAAGAGATAGTCTTGACACATTGTCCTTGTCTGCAATAAGATTAAGAACTTTCCAACTAGTTGACACACATAACTTGAACCAGTGGTGGATTGGACAATCCTAGTATCCTTCAATCTTAACATTTACAATACATCTTGAGTTCACTGTCACCTCAACATCACTTAGTCTTAAAGACTATAAACAAAAGCTTTGCATTTCTGTCACTTGCCCCTGAAAACACTTGAGATAGCCTTAGAATAACTTAGCATCCTCTAGTTCCCTGTGGAAAGACCTGTGCTTGCCACTGCCTTCAAGGCTCTGTGCACTTGCAGATTAGAACATAGGAAAAGCCTCTTTTAGCTCCTATCATTGTACCAACCTCACAATGTAAGTTTTAATCGGCTATATCATGTTTCTCAAACCAGGTTATGACCGGTTACACGTTGCTTTCCAGAGGTAACATGATCGGTTACACCTTAATTCCTGAGTTAGCTTGTGATCAGTTACACCTTGCTTCCCAAAGGTAGCTTGTAATCAATTACAACTAACTTCCCGATTCATCTAGTGATCGGTTATACCTTGGATCCCAAAGTAACTTGTGACCGGTTACAACTTGCATTCCAATATTGTTTGTGATCGGTTAAACCTTGATTTACAATGTAGCTCATGACTAATTACAACTAGCTATATTATATAGGCTATGACCGGTTATACCATAAATCTCAACAAGTTAAGATAGGTTCTACCTTGTCATCTTATATTGGTCATTCAAAAGATATTCAATAAAGAACCTAACCAATCATGATTTCCTTTCGATTATGAAACAAGTTCATATATGTACTTCCTTTAAACAAATGTTATAAAACATTGTTTCCTAAGGTGAAATCATTCCTATATAATGCACACATAATCAAACAACTATATACAATAGATTATGTCGATGTCATTTTTATGAATTTCAAAAGATAGGCATTATACTTCGTAGTTTAATAAATTCCTTGACACTTTGATCATATTTTCATGACCAAGTTTAACCACTAGAGTATCATATATATACATCTTCGCATGTTATGTTTTCAATATAATCCGACTTTAAAGATACGTTAGGAATGGAAACAAGATCAAGTCAATATTACTAACCTCGAGAGGAAGGATGATGTCGTCGTTGTAGTCGTTAATTATTCTCATTCTTTAGGTCTTCGGAGTAATACTTGTACGTCTCAACATTCCTATTGTCTAGTGTAACCTAAACGAAGTTGACTCTAGTATTTAATCAAGCGACTCTAGATGAGTTTTGATACTAAAATATGACAACCAAACTTGACATACCAACGCTTGGTGGGTTCAACTGAGCTATGCTCTAACATAAATAATCTATGTGACTTGTTACTTGATTATGTATTGGATATAGGTGTGATTTCATCATAGGAAACCATGTTTCATTACATTGGTTTAAAGGAAGTACATATACGTACTTGCTTCGTAATCGAAAAGAAATCAATAGTTGTTTTGGTCCGGTTTTCTATGAAGATCTTTTGGATGACCAATTCAAACCTAAGGTGGGAATTCATGTAGAACCGATCTTAACTTATGTTGAGAGTCAAGGTAGAACTAATATCTACCTATCTTGGGGTACTTGGTAGAACCGATCCTAGCTTTTGTTGGAATCATGGTAGAACCGATCCCTACCTATATTGGGGATCTTGGTAGAACCGATCCTAGCTTTTGTTGGAAATCATGGGAGAACCGATCCCTACCTATATTGGGAATCTTGGTAGAATCGATCCTAGATTTTGTTGGGAGTCATGGTCTAATAGATCCCTACCTATATTTGGTGTCCTGGTAGAACCGATCCTAACCTATGTTGGGAGTCATGGTAGAACCGGTACCAAGAGCAAAACCGATTTTCAACATTCACATACCACTTTACGGTTTTGTGTGAGTTTGGAATTATAGTTTGCTAAATTGGAAAGTTCTAGATGTCGACATAATTTGAACATGTACATAATTCTTATCATTGATTGTTCAAAGATATTACTTGATACTCAAGGTGATCCCAAACCGAAATATTGGGAATCTTTTAATTAAAATTTTCGAATTATATGTTTTATTTTCCAGCAATCATAAAATATCTTTAGAAAAACTATATTAGTTAAGTTCAAACTAAGATTATATATTTTCTAAAGAGAGATTTCGGAATCACAGGTTGGATATTAGTTGGAAATATAAAAACCGAAATCAGATACTTTATTGCATATCTCGAGAATCTTTCGGTTTTGGAATTTCCTTGTTGTCCAAACAACCTTGGTCTATAAATATAGAAGTTTGTCATTCTTGCAAACTATCCTTAGCCAGGCGAACTTCATTGTTTCCGGCGGAGCCAACTACTAGTGTTACTTGTAATACTATATCGGAGAGGAAAGGACCCTAATTAGGCAATATCTCTTATATTCTCCCATTTAAATACTTCTTTGGGATCAAGAAGCTCTAGCAAGTACCATTGGTGGGAAACTATATAAGAGCATTGTTTTTTAGTTTTCGATTATTGATTTGATTGACTAAGGGTTGTTGAAACTTTGATTGCACCTAGTTTGAGTATTCTTGAGATCCTTTTCTTCTGGCATAAGGTCACTCAAACTAGATAAAAGTATCGGTAGGATCTTCAGAACTGTTTTTTGAATTGAAGACAATTTGTTATCATCCATTGTTAACAGGCTTCGTTCTGTGTGTGATCGATCATAAGTGGAATCAAGTTTTTTTTGTGCAGGTACAATTGAAGACAAGAAGAATTTTCTGATTGGTTTCGCATCTTGTGATATTACTTTAGGCACACATCTTGATTGGTTGGGATCCGACTAAGATCTAATTTATCTTTTATAGATTTGATCTAGTAGTCGTATAGATCGGAAACTATCATTTGGTGGTATTCTTCAATATCCGAATCTGATAGTTGTGAATCTAGATCTGATTATTTCAGATCTTTTGTCACAAACTCAAAGAATATGGTACATGTGGTATTCTTGATTGATCTTACCTGACAAATGAGTTTACTTGTTTAAACGGAAGATCCTTTGTCACAAAATCAACTAATCTTTTGTTAAAAGATTATTGGTGTAGTTACCAAACATCTTTGTTCATTTACTGTTTGGAAGACGATTAAAAGGAGTCGAGTGCTTAAGTCTTTACATCGATAAAGCAACTCAAGATAGTGATTTCTGTCTTGGGATTCACATGTGTTGGCCAACGGTTGTAGGCGCTGGTATAATGAGGGAACAAAGTAGCTAGGGTAGATTATTTGGTCTCAACTATAGGATATTGGATTTGTTTTTTGTATAGCGGTTTAATTATGAGAGTATTCAAAACTGGACTAGGTCCCGGGTTTTTCTGCATTTGGGGTTTCCTCGTCAACAAAACCTTGTTGTGTGATTTACTTTTACTTTCCGCAGTTATAATAATTGTTTAATTATAATTAAAAGTAAATACACTAGTGCGTAAATCCAAGATACTTGATTGTGATCCTATAGTATATCGGTTTCATACCGTAACTATTATCAAGTGTACATACCTTGTTGTCTTTGTAGTTACCTAAAATCAATAAGAGGCTAAAAGTGGGATTCTAGGGTTTCTGAAAGTGATTTACGGGAATTCGAGCACAAACAGTATTCGCCTAAACCACTTACTGGCCGTTCAAATGATGCTTCAGTCACACAAGAGTTTAAGGTTGGTATTAGGGAGGGTAGCAAATGAAAAGAGAGATCAGAGAATTCTAGGGTTTGAAGAAGAATTTCTCCGAGAGTTTATGAGAAAGTTTTGTTAGCTTGGAGAAATAGAGGACCTATTTATAGCTGAATTCTCTAATATCAGGTCGGTAAAGATAGGGATTGATTGCCGTGCGGAGCACTTCTCCCGTCTCTTTAGGAATAGATAGAGATAAACTTGGTTGAGTTTATCTCATTATTTCACCGCCTTTACTCTCTTCTGCGGTGAGAAATAGTCCGGGTATTTCTTATACGTGTTGTAGACCGCTAGACCAAAACCCTAATTGGTATCCCCCTATTTGTTTGAAGCTGAGTCAGCCTTTGTGATGATGTTTTGAGTGACATAAATATTCTCTATAGTCGAGTTTGCCAAGTTAGAGAGATATTCTCTTATTTGTAAGAATGACTAGGATGAGTCACGTGAAAAGGCATGAAATGCCTCAGAAATCGTGTGTAGAGTGTGAGAAAAGCTGAGGTTGAGCTCCCTCTCTCCATGGCCAGTTACATATGTCACGTGGAGACAGTATTATTGCTTGCGGGTCCCTTTGTTGAGCATGCGGAGCTCAAGAGAAGTTATACACGTTTTTGGATAGACGTGTAAAGTTTAGGCCCAATTTATCAGCCATGAGTGTGTTTGAGACGCTGAGAAAGAGGACTGAGGAATAGATGAGGCTTGTGCCTAAGTCTTATACTTGTATAAGACTCTTCAGAGGAGATAGATCAGATCGGATGAGGCCATCTGAGATTTGGCCGACGTAGCTGGGGCTGTCCGATATTTGGCCGACGCGTCTGGGGCTGTCCGAGATTTGGATGACGCATTTGGGGCCGCCTAAGAGTTGGCCAACGCGATAGAGTCTGTTCGAGACTTGTATAAGACTCGTCAGAGGAGATAGATCAGATCGGATGAGGCCATATGAGATTTGGCCGACGTAGCTGGGGTTGTCCGAGATTTGGCCGACGCGTCTGGGGCTGTTCGAGATTTGGCTGACGCGTTTGGGGCCGCCTAAGAGTTGGCCAACGCGATAGAGTCTGTTCGAGACTTGTACAACGTGATGTAATCTCTCCGAAATCAGGTGGGACATGTTTGGGAGAGAAAAGAAGGCTTGCAGAGATGTGCTAAGAGTCAACTGTGTCTGTATTTATGGGGTCGTAGTGTATCTCGAAAGGATGTTTTAGGAATCTGTCGAAAGGGTCCAGATGCATATTAACCAGCGTATCTCGCGGGGATGTCTTAGGAATTATTCGGAAGCCTCAGTAAGTCGAGTCATAGCCTAGAGTAGACATGACCAGTGTATCTCGCGATGTATACTAGGAATCAGTGCTTGGTCTCAAATAGGGTGACTCGTGCTTACAGGAGACATGTATGTCTCTGCTCTCCGTTAGGGACGTTTTTACGCATCTACAAAGCCTACATGACCAGCAGTATCTCGCAGAGATGTATAATAGGAATCATGGCATCACAATCAGCTGCATCTCGCGAAGACATGCTAGAATTGTGGCTGTTATGGTTCATAAGTCTGTCGAGGACGTTTTACGCTCTACAAAACCTACGTGACCAGCAGTATCTCGTCGAGGATGTGCGCTAGGAATTATGGTATCACGACCAACAGTGGCTCGCGGGGACGTATACTAGAAATCGTGGATATGGGTGCCTTGAGGACCAATGGGTTAATCTCTCCCGTGAGGGTTGAGTTTTGTCTATGGTCTTGAAATGACACTTTTGCCACTTATCCAAATTTCACCATCTACAGTCGTATTTTCTCGACTTTGTCCATAAACGATCACACTTGTTGTCGGACTTATAGGTTGAAACAAAAATATTGTGGTGTAATTAGGTACCCTCGTCATTTTATATAGCTTTCGATGAGTCTCTGTTTTCAGTCATGATTCTACTCATCTTCTACGATGTCTCACCATTTTTCTAGACAACACTGTGTATTTTTTAGGTTTGAAGTTAGCTCTAAGGACATCAAAGTATCTTTCAATCAAGGATCACTCATTTTTTATGGGAATTATTCTGGTTAATATCTTTCATGGGTGATTGATAAAAACCCAATATTGATATAACATAATAGCAACTGTACTACTAGTTGACTTGTGTTCAAAATTGTTGCCATATAATCCTTGCTTTTTTGATCTAATTTTGGAAGTTGTTCCGGTTGGAAAATTACCAATTTCATTTCTTTGATTCTCAATTTGTTCAATAGTATACCAATGCGATCTTTAGGCCCTTAGCATTCGGCATGTACCTAGTGATGTTATTGTTGTTGTTAAAGCATTGCTCGGTTGAACTCACAAGTGTTTCTATATCAAGCTTGTTGTCAAATTTAGTTGTCAAAACTATAACTTGATTTCTAGTCTACAATTAGTTAAGTATCGGTATAGGATAGTGGAGTTGAGAAATGAGCCAGTCATCATTTGCGTTATACCATTTGAAGGCGAAGATCAACCGAAGCTTTTGGAGAACTTCATCAACAAAAGGTAAGTGAAGACAGAACCACCTATTTCTCAAGTTATATTTGAAAATGAGGGGGTCTAACAACCACACCCAACAATTCGTTTGGTAATCTGAGAGGAATTACTCCAATATACTTTCTAGAGAATTAACTAGAGAGTCAGGCTCAATCTAGAGCAAAGTATATCAAAGAGTTTAATACCTCTGTTTCATAATATAATCAGCAAATCAAACAGATAGAAATCCGCGAGCCTGATTATTATGTGAAACAACTTGAACGGTACTAAAGACCAATGTTCAAGTGTCAACCAATTTAAATCAACAACCAAAGGTTGGATATTCTAATTGATTGATCTTAACGCATAACCTGTGATATTTCAATTATATAACAAAATATAATGCAGAAAAGAAATAACACAGACGCCAGAATTTTGTTAACGAGGAAAACTGCAAATACAGAAAAACCCCGGGACCTAGTCCAGTTTGAACACCACACTATATTAAGCCGCTACAGACTCTATCCTACTACCAATTAACTTCGGACTGGACTGTAGTTAAACCCTAATCAATCTCACACTGATTCAAGGTACAGTTGCGTTACTTACGTCTATGATCCCAGAAGGATACTACACACTTGATTCCCTTAGTTGATCTCACCCACAACCAAGAGTTGCTACGACCCAAAGTCGAAGACTTGATAAACAAATCTGTCTCACACAGAAAAGTCAATAGATTGAATAAATCTGTCTCCCACAGAAATACCCAAGAGTTTTTGTTCCGCCTTTTGATAAATCAAGGCGAACATGAACCAATTGATAATTCGGACTTATATTCCCGAAGAACAGCCTAGTATTATCAATCACCTCACAATAATCTTAATCGACTAGCGAAACAAGATATTCTGGAATAACAAACGATGAGACGAAGATGTTTGTGATTACTTTTATCTTGCCTATCGGAGAAATTAATCTCGAGTCAATTATTTCAATTTTACTCAATACGATAGAATCGGGCAAGATCAGAACACACAACTACAAAGAAAATAGTTGGGTCTGGCTTCACAATCCCAATGAAGTCTTTGAAGTCGTTAACCTACAGGGTCTCGAAGAAACCTAAGGTTAAAAGGAGAATCGACTCTAGTTTATGCAACTAGTAACACACAGGATGTGTGGGGATTAGGTTTCCTAGTTGCTAGAGTTCTCCTTTATATAGTTTTTCAAATCAGGGTTTGCAATCCAAGTTACCTTGGTAACAAAGCATTCAATATTCACTGTTAGATGAAAAACCTGATTCAACCAAGCTAATATCTTCCAACTGTTAGATCGAACTTAGCTTGTTACACACAAATGAAATGTATCCTCATTTAGGTTTATGTAACCGTACCCAAACATGTACACCATGTTGGCTCACAAATAGTTAACCGAGGTTAGCCATATGATTACTCTCATATCAACCTTATTCATCTTAATCATAACTAGTTATCTTGCTTTATTGTGTGGCATCAATTGTTTAGGCTTACAAAATTTCGGTACAATTGATGTGTGTGTGTGATTCAATTGGTTCCGGTTAAGAAAAACTATTGTTATATTGCATTTGTATGGTATCAATCGTTTAGGCTTACAAAATTAAGGTGCAATTGCGGTGCTTATAATGTTTATGTTGTTTCAATTGCTTCCGGTTGAGGTGAATAATTATGCAAGTTGATTTATTTTGGTTTGTATGAATTATTTATGGCTTAACGAAATAATATGTGTATGGGATGAGTTGTTTAGTCCAATTCGATTCTGGATAAGAAACTAAGTTAATTCTGATCTTAGTTAGACTTATCGAAGTGAGGTTTCGGTTATTCAAGTCTAATCGAATGCCTAAACAAGAAATGCTAGTTAACTAACCTAGTACTTGTCTTGTTTAAAATTGAAAGGTCTAAGTTTATGGATAATTCGAACCTGATGAGAAAAATGGAGTTTATCTTTATTTTGGTCTTATCGAATTAAGCGGTTGTTTTTGAACAATCAGTTTAGCAAAGGGACTAATATGCTTAGTTGTTTTTGGTTTGCTAAACTAAATTGGGAAAAAAAAATCGGGCAATTGTTTCCTTGGTAACATATCAAAATAAGACTACTTGTAGTTTCGGTTTTGATATTGGTTATCAGAACATGATGTGTGGAACCCTCGTGCCTAACTCTACAGGTTTGCAAGTCTTTTACGAGATTTGTAAGATTCTTTTCGTGTTGTCCTTTATTTTTTTTTCGTTTCTTTGTCATTTTTGTGACAAAAAGGGGAGAAATATATGGAGTAAACAGTGATGCTTTGGCATTGATATTTATATTGGTTGGCATCGCTAGGGAAAAGAACATTGGTACTTGAATGTTTTTATCTAACGAAAGAGTGAAAGCACAGACTAAGGGGGGGTAACATGTCATATGATTGGTATAACAAAGATGTGCGGATTGAATATCTACCTATCTTCCTTAGGGGGGGTAATAGCTTTGTTATTATAATGTCAACAGCGACATTTTCAAGGATTGAATGTAAGCAGTTGCACTGTGATGTTGAATCGGGAATCAAGCGGATTGTAATGAATTATTGTAATTTTTTTATCCATATGATGTAAGAGTTTTGTCACTAAACTTGACAAAGGGGGAGATTGTTAGAGCATGGCTAGGTAACCCACCAAGCGTTGGTATGTCAAGTTTGGTTGTCATATTTTAGTGAATCAAAACTCGTGTTAAGAGTCGCTTGATTATGTACTAGAGTTAAACTTCGTATAGGTTAGCTTGAAAGTATTAGGATATGAGACATTACAAGTATTGCGAAGACTTGAAGATGTGAAGAAGAAAGGAGCTACACCGACAACAATCATCCTTCCACTTGAGGTTAGTGATATTTGACATGAACTGTTTCATTCCCTAACGTATCTTTCAAGTCGTGCATATTGAAAACATAACTGCGAAGCATATTTGAACTCTAGATAGAAATAGTATTAAGGAATACAATACGAGGTTTATTGCTTAACCATTAAACTTTGTAGATAAGGCATCACCATAATCATTTGAATGCTATTGTGATTATGTATGGGTATGAGGTGAGGATTTCATCCTAGGGTACAATGTTTACATGTGTTCTAAGGAAGTAAGTTCATAAACTTGTTTGTAAACCTAAAAGGAAATTGCCAGGTGTTATTGGTTTTGTTATTCATTGCATATCTTATGAACAACCAATATGTGTGATAGAGTATAACCGCTCACAACTTGTTGTGTTCTTGGTAGAACTGTTCACAAAGGCCTGACTTATGTATTGGTATAACTTTTATTAGTAAAACCGATCTTAAGTAATCACCTGTGGTATGATCAGATTTTGTATGTCTGACCTTGTAAGGGAAAGGGAACCGATCCTAGTAAGGGGTGCATTACATCAAAGGGAACTGATCCTTGTATGGGGTGCAGCAAGGTTTATAGAATAAAAAGGAACCGATCCTATGGACATGTGCAACACATATAAGTTAGATACCATATATATGTGGGGAACCGATCCTAGTACCTAGTCAACTGAACTTTTGGGAAGCTAGTGTGACTATGCACAATACTCACATGGAGGTAGAACCGAAACTTGTTTTGGTAGAACCGTAAACCCATGATCGTGATTGAATGTTGGTTTGATCAATCACATAGTTCTTGAAAGTCGATGAACCAATTCTAAACTTGTTTGGAAGTGTGGCAAATCGGTTTCAAGGTTGTAAGTGTGAAAGAGAACTTACAAAGTTAAGATGTCGACAAACTTTGAACATGTGCTGTGAATGTTTATTTCTATAATTGTTCAAAGATATTCCTTAACGGCTAAGGGAAGAGAATCCCAGGATCGAAACGTAAGTAAGTTAAGAATCTTTTAATTAAGGTTATTAATTTCATTTTGTAGGGAAATTACAGAATTAGTAATGTGCATTTACTAATTAGATTTTCCGAGAGATTTCGATCGTTATTTTTGGACAGAGCATTTCCAGGAATTATGAAAACCGAATTTGTGCTTTTATGAATATCTTGAGAATATTTTCGGTTTTGGAAATTCCTTGGTGTCCAAACTTCCTTGTCTATAAATACACGAAGTTTGCCTTTCTAGCAAACTAATCCTTAAGTAACAATGATTTACTCTTTTGTTGTTATTCTTGGTGTAGCCGCCTATTCGGAGAGGAGAGTAACCTAATTAGGCGAAATCTCTTACGGCCGCTCAGTTTAAAGTCTTCTTTGGGATTGAGAAGCTCTAGCACGACCCGTTGGTGGGAAACTAGATAATTACGGTTTATCTTTGTTTTCGATTGATTTGATTGACTAACGGTGGTTGAAATCTGATTGCACCTAGTTTGTTTATTCTTGAGAATCTTCTCTTCTGATATAAGATTCACTCAAACTAGTCCAGAGTTTCGACAGGGATCTTTATACTGTTGTTAGTTCTAAAGACGATCTTGTGATAATCCATTGTTAACATACTCCGTTCTGTGCGTGATTGATCACAAGAGATTCAATTGATTGTGTGCATGTTTTTATTGAAGATTCAAGAAGATTTGAAGACAAATAAGATATTGAAGATCTGACTTGGGTTTTATAATCTTTGGTGTGCACAATACTTGTTTCGGTAAAAGAGGATCCAATTAATAATCTGTTTATCCTTGTGGTAGATTGGATTGATTAATTGAGTAGATCGGCATCAATACGTTTCCTTGTGATTAAATGTATTGATTGGCTTAATCTTAAACGATTACCTTTGGGTGATTGAACATAAGATAGATCTAAGGACCCGAAGAAGGAGTTTATGTTAAGATAAACAGAAGAGCCTTTGTCCGACTCATATCACTGGGTTGAATAGAGTTGATACCAAACAGATTTCTTGTTCATATATTGTTGAATAGAGTTGATACCAAACATACTTGGAACAATTCCTTTGGTTCGTATTCCAAACAGTAAAGGAACAACAAAGATGTTTGGTATCAACTCTATTCAACCAAGTGATATGAGTCGGACAAAGCTCTTCTGTTTATCTTAACATAAACTCCTTCGTCGGGTCCTTAGATCTATCTTATGTTCAATTACCGAAGTAATCGTTTAAGATTAAGCCAACAACACTCTTAATCCAAAGAATTGTGTTGATGCCGATCTACTCAATTAATCAATCCAATATAGCACAAGGATAAACCGATTATTAATTGGATCCTCTTTTACCGAAACAAGTATTGTGCACACCAAAGATTATGAACCCACAAATCAAAAATCTTCAATATCTTCTTTGTCTTCAAATCTTCTTAGATCTTCAATAAACACCTGCACACAATAACTTGAATCTCTTGTGATTAGTCACGCACAGAATGGAGTCTGTTAACAATGAATTATCACAAGATCGTCTTTAGAACTTACAATGATCTAAAGATCTCCTCATTAAACTCGAACTAGTTTGAGTGAATCTTATATCAGAAGAGAAGATTCTCAAGCATAAAAAAACTAGGTGCAATCAAATTTCAACCACCGTTAGTCAATCAAATCAATGAAAACAAAAGATAAACCGCAATTATCTAGTTTCCCACCAACGGTACTAATAGAGCTTCTCAATCCCAAAGAAGACTTTAAACTGAGCGGCCATAAAAGATTTCGCCTAATTAGGTTACTCTCCTCTCCGAATAGGCGGCTATACCAGTAACAACACTACAAGAGGTAGTTTGTTGTTACGAAGGATTAGTTTGCTAGAAAAGGAAAACTTCAAGTATTTATAGACAAGGAAGTTTGGACACCAAGGAATTTCCAAAACCGAAAATATTCTCAAGATATTCATTAAAGCACAAATTCGGTTTCCATAATTTACGGAAATGCCACATGTTTAAAAATAATGATCGAAATCTCTCGAGAAAATCTCTAATTAGTAAATGCACATTACTAATTCGTATTTTCCTAAAAATGAAGTTTATAACCTTAAATAAAAAGATTCTTAACTTATTTATGTTTCGATCCTGGGATTCTCTTCCCTTAGCTATTAAGGAATAACTTTGAACAATTAAATAATAAACATTCATAGCACGTGTTCAAAGTATGTCGACATCTTAACTTTGTAAGTTCTATTTCACACTTACACCCTTGAAACCGATTTTCCACACTTCCAAACAAGTTTAGAATTGGTTCATCTGACTTTCAAGAACTATGCGATTGATCAAATAACATTCAATCACAAATCATGGGTTTAATGGTTCTACCAAAACAAGTTTCGGTTCTACCTTCCATGTGAGTGTTGTGCATAGTCACACTAGCTTTCCAAAATTCGGTTGACTAGGTACTAGGATCGGTTCCCCATATATATATGGTATCTAACTTATATGTGTTGCACATGTCCATATGATCGGTTCCCCTTTGCCTAAAAACATGTTGCACATGTCCATAGGATCGGTTCCCCTTTCTCGCTATAAACCTTGATGCACCTCATACAAGGATCGGTTCCCATTTGTGATGTACTGAATCTCTTACTAGGATCGGTTCCCCTTTCACATATTTGGTCAGACATAAAATCACAAACCCGATCATACCATCTCAGGTGATTACTTAAGATCGGTTTCACTAATAAAAGTCATACCAATACATAAGTCAGGACTTTGTGAATAGTTTTACCAAGAACACAACAAGTTATGAACGGTTATACTAAATCACACATATTGGATGTTCACAAGATATGCAATGAATAACAATCCCAATAACGCTTGGCGATTTCCTTTTCGATTCAAAAACAAGTTTATGAACTTACTTCCTTAGAACACGTGTAAAACATTGTTCCCTAGGATGAAATCCTCACCTCATACCCCATACATAATCACAATAGCATTCAAATGATTATGGCGATGTCTTATCTACAAAGTTTAATGGTTAAAATAAACCTCGTATTGTATTCCTTAATACTATGTCTATCTAGACTTCAAATATGCTTCGCAGTTTTGTTTTCAATATGCACGACTTGAAAGATACGTTAGGGAATAAAACAGTTCAAGTCAAATATCACTAACCTCAAGTGAAAGGATGATTGTTGTCGTTGTAGCTCCTTGCTTCTTCACATCTTCAAATCTTCGCAATACTTGTAAAGTCTCATTATCCTAATACTTTCAAGCTAACCTATACGAAGTTGACTCTAGTACATAATCAAGCGATTCTTAACATGAGTTTTGATTCACTAAAATATGACAACCAAACTTGACATACCAACGCTTGGTGGGTTCAACCGAGCTATGCTCTAACAAAACCGGGAAGTCCCTTCCAATATGAAAGAATTCCAATTTTGCAAAACACGACAAATCTAAGAAAACAAAAACATTTTTTTTCTTCTTTAAAGCCTGGGGTGTGCACAATCGTGTCTCTTTTAATCAGGCACATGAGACAAGATGCACCAAAACAACATAATTCAGTTGTGTTGTGGTGAACAACAATTTTTCCACCATAACCTTTTTGAAAGGAATTCATAGAACCCTGTCTATCAAAATGTTTAGACCATACTCGCTTTTCTAGTGGTCTTGTCTTCTCTTTGGAAACTAACTTCTTTGAAGAGGATAAAATCTTACATACCTCAGCGGTTTTTTAAACAAGTTTGAGCTTGTTTGTTATCCGATTTGCTCTTCGTTGAAGTTTATTGACATATCTCATCTTGTGTTTGTACTTGAAACTCTTTGAGAGTTCATGACCTTTGAGTGAACAATAAGAGCATGTCAACGGAAAAGATGATTCAGACTCCCGAGATGTGCAAGTTGCTAGACACAAAGTAGAACCGGAAAAATCAGACAGAGAGTTTCCAACGAAAGGTCAATTTTCTCTTCCAGATTGATTGTATCTCCTTCTGAAAGAATATCAAGATTGATGTATGTATTGCTACAATTATCAAAATCAATATCTTCACAAAGAAGCGCAACACTTGATTTTTCGTCTTCATGGGAATCATAGTGATCAGATATTTCATCAAGAGTTGCAGCAAGACCTTTGTTCCCAGTGTATTTTCTACGGTTTGGACACTCATTTGCAAAATAACCAAAACCTTTACACTAAAAGCACTATGGCATATCCTCGCCAGCATCCCTGTTTTTAGAAGGAATGCGATTGTGAGTTTTAATCGATGATCTGGGTTTGTCTCTCGGAGAACCGTTTACTTCTCTTCAATAGAAGATCTCTAAACTGTCTTGTGATCAAAGAGACGGCTTGTCAAGATCTTCATCGATGAATCGGCGTCGAGAAAAATCATCCTCGGAGACATAAACACTTTTACTTTTGTCAAGTAATTTAGTGTTCTTTTGTGCTTTGAAGGCAACATCCTTTCCGATTTTGGATGTGTACTCGGGATCAAAGATCTTTAGCTTTCCAACCAACGTGTTTCTGGAGAGAGCGTCAAGGTTATTTCCTTCAACGATGGCATGCTTCTTAGAATCGTATCTAGATGGAAGCGATCTGAGAATTTTCATCACAATGTCCTTTTCAGGAATAGTCTTACCCATTGCAAAGGATGCATTAACAATTTCAGACACTTTGTGATTAAACTCATCAAATGAATCTTCATCTGCCATACGAAGGTTTTCCCAATCGAAATTTAGGTTTTGAAGCCTAGCTTCCTTTTCACTGGTATTCCCTTCTGTAGTTACCTAAAATCTGAGAGAGGTTAGAAGTGGGATTCTAGGGTTTCTGAAAGTGAGTTACGGGAGGTTGAGCACGAACAATCTTCACCTAAACCACGCACAGTGGCCGTTCAAAGGCTGCTTCAATCACATGGAAGAAGGATTATGGCTGGTCTTAGGGAGGGAAGCAGATGAAGAGAGAGATCAGGTTAAAGGAGAATCGACTCTAGATTATGCAACTAGTATCACACAGGAGGTGTGGGGATTAGGTTTCCCAGTTGCTAGAGTTCTCCTTTATATAGTTTTCAAATCAGGGTTTGCAATCTAAGTTACCTTGGTAACAAAGCATTCAACATTCACCGTTAGATGTAAACCTAATTAGATTCAAGCTAATATCTTTCAATCGTTAGATCGAACTTAGCTTGTTATACACAAATGAAATGTACTTTCATTTAGGTTTAAGTAACCGTACCTAAACGTGTACACCATGTTGGCTCAACAGTAGTTAACCAAGCTTATTTATCTTAAACACAACTAGTTCAAATGACTCAAATGAAACTAGTTAAAGAGTTGTTCAATTGCTATATTCTCATAGAAGTATACAAGAACACAATTGAAGCAAAATCAGTTTGATTTACTCGAATCAATTCATGAACATAGCCACGGTTTGCAAAGAATGCATTCCTTAATATATAAATGTATTAGTTCATGTCACAACCGATTTTAGAACTTTAACCACTCAAGTATGCAAACGTGTACGCATACTTAAGTAGCCGGTTTGAGTTTGGGTTCGCCAGTATGCGAACATGTACGCATACCTTAGTACACTTCCAAAACCCAAATAGAAATTCCTGACCTATACCTTACGGAAGTATGCGTACAGGTATGCGTACTTGGTACACGGAATTTCACAACTACAAGTACGCATACGGGTATGCATACTCTAGTTCCAGTCATGGATCACATACATGCAAGAATGCACACTATGTTTATAATCCAATAGTTCTAAACTTTATTTCAATCATTGAAACTTTCTTAGAGGATGACAATAGCCGTTTTCACACACTATTAGCATCAAAGCAATTTTCAAGTTATTGAAATAGTCATAACGAAACATTCCAAGTCTACACCAAATGATTGCATCACACAAACCATGTAAGATGTTACTCTAAATTTTCACATGATTATCTTTTGACTTTCGTCAAGAATATAAGATGAAGTTCGTTGAGCGAAAAGCTTACCAACACATATTTCGAGAAATATGTAAGCGAGTTAATCTCAGCTCGAAATCTCAAATGTGCATAATCGAAAACTATATAGTAATACGACTTTTGTCTCAATATAGGATATAGAGTAGAAATAGACTTTCCAAGTGATAGATGAGTTTTAGTCTCCACATACCTTTTGTTGATGAAGTTCCACAAGCTCTCCTTAGTAGTTCTTCGTCTTCAATTGATGAACACCGTGAAGTCTAATGCTCAACTACACAATCTATCCTAGTCCGAGACATCACTATAAGTAGACTAGAAATCAAGACTTATAGTTTTGATCACTAACATTGACAAACAAGCTTGAGATAGCAACGTTTGCGAGTTCGACCGAGAAGTGCTCTAACAAGGCTCACTCAAACTAGATCAAAGTATCGACGGGATCTTTAGAACCGTTTGCGGATCTTAAGCCATCTTATGATAATCCATTGTTAACATCATATTCAAAGGAAAAACAGGGTCAACCGAAGAGTACTACTCAATCCATGACTCAAAGGCAACTCTATTCCTGTTCCAATAGAATTATCTGTTAAAACAAATTTCTCAAGTTGCGATCTACTGAATCGTGAAACCTTTTTTGGAATCACTCCAAGAAAAAGAATGTCCGAAAACATCAAGCATATCTTGTAAAATCTATTGATTGCTTTGATAGATCTTGTTCCATTTTTAATATTGAGCTATTGAGAGTTCTATTCAACAACTAAGCTTGTTGATTGGAACTTCCTCATAATTGTGCTCAACTCGAATAAATGAGGAAGTTCTCAAAGAGCACAAGGGAACATATGAGATCCGTGAAATCCTTACTTGATCTTTCAAAGATCATGAACAATATGAGTATTTTCTAAAAATGGAATCATGTTCACTTTTTGGAGTAATATTTCGGTCCATACTAAAAAAGTTCATGATAAATCTCTACAAGATATCTTCGGATTCTCTTGATGTCAATATTTCGGAAAAATCCTCATTGATTTTATTTCCGAATTAGAACATGTTCTCGCCGGTTTTTAATATCAAATAAAATACCTTTTTGGGTTTCTTCGAAACTTGGAAATCAAGTTTTATTTGATATATAAAAACATCTTGAAAAATCGTTTCTTTCTCCACAATAAGATTACGGTTCAAGATGAGTGAAAATGCTATTGATATCGATTCTCAATTACAGAAGCTTGAAACTTATTCTCCCATATGAAATTAAGTGCTATTTTTCAAGGGAACATAAGAGAAATCAACTATCTCTTGAGCTCATGTTTATGCTAATGCGAGATTTTGAAATTGCGCGTGAACAATTAGAACTTCTGTAAAGAATGTGGAATGGCTTAAGTCAAAATTTACAAGATGATTGTGAACCTCAAATCTTTTGAAGAGGCGATTCAATCAATTGAAAGAAAAGAGGAAACTCAATAGTTTGAACGCTGAAGAAACCTCAGTGAACAATTAAAACACCTTTAAGGATTAAGTTATTTGCTGAAATACTTGATCCAGGAAATAGACTGCTTTGATTGATTATATTTTATGCTATTGCTTTCGGTTTATGAGATGTTAATATTGTGGTATCGCTTATGCTTTGTGTGGCTTTTTGATTTAGCGGGATTAAGTTTTAGCCCTTGTTGGTAGGCTTTATCAAAGGATCATAAGGTGTTCCGATGAAAACTCATGTGTGAAAAGTCACAATATGTTGATAATAAATCTACTCCATGGGAGATATATACTCTATCTTGATTAATTCTATACTTATCTTGGTTAATTCTTAACTAAAAACTAGGTGTTTTTTAAACTTTTAAGAAGGTATTAATATGGGTGAATCCGGAGAAAAAAAAACTCTTTCTGTTATTTCTTAGTATGTGTGAAAACCTCTAGAACATCAAGTAAAACGGAATGGAGGGAGTATAGGAAGGAAAAAAAAACCGAGAAATTTCAACTCAAAGATAAACATTCTCTATTTCTTCTCATAAAAGCTACATAAAACTCTAACTCATTGAGACATCAGAGTGATCTTGTAGGTATAATGGTAAAATGAGCACATTGAAGCTATTTAAAGTGTTAAATCATAAAATATCAGTTAAAATTGAAATCACATCACCATCACCGGTCAAGTACACATCTCGAGAGGTGCTATTGTGACATTTTTGCCACAACAACAGCTCATTAAAAAACATGAAAATTCAATTGTTGAAGCGTTATCGTAACATTTTTACTACATCAACGGCTCATCGAAAGAAGAAAAAAACATGGAGATTTGCTCATTACCTTGTCCTCTTTACAAGTATTCAAACCCAAAGTTGTTGATAGGGGTACCATTTTTCTAGGGGTGTACCATATCACAAAATGTTACTTGCCTTTGGAATGGTGGTACGTCGTCCAGGCAAATTGGTACCTCCTATACGCCGCCTGGTCAAACCCGTAAATGAAAAATTAGACAATTTCGAGTCCTGTCGTCCGCAAATAAGGCTGATGTGTGAATAGAATCTTTTTTTGGCCTCATTGGTCATCAATTCACCATACCTAAAGTACAACTAACGAACTAAATCAAGTGGGAATAGAATTTTGGACAGGACTTGTACGGGATATAAAAGAAACTGAGAAGGTCTAGATTGCCGATAGGGATGCTCATGGGGCGGGTATGGCAATCCCAGTCACTGCCCCGTTCGTTTAAAAAAATACCCATACCCGCCCCGTTACCCACACGAATTGGGGTGGGGCGGGTGGGAAAAACCCATATGGGGCGGGTTTTCTATGGGTTACCCGTAACACTGAGTTAATACATAAAAAAATTTATAATCAAAACTTAAATATGATTCAAACAAAAATAATAACGTATGAATAATGCATTCTAAAATTTTAAATTCAGAAATTCATTTTAAAGTGAACAAAAGAATCTTTAAATGACTTAATAGTTTTTCTACTTGTTCCTTTCTCATTCTATCTTCGCCCACGTTAACCATTTCATTAGTTGCTTCATTTTTTCTATTTTAAATTTTAGAGAATGTATTTGATCACAACAAAGGAACGAAAATGATAAATATACAAGAACAATCAAAAATATAATAAATAAAAGAAAGCTCGAATTAAGTGATGTAAAATAAAAATTGATCTAAAATTTTTGCATAAAAGTCTAAACCCTTTTATTATGAAAGCTACGGGGCGGGTATGGGGTGGGGACCTTGAATCCCGTCCCCACCCCATCCCCGTAGCTTATGTTTTGGGTATTACCCGTACCCGACCCCATCCCCATCCCCATTTATGCGGATAAAACCCTACCCAAATGGGACGGGTACCCACGGGAATGGGTTTGGGTGGTGCAAATGGCCATCCCTAATTGTCGACAAGTCAATAGCTTCAATCATGATTGGAAGTTAAATGATCATGTTATCACCATTATGGTTCTTTTTTTCTTTCTGCTCTTCGAGTCGTAATATAAGTTCATATTCAAACAAACTGCTGCAATATATTCAATTAGTTCACAAATGATCATGGTGCATTCTCTTTAGTTGACTAGAAAAAAATATCAATGACTAATTATTCAGTCTACTGGGCAAGAAAGACTCCATGACACAGAATGCAAAGAAAGAAATAAAGAAAAGTACTGAAGACAAACAGAATTTACGATGACAAATTATGTGCTCGTTTGACTACTCCACTACATAGGTTTTGTCTCAAGTCATCAAATCCAGTTTCTAGCCAATCATCAAGTTTAAACAACCCAAATCCGACAGCGAAAAACTTTTCTTTTTCAACAACAAAATTGTAACGACACTGCCAAAATCCGATTTTTTCAAGGGAATTAATTTTCGGTATATTTTTTCTTAAATTAAATAGTGAATTTCGAAAAGAATTTCATTGCTGAAATGACTTGCCTAAATTTTCAGCTTCTTCCCAACAGTGATAATAACAGTGAAAGGAAAGTATGTGTACTTAATGATCCATGTGTTTGGCATGACTGAAACCTTAACAGGGTTTGGTTGTGATCCATCCATAAAAGGATAAACCACACGACATTAGTAATTCGTATTTCTACTTGCCTCCTCTTTGTTGAGGTACATCTCTGTAGTGTACTAGATTAAGCACGAGAATGAAAACAATTCCATTTTTGTAGACAGTTTTTACTTTTAACTCAACAGTACAAGACAGGTAAATAATAGAACAGTCCATGCATCACAACATTTTACGAAAAACTATATAAAAAGATCTAGTTCCCTCTTTCTATAATCACTCTTGCCCTTGTCTCGTATTCATATCTGTAAATGGGTACATCTAGTTGCCACTCGGTGATAATCATCGGAGCTGGTATTTAAGGTGAAAATTCACAAACTATGTGTCAGATTCCGGGAAGCAAATTTCACTCTGAAACTAATTTCTTTTTTTATTTCTAATAATCGATTAGGTATATCAGCAGCAAAAGTATTAGCGGAGAATGGAGTAACTGATATAGTGATTCTAGAGGCTTCGGATCGTATCGGTGGAAGAATTCGTAAGGAAGAATTCGGAGATATTGCAATAGAGATTGGTGCTGGTTGGGTTGCTGGTGTTGGCGGGAAAACTTCAAATCCTGTTTGGGAACTCGCTAATCAATCTTCTCTTCGTACTTGCTTTTCTGATTATAGTAACGCCCGTTACAATATCTACGATCAGAGGTTATAACAGCCATTTTAGTTTCTCCATTCCCGTTGTGATCAAATAAAACGGCCAGCCAATTCTAACTCGTGTATGGCTTTTTCAGCGGAAAGATAATCCCAAGGGAATTAGCTGCTGCCTCGTACGATAAAGCGGTTAATTCAGCGATTCAAGAGCTTAAAAATCAGGAGGAAGCAAATCTCGGCAATGCAATTTCTGAAATCCCATCGTAAAGTTTCTTTTAAGAATGCAATTATGATCAGAATTTTCTAAAATGTTACTGCAGGTTTTAATCTTGAACTAATGATAAGGATTATTCTTTCTTATTTCAGTTCGCCAAAGACACCAATAGATCTAGCCATAGATTTTGTTCTCCATGATTTTGAAATGGCAGGTGAGGTTTAGATTGTTTTTTTTTTTACTAATAGCAGTGTTTCTAGAATGTAAGTACACTTATTTATCTCCCTCACCACGTGTACTAGCAAAGCCCACGTGGAGGCCACGTCATAAAAGTAGATGACACGTAGGGGCATCCATAGGATCTAGACAGCGTGCCATCTGTCAAGTTCAACGGTCGAAGATGAAGGAGCATCAGAGAGAGGTATCCCCGCATAACACCGAAGAGCTACTCTGCTACACTTTACCTCATCACGAGGTGAGGCACAATCAATGGCTGAGGAAGGTCCAACTGACACGGACGTGACAAGGGAAGACCGACACCGCCTGGCGCAGACTGGACCGCCCCAACCACTCGCATTTAATGCTGCTCAGGGGGCACGTGTCAGATAACCAACGGAGAGAGCAGGGGCTGGTCAGCATAATGAATGTAGAAATATTAGAAGGCGCGGAATGACAAGGAAGTCCGCGGACTATGCACAGAACACAAGAAGATAAGACCTCAACTACTCTTTTCCAAGGGACCCATCTAGATTAGCTGTATATATACGTCCCTCCCATACATGAATAGGGGGACACGAGGAGAGAATAGGAGAGAACTAGAGAATAGTTGAGATCAGAGAGAAGTAAGTATGAACATCAACCTATGGGTTCGATAAACACAAAGTCTTGCGACTATTCTTGTAATCATTACCTACATAGTGAATACCCCCAGATCCGTGGATGTAGGCCTTAGTGCTGAACCACGTAAATCATTGTCTCCTTTACATTTAGCACTCGTATATCCTCATTTATGTGTTCACTCTTTAGATCTATTATCGAGAGATGTTGAGGAGATCATGACAAACCCGCGGGGTTTGGAATCAATGAATCAACACCTGTCTATATATTTGATATTCATAACCTAATGCGTGTATTCAATTCATGCGGAGATTGCTTGCGAACAGGGAGATGCTTACGTGATTTCCGTGTTCACAATATGGCGCTAGAAACAGATTTATTTATTCTTGTGACTTTATAGCCTCTACCTCAAAAATTTTACTTACAGCACACACAGATCTAGGTTTAAACTCATTTTTCGCACATATCTGTATCCTTTATGCTTTCTACCTGCAGATCTGGGTCTTTTACAACCTTTAAACTAGCAGATCTGTGTTTTTGGGCTATTTTTCGCACATATTTATGTCCAATGTATTTTCCACCAACAGATCCGGACGTTAGGCAACTTCTAACCAACGGATCTATGTTTTAACTAGTATCTCGCAGATAATTTACACCCATGAGCCTTATCCCAATTAATTCCACACATCCGTCTAGGTTTTCCATACTTTTCGCTAAACCAATAGCTTGAATACACTCTTTGACACTAGAAGTCGAATTCATGAAATAAGGTTCGAACTAACAGCTAACCCGTGCACTCTTTGTCTCGGTTTACTTCCATGCTCTATCTACAGAAAATATTACAATGGACAAGAACAAAGATACAGGGAAGACAAAGGTACCTTCAAAAGAGGCACCTAGGACTACGCCAGTAGTAACAAGGAGCAAACAGAAGGGCGCGGGACTCACAAATGGGACAAGACGCGAATGGAGCGGAAAGCACATTCCTTTCGGATGCGGGCATCATTGCAATGGAAGCAAAGAAGGCGCGGCGGCAAAAGTCGCTACACCTACCGAAGGAACTTCTCAAGTGGTCGCCTCCAAAGTGACAAACAACCAGCCTCTGCCGAACCTCGAGAAGCGATGAGCAATCGGTAATCCGTAACCCTCCTTACGGGATGCCGCAGACTAATGAACAAAACGTACAACTGCACGCAGGATCCTACGGAATGATCGAGCCGGGTAGACGGCTAGCAGAGGAAATCAACACCGCGGCCCCCGAGGGACAAGCTCAGGTACAGATAGGAACAAATCAGGAATCAAACCAGTCTGCGCAGATTTTGGCGCAATTAGAAGAGCTAAAAAGGAATCAGCAGACATACGCGGACGCGGTGGCCTTACTAGCCCAAGAGAACCAAAGAATTAAGAGAAAAGATCCTCCAAAGCGCGGAGCTAGAGAATCAGCAGGACGAGGCTAACTCGGCGGTACAGAATAGAGACCGGAGGATGATCCTCGAAAACATACCTGCGGTAATCAATCAAAGAGGAATACCCCAAAGAGGTGCGCGGAATAATAGAAGGTCTGACCCAGACTACCATCCGGACACTTCAGACTACTATGATGAAGAGGAGGCGACGACGTCACAACCTACTAGGAAGACGCGACCTTCCATTCAAGAAGAGCACTGTTTGGCAATGGAGAGTCTTCGCGCAGAGATGCTAGCAGAGATCAATCAAATCAAAACCATGCAAGGAGGTGTAAGACTAGAACAGGTTATGAAGGAGGCCAACACTACCCCACTAGCACAGCAGTTGGCTACGGCTACCATACCGCAGAAGTGTCATGGTCCCATCCTTTGAGTGTTACGACGGATCCACGGATCCCGCTGCCCATCTACGATATTACAACAGGGTAATGGCCAGATGGGACCATGACGAAGCTATACTTTGCAGATACTTTCCTTCAAGCCTGAAAGGATCCGCGTTATCTTGGTTTGATAACCTCAAGCCAGGATGCTTTGATTCGTATGATCAGCTCACTGAAAAATTCTTGGCCACCTACATGTATACCAAGGTTGTGAACACAGGGATGGACAAGATCTTCTCGCTTGCAATCAAATATAAGGAGTCCATTCGAGAATACACGGATAGATGGCACAAGATATGTCAAACCATAGGACATGTGGACCCCGTGGTGAGTATTAACTGTTACAAATGGGGACTTGACAGGATGAGCCCATTGTTTGTCGAAATCCACGGCACCACCCCAACCACAGAGGGAGATTTGAGGATAATCATCGAAAAACACGCAATATTGGAAGAAATTCAAAGAGAGAACCCAAGAGCACGGGCTCAACGACCTCCACGGACAAACTCCGCGGAACAAGCTAACAGATCCAGCAGACACGAAAAGGATCAGAAAGATGACCACAAAAGGAGCGGTAGAAAATTTGAAGACCAGGTCTACACGAAACTCAATACCAGCTACGCACGCATCTTAAAGGAAATCAAGGACCGCGAAAACTTAGACCGGCCCCGGGTCTAAGGGGAAGCAACCACCGGCCTCGGAGGAGTCCAAAGAGTACTTGTGATTTCCACTCGCTTCTACGGGCATCCAACGAGAGAAGTGCAAAAATCTCAAGATAATGATACAAAAGCGATAGATGCGGGGGATCTCAAAAACTACGTAGAGAAGGTCACGGAAGACAGAGCCAAACGCAAAAACAGTCCAAATTGCCCGGGGTAATCGCACACTTGAATATTATATCCTGCTCGGAAAACAAAGAACCAACCCTAATCGCACAAATAGGGAAAAGATTGAGGAAGCAATTTGAAGACTATTGTGAGCTTTACAATTTAGACGGAAAAGAAGTGGAAGAGCACGAAGAATGGATGAACGCACCTCTAACCTTCGAGGTCGAGGACATTGAGGATGACATGGAAGATCACAACGATCCTTTGATCCTCACTTTGCCAATCGCAGGATGCAACATAAAGAAAATCCTCATTGATGGAGGGAGCTCCGTAAATGTCCTGTTTTACGATACCTTCAAACGTATGGAGCTTAATGACGAACAACTCTTGACCTCGCATTACACCATCTACGGATTCAATGGTACGGCTACGAAGCCTCTCGGGGATATTATTTTGCAGGTAGTTGCAGGTCCCATGAAAGTTGACGCTCGCTTCAGCGTGGTGAACACGCCTTCACCCTACAATGCCATTATTGGACGAAAATGGGTCCACAAGCTTAAGGGAGTCGCATCCACCTACCATCAATACCTTAGATTTCCTACTCCTTTAGGGGTAATGGAGATCAGGGGTGATCAAGTTTTCGCAAAGGAATGCCAGGCAATGCAAATACAACTCAACAATGAAGAAGATGAGAAAGAAGAACCCGGGAGGCTCGGAACAAGGCAACATCCAAAGACAAAGCCATCAATGAATACTTGGACGGAACCTCGGGAAGAGCTTGTCCAAGGGGAACTCCATAGGAAACCCTAAGCATCAACATCAATCAAGCAACCGTGGATACTCTCGCGAACAAAGAATCCGAGCCTACCAAATAGCAATTAAAGAAAGTTCCTCACACTGGGGAACCAAAACCCACATTCACATCCTTGGAAGCGGTGAAGGAAGTTAACATAGGAACGGAGGAGAATCCAAAGAAGATCAAGATAGGAACTCTAATGGACGAAGAACGCGAAGCCTCGCCGGTGAAACTACTAAGAGAATACGCGGACATCTTCGCGTGGAAACTATCCGACATGCCGGAAATAGACCCGAAAATCAGACAACATGAGCTGCGCATTAAACCTGGCACACCCCCGGTAAGACAAAAGATACGAAAGGTGGCTACGGAATATCACAAAGCCGTAGAAACGGAGCTGCGAAAGCTATTGGAGGCTGGTTTCATAAAAGAAATCAAATATCCTACTTGGATCTCTAACATGGTAATAGTACCAAAGAAGAGTGGTGGGGTCAGAATCTGCATCGACTTCACCAATTTGAACAAAGCGTGCCCCAAGGACAGTTATCCACTACCCAAAGATTTATCCACTAGTCGACGCAGTGAAGGATACGAAGAGCTATCATTCATGGACGGATACTCCGGTACAATCAACTATTTTTAGCGAGAAGAAGATCAACAACATACGGCATTTTACACACCCCACGGCCTATATTGCTATGTGAGGATGCCTTTCGGACTCGGACGCTGGAGCAACATACCAAAGGATGGTCGATGCTATTTTTAAGCCATGGATTGGCAGAACCTTGGAGGTCTACGTTGATGATATGCTCGTAAAAAGCGATTGAAGAAGAACCATCACCAAGACTCCGAGGGACATCTTCAAGCCATGAGAGAACACAATATGAAGGTAAATGCTGAAAAATGCACCTTCGGAGTAACATCCGGAAAATTCCTTGGGTATCTGGTGACAAAAAGGGGCATTGAAGTAGACCCCGCAAAAATCCGAGCCATAGTAGACATGCCATCCCCAAAGAACCTAAAAGAAGTACAAAAACTCAATGGATCCCTAGCAGCTCTAGGAAGGTTCATCTCGAGATCCTCGGATAAATGCAAACTCTTTTTCAACATACTAAAGAAGGGGACGAAATTTGAGTGGACTGCAGAATGCGAAGAAGCCTTCCTAGGCATCAAACAATATCTAGCGGAGATCCCTATCCTTCAGAAACCAGACCCTGACGAAGTCTTGGCATTATACATCGTAGCAACAGACGATGCGGTAAGCGCAGTACTGGTCCGGACCCACACAAAGGAGGAGCAGCCAATCTACTATGTCAGCAAGACCCTGAATTCCGCGGAAAGAAACTACACAAGAATCGAACAACTGATTTTAGCCATCGTATGGTCTACCTTAAAGCTGAGGACGTACTTCTTAACACATGACATACGTATCCCATGTCGAGCACCCTTAGAAGCAATCCTCAAAGGGCGGGAAAGGTAGGACGCATAGCAAAATGGAGCACGTACCTCGACCAATTCAAAATCCACTATGAGCTTCAACACTCTCGAAATCGCAAGTGTTAGCGGACTTCCTAGCGACCTACCTGCGGACAACGAAGAAGAGGTGCGCATACAAGGATGGAGGGCGCGGGCGCTCCCGAGAAATAGAAAAGCAAAAAGAACCAAATAATATTCTTGAACCCAGTAAACCCACGACAATGGGAGGTCTTTGTCGACGGCTCCAAAAATAGAGAGGGCGCGGGGATAGGCATTGTCATCACCACACCCACCGGGGACAGGTGGATTGTGCACGCATTCGTGACCGGAATTTGAAGGCCATACAAATAACATCGTAGAATACGAAGGAGTGGTCCATGCTCTCCGCTTGATAATTGAAATGGGGATACAAGAAGTGCGGTTGACTAGTGACTCACAACTAATCATACGGCAGATAGGCTACGAATACAACGTGTACGACGCGACACTAATGGCATACATGGCTCTAGTACAAACGTTGGTTTACCAAATACCAAAAATCAAGTTCCGACACCTGCGTAGGAAGTTACTCAGGCACGCGGATGCCTTGGCATACATATCAGCCATGCTCAAGAACGAGGATGTCAAAGCAATCAAGATAACAAGGGTGTACGAACCATCCGTCAAACCCCAAGAGATGTGCGCGGCTAACCAATGCAAGCCCAGGGAAGAAGATATCTCTGACGATGATATCGGAGAGCACATAGTCGACGACTTCCAGGACGATGACATCATGCGCCAAGCAGATGAGGACGACGATTACAGTCGGGAATAAGATTGGAGAATCGAAATCCATTCTTCCCTTGAGGAAGGGAAACTCCCCCAGGACACCAAACAGGCTAGGAAAGTACAATCCAGAGCAGGGATGTACGAGCTAAGAGACGGAACCTTATACAGAAAATCATTCCTCGGGCCACTTCGTCGCTGCCTGTCCCGATCCGAGGTACATGCCATCTTGAAAGACATCCATAGAGGAGACGCGGGTAATCACAACGGAATGAGGTCCCTTGCAGATAAGGCAAATACACAGGGCTACTACTGGCCAACCATGATCCGAGACGCGATCAGAATGGCGCAAAGGTGCGAAGAATGTCAAAGATTTGGCAGACGAATCCACGCCCCAGCCGTAAAGTTAAACTCTGTGGATAGTCCGTGGCCCTTTGCAAAATGGGGTATCGACATAGTGGGCCCGTTCGTATCGGGGGACCGGAAAAGAAGATTCCTAATAGTGGCAACGAATTACTTGACAAGTGGGTAGAAGCCAAGGCACCGGCAAGAATTCGTGATTCGACGTCTTTACTTTTATTTTTCAAAATATCATTTGCAGGTTCGGCATCCCCGAGAGATAGTTTCCGACAACGAAACAAATGCAAGGAAAGAATATCGACTTGTCATTCGACACTTTCAAAATTCGAAAAAACAAATCCACCCCCATATACCCACGAGCAATGGACAAGCGAAGCCCACCACGAACAAAACTTTGGCACTTATCCTTAAAAACAACTATACGAGTACAAGGGGCGGTGGTGTGAACAATTACATAACGTTACGTGGGCATACGGAACAACTCGAAGATCGGCTACAGGAGAATCTCCATTTTTACTCACGTATGGAGCGAAACGAATCCCCACGGAAATTCTACTACCAACAACAAAGACAAGCATGGGAGAAGAACCTCACCACGGACATGATGTTGGAAAAGCTTGACGATCTCGAAGAAATGAGAGAAGCGACACCGCAAAAAATGGAAAACTACCAAATAAGCAGGCTAGCCGGGAATATAACAAAAAGTGAAGCTTAGGAATTTTGTAGAAGGGCGGTATGTGTTAAGGACCATTCCCAATACCAACGAGAAAAGAAGTGGGGAAAATTAGCACCAACTTGGGAGGACCCTACGTAATACACGACATCGCAGAAATGGATCTTACTATCTCGCGTAATCAAAGGGGAAATCCTCATGCATCCGTGGAATGCCAAATATCTCAAGCCATACTACCCGTAATCTACCACCTGCGTATGCATTTCAGAAGAAGAAAATTGACTTACAAGTCCACATGTTTCTATCTCTGATGAAGGAGTAACGCGCCTTAACTTTTCAATCAATCCAAGCTTTCGTCTTCAAGTGTCATATTCTATTCATTACCCACGCACATTTCAATTTATTCAAAACCCACAACCTATACCATATGAGACACATGTATATACTACTTACACACCCATCTGTACATAGGAAGATCAACCAAGGAACGTAGTATGAATATACATTGGAAACCATGTCACATCTTAATAAAATATCGACACTATCGTTACCCCGTGGATGTAGGCTTCAGGGCCGAACCACGTAAATCATTGTGCAGTTACAATTATTAAGAACTGGCATTATACTAACAAGAGGAATATCCCGCACAAAGCGTGGATCATACCCACTGCAATACATCGGGAATATCCTGCGCAAAGCATACACATGCAATCTCTCGGAACTCCCCCGTAAGCGTCTATAAGTGTACGACCAGGGGGTGACTTCCCGCAGAACGGGATACCCGAGCAACATTACAAGCCACGAACTCAATGGAGTATATCCTTGAACGTCGGCCAGACCCCCACCGTTCAGGAATCCTCTGGCCAAGGAATTAGTTGGACGGGGTGCAAGGTCACAAGACAATTCCGGGGATATCAACCTACGGAATTGCACGAACAATACACTTTCTCAAATTCCGAGGTTCAACATCCTCAGATTACAAACATCACGAAATTAATCATTATATTAAATTGATTTGAAAAACCAATAGATGCGAATTCAACAAAATTCAAAGTCAGATTTAAACGCTAAAGTTTGATCTAGTACACAGCAGTTGATTACAAGCATAGCAAGAAAAGTAGCAAAAACGCCAAAAAGGATAAGCAACTGAGATCAATCCCTAGCATACTAGCTATGATCTACTGAGAAGGAGCATTATCCGCGGGTTTGTCCTTCGGCGACGAAGGAACACTACCACCGGAGGAGGGGCCAAGAACTCGAAGGGAGCGCGGGTGCGGACGCCGAGTATAATTCTTGTTTAGCCCATGGTTCTTCCTGAGATCCAACTCAATCTCACCAAGAGTCCTGTTAATCTCTTCTGCCAACTGCTTACGAGCCACGAAGCCTATGGCTACACTCTTCATCTCAGCTTGATTTAGGGAAGTGGAAAGATGGTCCACCTTTTGATTGGCTTGTTTCAACGTTTCCTCCTGAGACAAGGCCAGACCGCGATGGTAATTGACTTGGCCCTCCAATTGAACTACCTTAGCCTTAGCTTCGGAAAACTTGTCATCCGCAGCTCGAAGCTGTCCCTGGAGCTCTGCGGATAGTAGAAAAGAACAATTATAACAAATACAACACAAAGCACACTCGATAACAAAGACGTATACCTTCACAATGATAAACCGCGGAGTCCCGTGCTTCTGCGGCATAATCATATTCATTTGATAACTTATCATAATCTATCTGAAAGATTATGAGCATGCCGACTCACGCTTAGGTCATCTCGAAGCATCGAGTTCGAATGATGATATCGATTAACCTCATCATTCTTCGATTCCAAGCCCTTGTTAAGACGATACATAGTCACCTCTAAGTTTTTCTCATACTCAACCTGACGGGCCACATCAGCTCGAGACGCGGATAGAGCATTATTAAGAGCGCCAGATTCCGCCCTGGCGTCATCTCTTTCCTTGGCAAGACGTTGCATATAAGCCCGCACATCTGAGGGATGAGAAGAGCGCGCCTGCCGCAGTTCTTCTTCCATAACATTGAGCTTAACTTCTAGAGCGGAAATCTGACCACGGGCTTTCTCAAGATTATCCCGCGTCCATAAAAGAGCCCCGTTGAATAAATGACGGTCATGGTTATTTTGGTTTTGCAGATCTACCAAGCAAAACTTTTTCTTACGCCATTCTTCGGCCATAGCATTATGGACATCCGCGCGAGCGTTCCATTTCGCTGATTCACTCTTGAGTTTTTCAACTAACTCAAAGAATACGACCTTTTGACGAATTCTCTCACCCCGAAGCCACATCAACTCGGGGATTCCACCCACCGAAGATAGTACGGCGGGAGGGGGAAGAAGAAGATAACTCGAGAACATATAAGGAACATCTAATAATCAAAGAGAAGGAGATGCGGACACTGAAATAGATGAAGAATTCTTCTCGGCCACCTTTAACTTGTCCTTGACCGAAGCTAGCTCGAACGCAGCTTTGCCTCTTCCACGTCCCGCTGCTCCTTGCGCTTCGCGCTGACCCTTCAACTCTGCTATTTCCTTATCTTTAGCAGAGGCCGCAGATTCAACATTCGAAAGCACCTCTTCACGATGGCGGAGTTTCGCCTCAAGCTTGAGAGACTTAGCCTTGAAGAGCCGGTAAAGATTATGGTTGCAGTACTCACTCCTCATCATCTATTAATCAAAAAGGGACATTAGTTCACATAACACACCTAAGTAAAATCAGGGATAAAGAGAGCGGGGCAAACCTCCAATAACCGCTGCTGGGATAACTATATTGGTACCCATCGGCAATAGCCATCATGCCCGCGACAGTAGAGGGAGGATTCACCACGAGATCAATCCCGCTGGCCACAAGATTCTTGTCCCACTCTCCATCTACCACCTCCTCAGAGGTTAGATCCATATGCCTGCGAGTAAAAGAGTCCGAACTCTTTTCCCCTTCAATCACAGGGGCAGGACGCTACACGACAAGCAAATCTTTCTTTTTAAGCCAAGCCAAAATAGCATCATCGCCATCCGCGGTCAATGACCGCGAGAAATCATCTGAGGAAGAATCTGAGGACTTCCCACCAAGTAAAGCACCAAGATACCTTGCACCAAAGCCCCGCCAAGAGAAGAAGAAGCGCCAACAAAACCCTCTCGGATGAACCACCGGAACCTCAAAGATCGGATCCGCGTATTAACCCATCTCCGCGGCTATCTTGAAGAACATCCCAGTCATCACCGGCGGAAAGCAAATTAAAATCCAAGGCAAGCCCTATAGCTGCGGCCATGTCAAAAGATTGTCCCCCGGATAAAACCTTACCAAAGGAGAACTCACAGTAAGTATCCCCATCCTTATCACTACTCAAGAGCAACTCCCTTTCCCTTGTCTACAATGGCCTGCTGCAGGCCAATGCCACTGTCCTCTGCGATCAGATTTTCACCAACCTCAATACCCGCGGCCCCACTTGGCTTAACAGCCCCACCAGGGGCCTGGTCACCACTACCACCACCAAATGCCTGGTCACCACTACCACCACCAAGTGTCTGATCACCATCACCATCACCACCACCGACGCCCCCACCAACAACATTGTTTCCTTCTTGAAAGGGTGGAGAAGTCCCAATCCGCTCTTCCTTATCGGAAACATCCTCGTCACCATCCACCTGATTTGTTCACTTCCTCGAAGTACGTAGAATCTTCGGTAGGAGAATTCGACGATTGCTTGGGATTGATCTTTTTCTTTCTACGCACCTGCGAGACATAATGACAATGAAACATAATGGTAAAGAGACGATGCTAAAAGAGCCATTTGTATTTCCTTTCCTTAGCATAATCAACATTACTTAAGAAAACGAAGGGGCATATGTACGTAGAAAACAAACAACACACCTTAGCAATGTTAGCACTCTGCGTAGGAGGGTTAGCATCGGAGATATCTTCATCTTCCGCATCATCAACATCACGATTATAAGCAAAATCCATACCTCCAAAACTCATCTGCCAAGGGCAGTAATGGGCATAACGAGAAGGAGAAGCTTCGCGATAAGGACTTTCAACAGTAGGCTGCCAACCATGGGGTCCGGGGACCCAACCGTAGGCCCACGGACCAACAACTTCAAGAACAGTAGCAGACCACTCATAGTCATGATCACGCTTAATTCTCTCATCAGCGGGAATAGGAAGACCTTTGGTAGGCCTGGAAGATGGGTTATTTTTATGGCCTACGGCAATACCGCAAGTGCACGGCGTCTATCGGAGACGCGGCAAGTACGGGTCGAACCACAGAGACTTGTGGTGCTCTAGTGTGATCTAAGGCTTTGCTAGACTGAGTTTAGGGAATGTAACAAGTGACAGAGCTAATGTTTTGTGTCGTAGAAACGACTGAAGTTGTTTTAGTGACTCTAAACTAAGGTAAAAGAAATAAAATGTGACAATGGGAAATACCAGGGTGGTGAATCCACCACTAGACTCTTTGCTAAGACAATTCAATTCATGTTATGCTCTTATATCTTCCTAAGGATGATTCTAAAGAGTAATACATCACTAATCTCACTAGTTCCCCCTAGTATAGAGTGTCTTATCACAGTACACTCTATCACAGTTCCTTAGTTGCTTACTAAGCATCACTCATACATTGTTAAGCACATACACCTTCCTTGGCGGTTCTAATGGGAATTTGATCAACCTTTCACTCTAACTCTCTCCTAGTATTGGTTGTCTTCTTACAGATCCCAATCACAAGAGAGTTAGATTAATTAGCTAATTACTTTCCTATTTCTATTAAGCACAATAAGAACAACAACATCAAACTGATTTTCTCAACATAAAATCCAGTGGTTTCAACAACACCCCAAATTGATGGAATTAAAACATATTAAGACTACAAATTAAACCCTAATTGATCGCACCGGGCTAATCCAGGCGTGACTAAAATCATCTCCTACATCTTCTATTTATACATGCCAAGTTTCTCCCAAAATACCTAACCCTAATTCAATTAAAATAAAAATTAAATGAAATTACATCACACCCATACTCTGAATTCGCTCCCTCTTCTGTCAATCGGCTCTCCATCGACTACTCTAGCTTCCCCTTGATTTATCAATGAAACCCTACCTATCTCTGTCTAGTTCTCTCTTAGCTCCTAGGAGAGAAGCTACAAAAGGACTAGAAAGTGATGAGGTGAGGTGGTGCGGCTTGGGTTGTCAGGAGATGGTAGAGGTGGTGATTTTGCAGGCGGCGACTGGTATGGTCGGGCGAGAGAGGGAGAAGGGTTTGCGAGGGTTGTTCTGTGAAAGTGACGAGAGAGGAGAAGAGAAGAGAAATGAGTTTAGGGTTAGGCTTAGGGGCTTATATAGGGGCTATGGTGTTGAGCAGGTACATCGAAGATCGATGGGAACGCTGCACCGAGCGTAGGATCTTGCGGGAGAGATCTGAACGGTCGAGGTTGGTAGCCGGTTCTGTTGTGATATGGTGTTGCGCGAGTGCATCAAGAGATGATGTATAGTGAGGGCAGCGACCGTAGGATGTGGATGAGAGAGATCTCAACGGTTTGGAGTGGACGGGCTCGGATCCGGGTCGCGGGTTGCTCCACTCAAGCCCATGTCTTGTAGATGAGTTGCTACTTGTTGGGTTGCAACTGTTGCGCGCGGCTTTGGCTTTCTGCTCCATAGATGCTCGACTCCACTTCTTCGCTCTTTTGGCTCCTCAGATTCTCCGAACTTTATTTAGTACCTAAAAATACAAAATTAATTAATACAAATATTTATTCTTGAAAACAAAGAAAACACGAGAATGGGATAATATCGATTCTTGAGCACAAAAGATGAGTAAAATGCCAATAAAAAGGTGTATAAATATGCACTATTTGGCACTCATCAAATACCCCCAAACCTGAATTTTACTTGTCCTCAAGTGAAACAGAAATGAAGAAATCCTAACTATACCACTTGTCATTTGGTCTCTCGAATGCATTTAGCGTATGCACTAAGCCTTTAAACCCCTAGGTGTCCCTAGTGGACGAGTTGTAGTCTCGTGAGGGTTTACCGTGTACCCACAAAACCTTCTCCAACTTCGAGATGTAAAAGAGTCTCAAGCCTCCAAGAAGCTATGAGGACATAGAGTTTCGCATGCTAGTAACGTAAGTTAGAACTATCGAAGAACGCATTCTCATCCTTAAGTCTTTGAGCGAGAAGTAACCATACCATATGAAAGAATTCGGATTCGATTGTGATCATAAGCCTCGACTTCTGCCTCACCATTAGGGTTTTATGATAATTGCACTCAAAAAGATCGCTTTTTTAGTCTCTCATGTGTGCAGGCAGGAATAAAGAGAGAAATCCTGCACACGTTGTAGGTAAGAAGGATAACCTTCCGAAGTAAAATCTGGAGACTCCACAAAGTTGTGGACAAAAAGACTCTTTTTCTAATGATCTCTAAGAAAGGAAAATCAACCATTAGCAAGGGGTGGGAGTACTCACTCACTTCTCACCCGATCGGCAATTAATATCACTCTCTCATAAGAAACCATAGAAACGTCTTCAATCTTCGGTCTTCGGTCTTCAATTGTTGATGACGAACTTCTAAACTTCACAAAACTTGACAATTTTTTTAACTTTTCTACTCAAATTCCTTGTTGTTTGGATTTTTCTTTTTAAATTCTTCTTTACCATGGTGGTAGCAAAAATAAACTACAATTTTTTTTTTTTTTTTTTTTTTTTTTTTTTTACAATAAGTGAAAATAAAAATAAAAATAATGAAACAACTACTCCATGGACAAAGGACTTTATCACTCAATTTTTCCACAACTTGTATTGTCTTAATTTTATAAATTTTATTAATTCTCATCCTATTTTCTTTTCTTTGTTGCACATAAACCTTGGACTATATCAATTTTTCTTTCAATATTCGATTCTCGCTCCTATTGTCGACGATGATGTGTTTCTATGGGTCTTGCTTTGATTGAGAGAGAGAATGATGCTAACTACAAATCGGTATTTAGAAGGAGTTTTCATCTTTAGACGTCACCCTCATGATTGACAAAAACTAGCACTCAAGAGATCAAAAGTAGTGCTGAAAATGGTGCGAAGTTGGGTAGCTCACCATTCCTACCCTAATTTACGTACGGTGACACACACTCTAACAGCTTTTCTAGAAAGTTGCAAAAATTGAAGGTTGGTGCCTCACTTGATGTAAATTGGGTAGTCTCCACTATGGGTGATCACAATTCTACTACCGAGTATCTAAACAAAGCACCTAATTCGCCCTCCCAGGTATGGTTAAATCCAACTTTAACGCTCTAATCAACTAAGGAACCCGATTGTGTTCTCCTAAGTACTTCCAAGTTCGTTATTTCGGTCGAATCTCTATGTAAACATAGCTAGAAGCATGCTAGTGACTCTAAAATCTCTAAAAGTTGGAGGTTTTTATTTGCAAAAAGTTTTTGAATTTTTTTTTTTTTTTTTTTTTTTTTTTTTTTTTTTTTAAATAAAAGGTAAATAAAAGACTAAAAACTCTAAATGCAAAATAAAAACTAAAAACTCTAAATGCAAATGCACCCCCAAACCTGAATCAAACATTGTCCTCAATGTGTCACAGATAGGAAAAATTTAAACAGTCACGTACCGCGAGAACTATGCTGATAAGAGAAAAGGGAAGAAATTACCGGATGTCGGCGGAGCACGGTTAAGCTTCATTCGTCAAGGCAAAATCCAACATTCTCAGTGGTGATTATATCGGATTAGCACAAAAAAAAAAATGCACAAGAAGACTCAACCGATTCAAGAAAATAACAAGTCCTACAAAAATTTACTAACAATCTAAAGAGTTGCGGGTCAACCCAATAGAAAATATGTACATAGAACATGAAAATGGGCTTTGGTTTATGTGGGAAATTGGTTTATTGGGAATGTACAGCCCAGTGGGACTGTGGGCTCAGTTTGGTTTAAGCCCAGGTTTTGTGCAAAACCTAGTTGTGGTGCAAGGCCCGGATATGTGCGGCCAGAAAAAGGCACAAACTTAGTGGTTTGATTGTGAGCAGAGCCCATGTGATGTTAAACAGCCCAACAAAGTGTGGGTTCAGTTGATGTGGGCTTAGCTATTTGCACAGCCAAAGAAGAGAGGTTCTAGCCTAGATGGTCCGGCCCGAAATGAATTGAGTTGGGCTGAGTTTTTGCGCAGCCCAAGAAGAGAGAGTTTAGCTGAAACAGCTCAGATTTGTGGGCTGAGAATTTTAGTGGAATGTCAAGCCCACAATTGGGTTTTCTTAAGCAACCCAGGTTGTTGTGACAGCCCAGCAGTGGGTTGAAGGCAAATTGCCAGGCCAGTGGTTGGACTCAGACTAAGTGACAATGGTTCTAGCTCATTTGGCACAGAAGTGCATTGTGTGTGCGCAGAGTTGGCAACTCACCTTCGGGTCGTGTGCACACTTGGCTAGGTGGTCACAGCTCGGGTTTGTGTCACAAAGACAAAGACACAGGCTTTTGCAAAGCACAAGGAAACAATAATGTGCACGGGTTATTTAACAAGCTTGGCTCAAAAGCTTATGCTCGGGTTATGTGGGATCTTTGCTCAAGCTTACAAAGAAAGCACCCACAAGGTGATGGCAACAAGGTTTGCAACCTCTAGTTCACACAAGGTTTCAAGGTTACACACTAACACTAGTTTGCAGCTAGCACGAGTTCACTGACTCAAGCACACGGTTATGTGCTCGGTTTGGTTAGGCTAAGTTGCAACAAAGCCCCACAAACTTCAGGGGGCTGGGGTTGCACAGTTAATGCTCGGAGTCAACAAAGCTCGGCGAGATATCAAGGACTAGTACACGGTTGAGCATGCATGGTCACAGATTCTCGGTTCATACAAGGGTTGCCAATTCAACAGTCTCTCACAAGCACGGGCGGGTTTAAGAGCAGCTCACAAATGCATAAGGGGTTATGCTCACGGGGTAGGCTAAAACAAAGACACTTGTTTGGAGTTCGAGGAGTAATGGTTCACACACAAGTTTCAAGCATTCAAGAAGGCTCAACTTGTCCAAATAACAAGTTGTGAAAAGGGTTTTGCAGGGTTCAAGCATGCAATTCAGGGTTGACAGATTGGCTCACACGCTTATGCTCATACAACTCGTGTGTATTCACTTACTTGAATTGTAGTTTACCCGAGTTTTGTGATCTGCTCTCTTATCCTTTCTTGGTTTTGCTCACCTTCGCAAAGACAGGTAGGATGCACCCGAAGTCCGGGGAGTTGCTCAAAGAGCTTTTCAAAACCCAAGTTTTTTCTCCTTCCACTCCTTGGGCTTGCTCAAAAGCACAAAGCACAGTATCACGGATGCACAAACCGCACTCACAAATGCCCAAATGCACAAACCAAGACTGTTTCTTCTCGAAGGCAAACTCGGTTCTTATAGGGTGCAGATTATAGCCAAGGGAATGAACTAAAATGCAAAATGCAGAGAATACGAAAAGTAACTATGCAATTACAAAAAAACAAATATGCAATCAAGATTAACTACAATGCACTGAGATGGTGAGGTTTATGAATGACAAAGAAAATGCGAAATGGTTACAATGATAAGTTTGCTCGGATGTAATTCAAAGTGTAATGCAAGAATGAAATACTAGTTACAGATGCAATACTAGTTAACAAAGTTATACTAATCTACAACTAATATGCTAATATGCTAAAACAATGCTATAAGCAAAAACGTAAGTGAATATGTACAGGGAGTTTAGACACAAGAAAACGATGATGAACAGATAATAACTAAATTAACACAACACAGGGTTAAAAATTAACTAAAGGTGGGTATATACAGGGAGAGAGGGAATCAGTTAAGCAAGAACAAAAATCACACAGGGCACACACCAAGTCCCCGGCAACGGCGCCAAAAACTTGGTAGGCCTGGAAGATGGGTTATTTTTATGGCCTACGGTAATACCGCAAGTGCACGGCGTCTATCGGAGACGCGGCAAGTACGGGTCGAACCACAGAGACTTGTGGTGCTCTAGTGTGATCTAAGGCTTTGCTAGACTGAGTTTAGGGAATGTAACAAGTGACAGAGCTAATGTTTTGTGTCGTAGAAACGACTGAAGTTGTTTTAGTGACTCTAAACTAAGGTAAAAGAAATAAAATGTGACAATGGGAAATACCAGGGTGGTGAATCCACCACTAGACTCTTTGCTAAGACAATTCAATTCATGTTATGCTCTTATATCTTCCTAAGGATGATTCTAAAGAGTAATACATCACTAATCTCACTAGTTCCCCCTAGTATAGAGTGTCTTATCACAGTACACTCTATCACAGGTTCCTTAGTTGCTTACTAAGCATCACTCATACATTGTTAAGCACATACACCTTCCTTGGCAGTTCTAATGGGGAATTTGATCAACCTTTCACTCTAACTCTCTCCTAGTATTGGCTGTCTTCTTACAAGTCTGACCAATCACAAGAGAGTTAGATTAATTAGCTAATTACTTTCCTATTTCTATTAAGCACAATAAGAACAGCAACATCAAACTGATTTTCTCAACATAAAATCCAGGGTTTCAACAACACCCCAGCTGATGGAATTAAAACATATTAAGACTACAAATTAAACCCTAATTGACTGCACTGGCTAATCCAGGCGTGACTAAAATCATCTCCTACATCTTCTATTTATACATGCCAAGTTTCTCCCAAAATACCTAACCCTAATTCAATTAAAATAAAAATTAAATGAAATTACATCACACCCATACTCTGAATTCGCTCCCTCTTCTGTCAATCGGCTCTCCATCGACTACTCTAGCTTCCCCTTGATTTATCAATGACCCTACCTATCTCTGTCTAGTTCTCTCTTAGCTCCTAGGAGAGAAGCTACAAAAGGACTAGAAAGTGATGAGGTTAGGTGGTGCGGCTTGGGTTGTCAGGAGATGGTAGAGGTGGTGATTTTGCAGGCGGCGACTGGTATGGTCGGGGCAGAGAGGGAGAAGGGTTTGCAGAGGGTTGTTCTGTGAAAGTGACGGGAGAGGAGAAGAGAAGAGAAATGAGTTTAGGGTTAGGCTTAGGGGCTTATATAGGGGCTATGGTGTTGAGCAGGTACATCGAAGATCGATGGGAACGCTGCACCGAGCATAGGATCTTGCGGGAGAGATCTGAACGGTCGAGGTTGGTAGCCGGTTCTGTTGTGATATGGTGTTGCGCGAGTGCATCAAGAGATGATGTATAGTGAGGGCAGCGACCGTAGGATGTGGATGAGAAAGATCTCAACGGTTTGGAGTGGACGGGCTCGGATCCGGTCGCGGGTTGCTCCACTCAAGCCCATGTCTTGTAGATGAGTTGCTACTTGTTGGGTTGCAAGCCCATTGCGCGCGTGAGCTTTGGCTTTCTGCTCCATAGATGCTCGACTCCACTTCTTCGCTCTTTTGGCTCCTCAGATTCTCCGAACTTTATTTAGTACCTAAAAATACAAAATTAATTAATACAAATATTTATTCTTGAAAACAAAGAAAACACAGAATCTGGGATAATATCTGATTCTTGAGCACAAAAGATGAGTAAAATGCCAATAAAAAGGTGTATAAATATGCACTATTTGGCACTCATCAACCTTCAGCACCAGGAACCCTCGCCATTTTGGAATCACTTACCTCGCTCAAAAGGCGAATTTCCCCCTTACCAGCAACAATATTCCGCAGACTCACAGACCACGGCTTACGTGTATTCCTGTTAACATAATCTCCAAAGGACTTATTGAAATTTTCAGGAGTATTTCACCCTTTCTCCTCCTCTAACTTGGGGGTATAGCAGGTCATCATCGTTTGCCCTTTGCTACGAAGATAGCATTCTCGGAGATGGCGAAGATAATTTCTGTCAATCGCTGCACCCCACGGTTATGACTCTTCTTAGCAGTATCGCGGCTAGACAAAACCTGGTAGTAGAAATCGTCACCAGCCTTATACAAAGGCAACATCAAACCAGCCTCGAAAGCACCCACGGTCGTCAATAAATGATAGGCATCATACTGATAATTGGTAACCATCTCATAGGTTATATCTTTATCAGGGGCATAAAAGCGCACTTGGAAGTCTTCAAGACCATGCTTCAATTTGAAGGCTTCAAGATCGATATGTCAAAGTGAACTTCTTGTTACCCGGAGGTAAAGGACGAAAGGTAACGAGAAGAGTCATCCTCGTAAACGTTTCCCCGCAACATCCTCCGAGAACCCGCTACCTTCTTCTTATGAGGAACTACATCTCCCGAAGATCCTATCTCTGAAGCCTTCCTCTTCGGAGGCTGATTCTTAGTTGACTTGCCTGAATTAGGCACAGATGGGGTCTAAGGAAGATTAGTCCGCGGTGGAGGCATAGCGCGAAGAGGCTGCACATTTAGAAGTTCATCGCGCGGATTCTGCTGTCTCTTAGGAGACCCATCCCTAGGACGATTCACGGCATACTTAGACCCCTGCGGCGGATCACCTGTTTTGAGCGAAGGCCTCTGACCAGAGGATGAGGATGTTCGTCTATCCCGAGGATTACTCCGCGTAATAGGAACCGAAGTTCCGCCCTTAATGTTGGAATCCCTCCAAGGAGACCTATGAGGACTTGACGGAGGAGTTTGATAAGGAACCCGCGGACGATCGGACATATCTGCGGACACAAACGCAAATAGAAGTACAAACCAGAGTCAAGGAAGATCGAAAAATGAAAAAATCTCAAGAACAGCAGCGAACGTGAGAAAAACCCTAGATTTCATCTACAGCCATTCAAGCTCTCAAGCTATTACTCAAATACAAAAGAAGAAACAGAGAATCAAACGTGGCCGGTAAAACACACGGTCCAGCGGCGACCATTCTCAAACTCCATGACATGAATAAGATTAAACTCATCATGATTCATCACCAGAAGATCAAGAACTCAATAAGGGTATAAATGGCAGGTAAACCAAGTAAAAAATCCTACCTGAATTTCAATAAGCAACAGCAACAGCAACAGCAGCAGCGGCGAACAGTAATGGTGGCAGAAGAAGTTAAGACGACGAAGAAGAAGGTGGAGCAGAGAATAAACAGAGAATGTACAGGGGTAGGATGAAACTCAGTGAAGTACTAGCCAAAAATCAGCAAGGCACGCGCCAAGTCCCCGGCAGCGGCGCCAAAAACTTGGTAGGCCTTTGAATGTGTATATATTATGGCCTACGGTGATAACCGCAAGTGCACGGCGTCTATCGGAGACGCGGCAAGTACGGGTCGATCCCACAGAGAAATGGGTGTGCTTAAAGTGATCTTATGGCTTCCTAAACTGATTTCAAAAGTGACAGAACAATATTGTGGTTTTGTTGCCGATACGGCTGAGTTTGTAATGAAGTGACTCTAAACTAAGGTATAGAACAGTGACAAAAGGGATGTTAAGGTCTTCAATTTCCACCACTAACTCCTACTATGAGTTCGACTAAGTTGAGGTTCTTGTCCAGTGGACCGATAAGGCGGGGTGTCAAGTCTACCTCCTATCTAAGGAGTTTCTCCATGTAATGCTTCAATTAATCGGCTAAAGTGCTAACCCGAGCACTAGTTGTCTAATTAAGTACAACTAGTCAATGGAATTAGCAATTGTGCCTAAAGTATGAGCTGTGGCAATCTCAAAACAGATGTAACCTAACTACAATGGATACAAGGCATCCACTGTGAGAGAAAAGTATTGGATGCTCTAATTGAAGACATAATTATAGTTTTAAGCACTCAAGAAAGTTCAACAGAGTTAAAATCATAATATGGAGTTAGGGTTTCAGTGAAACCCTAACAAAACTAATTAGAACATCAAATGAAATTATTAAACTACAAATTAAACCTAATTGCTTCTCTGGCTAATCCAGGCATGGCTTTTTTTCACAAACCTCTCATTCTATTTATACATGCAACAGCAATCAAAATACCAAACCCTAATTTACTTTAAAACACAAATTAAATGCAACCCATACTCTGATAGCCTCTGAATCGAGTTCTCCTCTTGTCACTTCGTCTTTGGTAGCCTTGCTTGTGGTGATAGAGAGAACCCTAGTCTTGTTTATCTCTAACTTAGCTTCTAGGGTTATGAGAAGCTATGTGAGAGATAACCACGACTTAGGTGTGGCGGAAAAAGGTGCTACTGATGGGGTTGTTGGTGATGGAGGAAGGTGATGATGGGTCTGTGAACGGTATGGGTGAAGGCGGTGAAGGGGGATGGTTCTCTGCAGAGCTGTTGAAAGAGAGAAGAGAAGAAAGAGAAAGAAGAAGAAAGGAATGGGTTGCTCGATAGGGTATAGGGGTATGCGAGTTTTCCTGTGGAGCGGAGGCATCAAGCTTTGATGAGGAGGGCTGTAGCGAGCGTAGGATGCAGCTGGGAGAGATCTGGACGGCTGAGGAAGACTTGGAGTGATCTGGTGTTGCACGGGAGCAGCGAACTTCGATGCGAGTGGAGGCAGCGACCGTTGGATGCGGAAGATAGAAATCTTAACGGCTTGGAGTGGACGGGCTCGGATCCGGGTCGCGGGTCGGGTCTAGCTCAAGCCCATGTCTTGTAGATGAGTTGCTACTTGTTGGGTTGCAACTGATTCGCGCGCGGGCTTTGGCTATCTGCTCCATAGATGCTTGTCTCCAACTCTTTGCTCTTTTGGCTCCTCAATTTCTCCGAGCTTTATTTATTACCTAAAAACACAAAATTAATTAATACAAATATTTATTCTTGAAAACAAAGAAAATACAGAATCTGGGATAATATCTGATTTCTAAGCGCAAAAGATGAGTAAAATGCCAATAAAAAGGTGTATAAATATGCACTATTTAGCACTCATCAAATACCCCCAAACCTGAATTTTACTTGTCCTCAAGTGAAACAGAAATGAAGAAATCCTAACTATACCCCTGTCGCAGGTCTCTCGAATGCATTTAGCGTATGCACTAAGCCTTTAAACCCCTAGGTGTCCCTAGTGGACGAGTTGTAGTCTCGTGAGGGTTTACCAGAGGTGTACCCACAAAACCTTCTCCAACTTCAGAGTGTAAAAGAGTCTCAAGCATCCAAGAAGCTATGAGGACATAGAGTTTCTGCATGCTAGTAACATTAAGTTAGAACTACCAAAGAACGCATTCTCATCCTTAAGTGCTGAGCGAGAAGTAACCATACCATATGAAAGAATTCGGATTCGATTGTGATCATAAGCCTCGACTTCTGCCTCACCATTAGGGTTTTATGAAAATTGCACTCAAAAAGATCGCTTTTTAGTCTCTCATGTGTGCAGGCAGGAATAAAGAGAGAAATCATGCACACGTTGTAGGTAAGAAGGATAACCTTCCGAAATAATTTCTAGAGACTCCACAGAAGTGTGGACAAAAAGAATCTTTTTCTGATGATCTCTAAGGAAGGAAATCAACCATTAGAAAGGGTGGGAGTACTCACTTACCTTCTCACCCGATCGGCAATTAATATCACTCTCTCATAAGAAACCATAGAAACGTCTTCAATCTTCGGTCTTCAACTGTTGATGACGAACTTCTGAACTTTACAAAAACTTGAATTTTTTTTTTTTTTTTTACAATAAAACAATAAAACTTAATTTTTCACAAACTTCATTAATTCTCATCCTATTTTCTTTTCTTTTCTTTGTTGCTTGTAAACCTTGGACTATCTCAACTTTTCTTTCAATATTCTGATGATGCTCCGTTTGCTGACGATGATGTGTTTCTATGGGTCTGTTGATTGAGAGAGAGAGTGATGCTAACTGCAAATCGATATTTAGAAGGAGTTTTCATCTTTAGACGTCACCCTCATGATTGACAAAAACTAGCACTCAAGAGATCAAAAGTAGTCTTTGAAAGTGGTGCGAAGTTGGGTAGCTCACCATTCCTACCCGGAATTGACGTACGGTGACACACACTCTAACACTTTTCTAGAAAGTTGCAAAAATTGAAGGTTGGTGCCTCACTTGATGTAAAATGGGTAGTCTCCACTATGGGTGATCACAATTCTACTACCGAATATCTAAACAGCACCTAATTCGTCCTCCGGCATGGTTAAATCCAACTTTAACGCTCTAATCAACTAAGAAACCCGATTATGTTCTCTGGTACTTCCAATTTCTGTTATTTTGGTCAGATTCTCTATGTAAACATAGCTAGAAGCATGCTAGTGACTCTAAAATCTCTAAAAGTTGGAGGTTTTTACAAAAAGAGTTTTGAATTTATTTATTTATTTATTTTTTTTTTAATAAAAGATTAAAAAGACTAAAAACTCTATATGCAAAAATATGCAAATGCACCCCCAAACCTAAATCAAACATTGTCCTCAATGTGTCGACAGATAGGAAAAATTTAAATAGTCACATACCATGAGAACTATGTTGATAAGAGAAAAGGGAAGAGATTACCGGTATGTCGGCGGGAGCAAGGTTAGAGCTTCATTAATCAAGGCTAGAATCCAACAGATCATATCGGATTAGCACAAAATATGCACAAGAAGACTCAACCAATTCAAGAAAATAAAAATTAAAAAGTCCTACTGGATTATATACAATGAAAATTTACCATACACTAACAATCTAAAGAGTTGAGGATCAACCCAATAGAAAATATATACAAACATCAACAGCCTTACACAAATATAAAATGAGAGTGCAAGTAAGGCCGTATATGGGAATGAGTTTCCCCCAACCTAAACTTGTCAACGAGATGTGTTTTTGAGAACAAAATCTTGCAAAATTAAAGGTACATCATGCACAAGGTCTAACTCAAAATGAGTTTTGCTAAGAACAACAGCAGACATACACATTCCAACTGTGGTTCCCTAAAGGTGTCATACTTTGATGCAAAATAGTCCAAGAGGACTTGGGAAGCACAAAGCTCTAAGCCTAAGTTAGGCATTTTCGAAAAGTTGGTTTTGCAATTTTGTTACAAACTACACCTAGGTTTGGTGGAGGAGTTTCAATTTGTGACTCGGGAGAGAGGTTAGGTACATCTAAGTTGTTTTCATGAATAAAATCATTTGCACCATTACACACTTTCCTAAAGTCGACACGGGCAAATCATGCTCACCAAAGATATAACAATTCATCAATCACCATGTCATAATCATCGAGCGAGGCAACATATTGTGACATGGGCAGGGAATCAGACACAACAATAATATCATGATCCAAAAGAACATTAGTGTCAACAGAAGATTCATCTTTTCCTAAGTCACAAACAAGTTGTGTAGCATGCTCACATTCACTGAAGAATTTTACAAACCCAAGGTCAGAATCAATATCACATATATGAATGTTAGAAGAAGTATCATTCATAGGGTTCACGAAGAGACGCCTAACGTCTCTCGAACCAAAAAGATGCCATCATATTTTATGCATGCACATGCTCTTCTAACATATCATATTCATCATCATCATCATCATAACAAAAATGCATTTCCCTATTAGCATTTCTAGTATACTCATTTACCTCTAGATTAGGTTCATACTCAGTGTTAGTTGCATGAGTAGGAATAGAAACACTATTTTCAAGATTTACTTTATTAGGGACAATAATCATCCTATCATGAACTGCCTTCCATTCTTCCTTTTCTAAATGAATAAGGTTCATCTTTAAGAACATGTGACATTTTCAATGGAGGGAGAGTCTTCAATAGTGGGTATGCATGTTTCATATGAATAATCATTAAATGGTTGTGCACATGGTTCACTAGAGAAGGGATGATCATGCATGTTGCTATATGGATGGTCATGTATTGCATTCAGTTCAAGCCTAGCATTTTGCTCCATGAGAGTTTCCATTAGTGATTGTAAAAAGGAGTCAGGGGAGTATAAAATTGTTCATCTCCCCACTGTGGTGACTGATACATGTGCTTATGATGGTTAGGGTATGAGTACTCAAGGTCAGGGCCCTGAGAAGGCTCATAATATGCCCTAAAATCATTATGGTCTGTGGGGGTTTCATATGGTGAAGCATGCCCGTAAGCAAGCTCTCTTATGGATTTGTTTGTATCCCCTGATGCAGACCAAAATCCCGACATGATTTAGCACTCAAATTGAACTCAAGCCCAGTTGTAGTGGACTTAATTTGGTTTATTGGGTTTCATTTGGTTTATTGGGTTTCATTTGGTTTTGTGGGTTTCTTTTTATTTGCGAACCCCAGTTATGAAAATGCACGACCCAGAGGTTATGCAAGCCCAGTGCACAGTGGGCTGGTTTGGTTTTGATGGGTTTTGTTTGGTTTAAATGGGCTTTGGTTTGTTTGGGATTTCAGATTTGTGCATGTTATTGCAGCCCAGCAGCTCAGTGAGTTAACAGCCCAGGTTCAGTTAGCCCAGCGAAAAGGCAAAGCTTAGTGGTTGGGCTTCAGCTGTTGGCAGCCCAAGATATGTGTGAGCTTCGGTTTAGTAGTTGCACGGCCCAAATTATGTTGAAAAATGTATATCCCAAAAGTGGATTGAGCCCTAGTATTGTGCACAGCCCAGAAGTGGGTTGATTGTGCAAAGCCCAGTGCACAGTTTGATTGTGAGCAGCCCAGGTGATTGGGTTTCAGGGTTTGTGCAGAGCCCAAGTTTTGATTGTGTTGCACGAGAGCAAGTTAGACACGAGAATAAAACAAGCAACAATTACTTAGCACAAAGACATGGTAGCTTAGTGAAACCAACACAAGGAAACACCAGCTCACAAAAAAAAAAAAAAAAAAAAAAATGATACAGCACTAGGTTGTGTGCAAGTCAGGCAAGCACAGCAAGTGAGAGCACAAACTCACACAAGGTTTAAGGCAGATTCGAGATGTATTGCAGGGTCAACAGGTTAGCTCACACAGGCCCCACAGATTCACGGGTCTTTCACCGGGCTCAACAGGCCACAGCAGGTCTAGTATGAAAGGTAACTGGCTCAACAGTCAACCAGGGTATCACACAGATTTGCAGCTAAACAGCTCAGGTTACCCAGTTGTATCTCAGCCTCTACAGCAGCAGGGGCTGGATTTGAGCACAACAGGGTCTCACAGATGGCTTTATCAGAAATCACTCAAGGTCATCAACAACTTGAGTTGATGTCAACCATCTTAGTTGACTTGACTTGGCTTGTAGGTATTCTAGCTATCCAAGCTCAACCTCACAGCTACGGGTGGAGGTCAATACTTCACGAGTCAAGCTCGGGATTTTCTCAAAGCACGAGGCATACAATGGCTCAAAGGTTCAAAAGGGTTTCAAGGATATGCTCGGGGTTATGCCGGGGTATGCAAGGTTCACTGCAGATGCAACGGATGAGCGGTTGCGGCTTAAGCTCTCGGCTACGGGGCTGGAGTTAAGCGCGAGTCTTGTCGGGACCAAGTAGTTACTGACACGAGATCACCCAAAAACACCGATTTCATATATATTTGGCAAAGCAATTGAGTTATCAGGCAAGCAAGATGGTTATTCCGTCATGCGGGGCAATACAGTGGTAGACCAAGGGCTAGCCAGGTGGACTAGCTTATCGGGGTCGTACAATGTTCAATTACTAACCTCTAGCCTGCGCTTTTTCTTTTCCTCCTAGGCTTTGCTCAAAGAAGACAAAGAACAACACACGGTGTACTGTCAATCTCAATAGAGCAATTTCGATTTCCAAGATTACACAATCAAAACCAGAGAGCACTAATGTTATGGCAAAATTTAAAGTTGTGCATAAGCTAAAAATTGAGCCATAGGATAACAAATATACAAACAAGGTGCAGTGGTACTATGGACTTCAAGTTACACTACAGTTACACTAAGTTAAACAAGAAAAGGAAAATTACAGATGTATGATGCACTAACAGATGGAATGAAAGGTTAAGTTATACTACAATGGCATATGCTTTAAACTATAAAAGACAGAAATTTTACAGATGCAAAAATTAAGCTACAAGATGATGCAAAGGTTGACAACAAGTTACAAGTTACAGATGACTATGAGTTACACTACTAAAGGTTAAACAATAATGCAGGCGAATATGTACAGGGGTAGGATGAAACTCAGTGAAGTACTAGCCAAAAATCAGCAAGGCACGCGCCAAGTCCCCGGCAGCGGCGCCAAAAACTTGGTAGGCCTTTGAATGTGTATATATTATGGCCTACGGTGATAACCGCAAGTGCACGGCGTCTATCGGAGACGCGGCAAGTACGGGTCGATCCCACAGAGAAATGGGTGTGCTTAAAGTGATCTTATGGCTTCCTAAACTGATTTCAAAAGTGACAGAACAATATTGTGGTTTTGTTGCCGATCGGCTGAGTTTGTAATGAAGTGACTCTAAACTAAGGTATAGAACAGTGACAAAAGGGATGTTAAGGTCTTGATTTCCACCACTAACTCCTACTATGAGTTCGACTAAGTTGAGGTTCTTGTCCTGTGACTGATAAGGGCAGGGTGTCAAGTCTACCTCCTATCTAAGGAGTTTCTCCATGTAATGCTTCAATTAATCATCTAAAGTGCTAACCCAGAGCACTAGTTGTCTAATTAAGTACAACTAGTCAATGGAATTAGCAATTGTGCCTAAAGTATGAGTCATGGCAATCTCAAAACAGATGTAACCTAACTACAATGGATACAAGGCATCCATTGTGAGAGAAAAGTATTGGATGCTCTAATTGAAGACATAATTATAGTTTTAAGCACTCAAGAAAGTTCAACAGAGTTAAAATCATAATATGGAGTTAGGGTTTCAGTGAAACCCTAACAAAACTAATTAGAACATCAAATGAAATTATTAAACTACAAATTAAACCTAATTGCTGCTCTGGCTAATCCAGGCATGGCTTTTTTTCACAAACCCCTCATTCTATTTATACATGCAACAGCAATCAAAATACCAAACCCTAATTTACTTTAAAACACAAATTAAATGCAACCCATACTCTGATAGCCTCTGAATCGAGTTCTCCTCTTGTCACTTCGTCTTTGGTAGCCTTGCTTGTGGTGATAGAGAGAACCCTAGTCTTGTTTATCTCTAACTTAGCTTCTAGGGTTATGAGAAGCTATGTGAGAGATAACCACGACTTATGTGTGGCGGAAAAAGGTGCTACTGATGGGGTTGTTGGTGATGGAGGAAGGTGATGATGGGTCTGTGAACGGTATGGGTGAAGGCGGTGAAGGGGGATGGTTCTCTGCAGAGCTGTTGAAAGAGAGAAGAGAAGAAAGAGAAAGAAGAAAGAAAGGAATGGGTTGCTCGATAGGGTATAGGGGTATGCGAGTTTTCTGTGGAGCGGAGGCATCAAGCTTTGATGAGGAGGGTCGTAGCGAGCGTAGGATGCAGCTGGGAGAGATCCGGACGGGCGAGGAAGACTTGGAGTGATCTGGTGTGTTGCAGGAGCATCGAAGTTCGATGCGAGTGGAGGCAGCGACCGTTGGATGCGGAAGATAGAAATCTTAACGGCTTGGAGTGGACGGGCTCGGATCCGGGTCGCGGGTCGGGTCTAGCTCAAGCCCATGTCTTGTAGATGAGTTGCTACTTGTTGGGTTGCAACTGATTCGCGCGCGGGCTTTGGCTATCTGCTCCATAGATGCTTGTCTCCAACTCTTTGCTCTTTTGGCTCCTCAATTTCTCCGAGCTTTATTTATTACCTAAAAACACAAAATTAATTAATACAAATATTTATTCTTGAAAACAAAGAAAATACAGAATCTGGGATAATATATGATTTCTAAGCGCAAAAGATGAGTAAAATGCCAATAAAAAGGTGTATAAATATGCACTATTTAGCACTCATCACTACACTTTACCTCATCACGAGGTGAGGCACAATCAACGGCTGAGGAAGGTCCAACTGACACGGACGTGACAAGGGAAGACCGACACCGCCTGGCGCAGACTGGACCGCCCCAACCACTCGCATTTAATGCTGCTCAGGGGGCACGTGTCAGATAACCAACGGAGAGAGCAGGGGCTGGTCAGCGTAATGAATGTAGAAATATTAGAAGGCGCGGAATGACAAGGAAGTCCGCGGACTATGCACTGAGAACACAAGAAGATAAGACCTCAACTACTCTTTTCCAAGGGACCCATCTAGATTAGTCAGATATATACGTCCCTCCCATACATGAATAGGGGGACACGAGGAGAGAATAGGAGAGAACTAGAGAATAGTTGAGATCAGAGAGAAGTAAGTATGAACATCAACCTATGGGTTCGATAAACACAAAGTCTTGCGACTATTCTTGTAATCATTACCTACATAGTGAATACCCCCAGATCCGTGGATGTAGGCCTTAGTGCTGAACCACGTAAATCATTGTCTCCTTTACATTTAGCACTCGTATATCCTCATTTATGTGTTCACTCTTTAGATCTATTATCGAGAGATGTTGAGGAGATCATGACAAACCCGCGGGGTTTGAAATCAATGAATCAACACCATCTATATATTTGATATTCATAACCTAATGCGTGTATTCAATTCATGCGGAGATTGTTTGCGAACAGGGAGATGCTTACGTGATTTCCGTGTTCACATAGAAAGTAATCGAGGATCGTCCTCGTGATTCTAATTTTGATTGAGTTCAGAAGTGGAACCAATATCAACATATGTAGAATATGGAGATGAAGAATTTCTAGTAGCTGATGAAAGAGGATATGAGTTCTTGGTATATAAAATGGCAGAAAGTTTTCTTTCTACTTGTCAAGGAAAAATTGATGATAATCGTCTCCAACTGAATAAGGTATATCACGAAACTAACGTTTTTCTTCCCCATGTTCTCCCATTTTAGCTGGGAGGAGAGAGAGAGGGAGTGGTAGTCAAACAAATGAATGAATAGCTATTTTTTTTTTGGAGATCCGTGTTATATTTTCTGACCAGAGTTAAATTTCGGAAGGGTGCTTTTAAATGAGAAGAGGTGTACCCCACCTCCTCCATGCACAGGTGCCAGCTTTCGAAGCTACAGGCAACCCAATCTTTGGCATAAATCCAGAAGAGCATTGCGATCCCAGATATACTTCCTAGTTCCTAGCACTATCTCTAGTATATGTGGACCGCTCCCATAAGTTATAATCAAGTGCCACTGATTATACGGAGCACTTGTTAGTTTGGCCGTGGAGTCCTCGTTGTAGCTAAGTAGGATAGTAATAAATAATAGTGGTGTGGTTGGTTGGAACTACCACTGTAGAGCTATATGTACTACTCCATTTGTCTCATCATTTGTTGACTTATTTATTTTTATATTTTGTCCTATGATTAATAAATATTTTTAAAAGTATTATTTTAATTGATTGTTATTAGTATAAGAAATATGCATAATTTGATAGGCATGTGTATATTCGTTACGTATGTGTTTTAAAATGTTTTTCAATAGTATAAAGTTTGCGAACATCTGTGTCGTAATTTGAGAGATAAATCATTTCTAAATTTTATAAGTTATTATCCATAAGGGTATAATTGTAAAAATATTTAAAAATACTCATTCCTTGCCTTAAAAATTGTGCAAACTTGAACTAGGTCATCTAATAGTGGGACGAAGGGAGTATAACACTGGTTCAAATTTTGCTTCTTTCTGGATTATGATTGCATATACTCCCTCCGTCCAAAATTAGATGACCTGGTTAGTTTTATCTTTTGTCCCAAAATAGATGACCGATATCATCAAATAATGAGATATTCCTAAAATTATCCTTTTAATTGATTATTATTAGTAGAAGAAATATGTATAATTTGATAGTCATGTTTATATTCGTTACATAGGTGTTTCAAAATGATTTCCAATGATACAAAGTTTACGAATATCCATTATATAGCTTGAGAGATAAATCATTTCTAAATTGTACTAATAAGTATTCTTAAGGATATAATTGTAAAAAATATACTTAAACGTCCTCCTCTCTCCTCCTAAGTCATATGGTGCTAGAATACCCATCTAACTTTTATGGTCAATCCAATCTCGCATCTAGATGCGCTGAATGGAATAACGAAAAGTAGAATTAGGTTGCGCTGGATTGAACAACGCAACCATCTCAGCCGTCGGATCAAAAAATAAATCCATCTGCGGTGAACCAAACAGCGTAAAGTTGATTTTCTCTGCTTTGAACCATTCAGCGAAATTATCTCGCTACTAGTTGGAATGCGAGATATATCCGGAAAGAGAAGTAATGTTAAAGAATATGTAACGCTTTTTGTGTAATCTGCAACGCTTTTTGACTAATCTAGCAGCCAAATCTAACCCATACAACTTAGCCTAAGAATTGTGCAAACTATAATTAGGTCATCTGATTTGCGACCGAGAGCGGGGCCGGGCCAATAGGGGAAGCAGGGAAAGCCCCAGTTTGGGGCAACAAGGCCTAGGGGCAACAAAATAATTGTTTTTAACTTTGGGTTTTAGTCAAAATTGTAATCATTTTACGGGTTTACTGATAAATTATGTGATATGAGGCGTAAACTATAATTGAAAAATGAAAAATAATATTCGTTCCAATAACCATATATAATTTTTGTTTATTGCAGGTGCACCTCCACTTTGAAAAAAAGAACAACAGTTAAAAATCCCTTGTTAGAATAAGTATATACCGCAGTGTAAAAGAATAGATCTAATTACGGGGGCAAAAAGAAAATGGCTGCTTCAGGGCAAAAAAAAAATCTCAAGACCGACCCTACTGAAAAAGTATATCTTACTAATATAAAGAAAATAGGTAATTGTTTGATGAAGCCTTATTTTGGTTAAGCCTTTTCACATGATAATAATACCCCATTAACTAAGTTTTTAGTTAATATTTGTATATTTACAGTAATGTCATTGTTTTAAAAATAGATCAAAAAATTAAAACTTAGATATCTTTAAAAATACACATCGAATTTTTGCAAAATTAATATATTTGGAAAGCTCTTTAAATTATCTACGTAATGAGTACAAACAAGGATATTAAAAAAATTTAAGACTTTTTTTTCCTATTATTATCAAATTTGGTGTTGTTAAAAGAATCCAATTCAAGCATGTGCATCGCACATATTGCCTTACTAGTTTATATAATCCATGAAGGAAATTAATTGAAATATGAGGTGTGATTAATAAGAGCATCTCCAAGCTAGGGGTCAAGGTCATCCTATGTGGATGTCTTATTTATACCTTTTGGGTATGGGTCATTTACTATAGGACAAAAAATAATAAAGAAAAAGGCTTTCTACCTAAAATCCATCTCCAATCCCCAAGGTCCTATCTTACACTTTTTGTCTAAATCTAGACACAAAAGATGATGTGGACTTATGACCCAAGGTCATGAAGGAAGTCTTATTTAGACTTTCTCCTTTACCCCAACTTTAGCCATGTCATCTTACCTATGACCCTCACCTTTGCATTGGAGATGAAACTTTGGAGAAAAAAAAATATTAAATCCTATGTGTCATACTAATTTAAGACCTCTACCCCTTGCATTGGAGATGCTCTAATAGTGACTAGAAAATCTGCCCAAATATGTCAATTATGTTCATTAGAGCATCTCCAATGCAAGAGGTAAAGGTCTTAAAATTGAATGACACCTAGGATTTAAGACTTTTTGCACAAAATTTCCATCTCCAACGGTCATGGTCATAGAGATAGATGACATGGCTAAGTGGGGGTAATGGAGAAAGTCTAAATAAGACTTTCTCTATGACCTTGGGTCTTAAAGCCACGTCATCATTTTATCTCTAAATTCAAATAAAGTTTGTTGGATAATACCTTTGGGGTTGGAGCCTAGTTAGTAATTCTCCGAATGATTCCCGAACGTATCCGAACTAACCGAATCCGAATGATACTTCCGAATTATTTGAACTCCGAACCTAGTTCCCGGATTATATGGACCTCACGAATGATTCGCGAACGTATCCGAACTAACCGAATCCGAATGATATTTCCGAATTAGAACTTCGAACCTAGTTCGCGCCCAACCTCGCTTTCCCATTGGTAATTCTCTGAGTTCTGTTGATTGATTTTTGTTTGATTTTGTATATACTTTATATTTAAATACAATTATTCAATTAAAATTTTCTATTGGTATTTGTTTAACCAGTGTTTTATGTGTCAATTTTTTGTTTAAAAGTCTATAAACACGTTTTATAATACATTTATGCGATTAAATTGTTTACTTCATGGTAAATTATAACGCTAAAATGTTTTTTCCATCTTATAAATCATATACAAATAAAATTAGTCTCGTAATAAGGTCATAATACTTATTAATTTATCATATATGTAAGCCGAATTTGAAGTGCCGAACTCACATTTATAAAACGAATATGCACGTACGTATGCCGTTCCGAACTACTGCCCGAACAACGAACCGTTGACCGGATTTTTGACCGAATCCGACCTATCCGAATCCGTATAATTCCCGTACGTATGACGTCCCGAACTACTACCCGTACCCCGAATTGCTAACTAGGGGTTGGAGATCAACTTAAGGTTAAAAGTTTTACATTTATCTTTTTTTTTGTCATTTAGTAATGACCCACACCTAAGAATGTGTTAATCAGACCTCCACATAAGATGACCTTGACCATTTGCATTGGAGATGCTCTTGGTTAGTTGGGATTTCTTAATAGAGATTATATTTATAATTATGTTTGTGTCGTGACATGAAATTTCTTAATAAGGAGATAAATTGTTGAGAGCAGGTCGTTCGAGAAATAATACAAGGCTCGAGCAATGACATTACGGTGAAAACTGAAGATGGATATGTTTGCAAGGCACAATACATTATTCTGTCAGTTAGTGTTGGAGTTCTCCAAAGCGATCTCATCACTTTCCATCCCCCACTACCGGTGAGCTATAGTCCTGTATATCGTTTATCTATTTACAGTTACACTGTCATTATCAAAAGAAAATTACATAGGGAGTAAAATTGTATTCACTATTTCTTTTGATACAGTGAAATAAGCGGGTGCTCCCTTTGTCCAAGTTATAATTCATAAATAGTCATTTTTTTTAAAAAAAAAAAAAAAAAAAATTGTTTTACACTTAAATTTTTAGCGACATCTCAAAGTGTTTTTCCCATCAAAGCTGCTATAAAAGCAACCTTTATAAACATAACAGGAATCTAGAAACTTTTTATACTGGATCGTCTGAAATTGGTAAAAAAAAAAAAAACTTCCTATTGATATCGAACCCTTGGCCTTATGGCACTAGTTGCGCTCTAAGATAGATAATACTCCCTTTGTCTGATAAAAAGTGGTATGAAGATAAATAAAATCAATAGTATAAAAAAACGTTGCCTTTGTCTTATGATAAGCCAAAGGACGGATGAGATTAGACAGATGGGCCAAGGGATGGATGGGATTGGAGGTGGCTTATGATAGGCCAAAGGACGGATGAGATTAGTCGGGTGCCTTTAATTAGACGGTTTAGATTATGCCTTGGCCCATCTTAATTAGACTAATCCTGGCTCTGACCGGAAGAACCCTGACTCTAAATAACTAACCATCGGGTATAGTACGAGGCCGGTCTATACCAAAACAGTTTCCTAACTCTCTCGGATTTTTCCAAGTTAAGTATTTCCTTATGTGAATTTGATTCCTCAGTTAAACTAACACCAAATACGTCAAAACTACAGGTAATAATATCAGTACGTCAAAATCAAAACAATAGTTTGTTTTCTCTGTCATGTCAAAACCAAAATCAACAGTTAACAAACTACATGTAGTAAAATCAACAGTTTATGCCTTGGCCCTCTATATTGATGCTAACCATGTCTCTGCCCGACATACTCGCCATGCGTGGCATTTTGCCATAGTAATATTAACAGGAAATATTAGTTAACCATGTCTATATTCCAGTTAGGTCTATACATGTAACGACGATTTTGCGTTGATCCCGTCTAACCCCAACTCTTATATGTCTCGAATCTTTCCCGACCCATAATATTTTCAGTTCCAGAGTATAGGTACATCTTCTGTATCCACCGCCTCAGTCGAATTCCTCAGCGTTACATCCATTACTTCTTCTCTGGCTCGGGCTGGCTTTCCCATGAATATTCTAATTGTCGATTATGGATACGGTCGTTCATCGCTGGCTGGCCTTTCAATGAGTGTTCTAAATGTGGATTATGGATACGGTCCTACAAATGGTGCAGTGATGTGCTGGTATTTTTTCAAATCCCATCGGAGTCTATTTTGTTGTTTTAATTTTAGCGAAGAAATCAAATTAAGAAAGAAGAAGGTAATATTTATCAATTCAAGCAAATGGGTGTATATATATCTATCATAATGAGAACAATTGTTAGAATCGTAATTGTTGAATTTATTGTTGTATCCCATGACGGGTAGTAAAGAACTTCTTTTATGTCATGTTTATTTGTCTACAGGATTTCGTCCTATAAATAGTTTGTTGATGGATTGTGGATCAGCTACTAATACTGTAGGTGTAAATAATCCACAGGGACAGGTGGAACGATCCTAAGCCATGGCGTACCAGAGCAAACATGTATCTAGAGTACCGGATCGCCTCTCCGAATCTGGGCGCAAGAAAAGAGGAGCAGAGACAGCTCGGAAAGTCGACGAAAAAGGGGAAAAGTTGTGATGCGATGGACATCGGGTGCTGGAGCAATAAATGCGCTGACAGAGTTGGTAAGAAGATAAGAAGAGCTCGGTCAAGGAAGACTCGGCCAAGGATCCTAAGGGCGACATCGATCATCCCCACCAAGTGGGCGACATCGGGTGACGAGATGGCAGAAGAAGACATCACTCGGCTTGACGTCCCGACCCGAACAAATAAGAACATCGGCTGAGACATCGACTGATCACCCGAGAGGAACATCGAGGAAGCTACGCCAGGCCTAACATCGTAGTACTGATGTATCATCACTTGTAACTATAAATAGAGACCATGTAGAGAGGAAGAACTTAAGCAAGAAGTGAGGAAAGAGAGCATACTAAAAGCAGAGAGAGAGATACACCCGTCTTGTAACCTTGAATCGAGTAATAAGATCTTTCTTTATACCCCCGTGGACGTAGGTAATCATGCCGAACCACGTACATCTTGTGTTCCTCTACTTTCCTTGTTTGTTTTGCTTCTTTGCGTGCATGCTTAATTTCCTTTGGATGTAGAGGTAGGATTTTCTACATCTACATTCTGGCGCCGACTAAGGGGAACGTATAACATCTCTGGATACCTTGAAATCGGACGCTAGAAGGGGAAACTCCGAGCTCCTAAGCCACCTTGTGTGCTGGTTGATGCTAAGGGAGAAACCCTTTCGGTCTGCTATCTTTGTTTTTTTTTAGTAACGTCTTGTTGAGTTGATAGAGGTTAACTTTGTGTTCTTGTTTTGTTATCTTCGTCTTCTTAGCAACATCTTGTCGAGATTGATAAAGTTAGCCTTGCGTTCTTGCTAGTTATCTTCGTTTTGTTATCTTCGTGTCGAGTTGATATAAGTTCGTTTTTGTGTTTTAACCGGAAGTCTCCATTTTCCAAGCAAAACAAGTTTTCCGCCTAAGCGAAGTCGTCAAGACCGCTCCGTCAAGATGGGCTGTTTGTTTGAGACACCTCAGAGAGTCGTCGGATGACCCATGAGCTCCCTAAATAGCATCTTTCGATGTTGGTAGAAGCTAGAAGGGGATCCCATCTCGCTGACTGTGATCTGTGGCTTCAAACCCCGTTATAAGAGAGATTCAACAGCTCCTATCGACACCTAGTGAGGATAGTCGATGCTAAACGAAAGACTCTAATAAGCGCAACGTGTAGGTTGCTAGGACTATTTCCTAGGGAGAAATATTGTCACATCTATCTCCATTTCACACCTGTTTTCAATTTAGCAAGATAAGTGACACACGATAATGGTGGAAACAAGACTAGCTCAGAATCGTTGAGTCTAGTTCTTGGAAACCATGGCCGGCGGGATTGTAGTGAACGGTCCGAGTCTCACCATAATCCCACGCTAAGAGCCTCACAGCATCAGTAAAAAACTATAGGAATCTTGCGGCCATCAGCACGACGGTCGTTAAGGGTCGTCGTTGCCGCCAATCACCGCCATGAAAGAAATCTTCCGATTCAACGCACGAATGATTAATGATTTCTGGCGCTGGGAATGTCAGGACAAATAGTGATTAATGCATAGGAAGAGTACTGAAAGCGATGTGTCAAGACAGCTTTTCAAAATTTGTCCTTTTGCGGCAAAAACGATTTGACTGTTGAGACCGACACGCTAGCGTAAAGGGAAGCGTACTATAAAAAATCTTTTTCACTCTGCACTGAACTGCTGTACTCCATCCTTAACCTTTTCGAAAGCAGTTCGAAGTAAGTGCTGTCTACTTTGTTGACGTAGGAGCGAACGGATAACGCGAGCCGAGGAACGAGGACGATAGCAAAGGCGATGGCAAGTACCTCCAGGACGAGCAGGATCCTGAGGAACCGAGTCACGGCGGGATCTAGCGGGCAAGAGGGACTTACGGATTCCCAGCACGGAGATCGTCGACCTAACGACCGGGGCGAGACTCAGGCGTTGATCAAAGGCATGACTACGGTCGACGAGGAAATCGATCTGGGCCGAGATGACGACCTCCCACCCGGGAGGTTGAGGATTAACCCGAGCCAGATGGGGCCAAGGAACGAGGGCAGCATGGAAGACGGGAGAACTGCATCGGATACTGAAGAGGAGGAGGAAGTTCAAACGATACACGAGGAACAAAGGAGAGAAAGACAACCTACAGAGCACCAAAGAGATTTGGAACGTGAGGCCGAGAGGCTTAGGCAAGTACACTTGGCAGGAGGGAACCCTAATCGAGACGTCCCCCCAGTAACGGCCAACCGACCCACAGCTTCGGTTGTTCCCCCAGTAGTGATCGATCACCCAACGGCTCCGACCGTCCCTCCTATCGCTCTCGCTACGAGACCCCCAACTGCACCCCCTAACACAACGGGACACCAAGTGAATGGTCACTCTAGTCACGAGAGCACCGACCCGATGTTACTCGCCATACTGGCAAGCCAAAGAAGACAGGAGGACCTAATGAGAGAATTGCAGAGGAGAAACTTGGCGCTAGAATACGAGAATCACCAGCTCATTAATAGGAGGACGGGGTCGAGGGATCATCAAGCCGAGGCGCCTCTAGCAACCACACTCCACCAAGGGACGACCCACCCCCTTCACCGAGCCGAGGACGAGTACCCGATCCTAATCGACCAAGAGAAGGGTATGGGCCATCCGAGGATTCTTCGGCCGACGAGGAAGCAACCAACGAGAGTACGGACGCGTCCACCAAACAAAAGATCGAACGACTCGAGCGGATGGTTAAGAAACTGACTGGAGACAGCGAGGATGATAAGTTAGCGAAAGTAATCAATGAAGCCCAGAAGACACCGTTTACCAGGGAACTGGACCGAACACCATTTCCACCAAAGTGCACGTTGCCAATCTTCCCATCTAGGTTCGACGGCACATGCGACGCGGGAGAACACATCAAGATGTACGGGATGTCCTTACTACAGTGGAAAAATCACGATGTGGTCATGTGCAAATTCTTCCCTGCTAGTCTAGAAGGAAAAGCGAAGAGTTGGTTCTACACCCGCCCGATAAATCCGTTGGGAGCTACGCGGTTTTGGTGGAAACCTTTCTCGAGACATACATGCATAACAAAGATAGCCCGGCCCAGAGTCGACAAGTTATTTACCCTGGCGCGAAGACTCAGGGAGCCGCTGCGGTCCTTAACGGACAGATGGAGGAAGTTATGCACGGATATAGGGAAAGCACCGGTCGACCAACAGATATTCGGCCGAGAACTCGCTAAGGAAGTCGGATCCCATTTGGGTGGCAATGTACACAGAGAAGCCCAAGACGCTAAGGGAGATCCTAAGATGCAGGGAGCACTATATCGCCTTGGAGGAGATCCAGGAAGGAGCGCAAGATAGGGGAATACAAGAGGCGAGCACCGCAGAAGAGGCTACCCCGAGAGAAGCCACGAAACGATCCGAGAAAAGGCCCGGTGCCCAGCCCCAGGGTGAGAACAAGAAAGTTTGGGTCGAGAGGGGAAAGAAACCTCGCCACGAGCCAAGACCATACACTCCGCTCAATGCACCCTTGGAAGAAGTGTTCAAGGAGGTGGAAAAGAGGAATGATATCCGTTATCCCAAGACTCGGGGAATCCAATTCGACGGGACAAGGAACCACACGGAGTTCTGCCATTATCATCAGTTCCGCGGCCATTCAACCAACGATTGTAGAGAAGTGAAGGACATCGTACAGCACCTGATCCGCGATGGGTATCTACGGCATTTCGTCAAAACGCCGTCGACACCGGCCCAGCCCGAGGTCCCAGTACACCAAATAAGAATCAATCGCGGCGCTCAGTTCACTTGTAATACCATATCACACTCAGCAATACAAGGATACGATTTAGGGACCGGTATCACCTCGAGAATACACAAGAGGGACAGATCGGGCAGAGAAATCTTTAGCGTGGCCAAGACCCTCCCTATGGAGCCGTGGATGATGCAGCCGATTACTTTTTCGGCGAAAGATGTCCCATTAAACGGACAAGCACATGGGGATCCCTTAGTAATAACCCTGATGATTGAGGAATGGGGCGTCCGCAGAATATTAATGGACAGTGGTAGTTCAGTCGAAGTTCTGTTCTATGACACTTTCAAGAGGATGGAATTGTCTGATGATGTCCTGATCCCATCGACTTATCGAATTTACGGCTTCAACGGTACGGTGACAGTGCCTGTAACACCCCGTGTTTTTAGCATGGCGCATGCTAAAAGATGCGTCATGGACTGAGATGAAGCTTCATCCAAAGCTTCCGTAGCGTGAAAAAGGTGGATTGGCTTAAGGCCAATACCGCGCCAAAAATGGCGCATTATGTTTGGCATTTGGCCAAGGGGCCAATGTTGCATCATCATGATGCATTAGGCCATTGGGTAGGTGGGCTCGATCTTACAAAATAAATCATTGTGCAATAAATGAAACAAATCGAAGACCGGGTGGTGCGCAATCATTGTACGCAATCGTTGTGTGTAATCATTGTGCAACAGACAGAACAAGTGGTGCACAATCATTGTGCAACAGACGGAACGAGTGGTGCACAATCATTGTGCAATAGAACAGAGACTCGGCAATCATTGCTGGTCCTTCAGAAATATATGGAAACGGCCATGAATAGTAAAAATGGGAGTTGGTGAATGATTTTTTGGTCCCCTTTCCATACTTGTAGAAATTCCATTAAGACATATATAGGGAGGGGTAGTTGGTTGAAGGTGCATATGCGGACTATGTACCAAGTAAGCTTCATAGCTTAGTTTTAAGAGTATAAATGATGCCTAAGACTCATTTATAGTTGCGTAGCCTTGCGAAGAGGGCATTTGATGCGTTGGCATCACTATGCCACATCGCGGACCCTTGATGCATAATCATTGTGCATCTTGAATGAATGACCTATACGGACCAGGCCATTACCATTATTGCTTAGCTACGGCTTTGAAAACGAGTTCGATTAAGTTTCTTGTCCCTTCGCGGATGAACTACTGGTCTGTGCTTGATCCCTTTTAGAGTAGGGAAGGGTACGTAGGCAGCCGCAATGAGTTGCGGATTGCCGGTCCAGCACTTTGTCGCTCATATCATCTAATTCGGAGATGATTGCGATATTCTGGCCCCCTCATATCATCTAAGCTCGGTAGCTCGACGACAGAGATGATTGTGGCCATTCTCGATAAGGCTTAGTTGCATGCCAGCAAGTGGATGCTCATACTTCCTATCAAGCTACAAAGAGCAAGCTATAGCCTATCCGGAGGCGAAAACCCAAATGTCGAAATTTAGCTCAAGAGGAGTCCATTTTGATGGGAAACGGCTAAAGATCAAGACATGTTCCACATGTTCACCACAATTTAGCCAAATTTCATCGTTTAGAGCCTCAAATGGCCGTTTCGCCGTATTAAGCAAGTTTTTGCTTTCCTTAATAAACCCTTTGCGGAACAAGGGTAAGTTGGAATGGTGTGGAAGCTAAGCTAGATGCATCATGCTCCACGAGCATGCTTGCAAGGGCAATTGAACGTGCATTTGCCTAGCTTTGAGGCCAGGATCGTAGCTTCATCATGACGCATCGGGAGTTACGGCTGCATGGGGCAACGCGCCAAAGGCGTAATTTTCCCCGTCACACGTATGGTATCGAGCAAGTTACGAGAAAACTCAAGGGACTTGTGCGAGTGGACTCATTGGCGAGTATTTTCCTTGATGTAAACTTAAAGTTGGAGAGTAGGCCAACTTCTCGCGCGGAAAGAGTTTGTAATCGCGAGCCGTTACTTTGCAAATCGAGTTGAGCTTGTATAAATACCGTGAGTTTGCCAGCCTCGTGGCACCCCGCTTACGAGCATCCTAAGACCGTCCGGGACGGTGGGTAGACAATGGGACCGATCATCCCCACACGTTGGCACCGGCCAAGGGTGTGCGTTTTGCCCTAGCTAGCATCCCACTTACGAGTGGCAACTGGTAAATCCGTCGTGGGACGGTGGCTTGCATCCAACCGCACCGGCATTAGAGATTGGTCTTCACAAAGTGTTGCGTTAGGTTTTGCCTTGTCATTTGGATGACATCTTTCAACCTTGTGAACTTTAGGGACTTCGAGTGCGTAGTATGGGATGCGCATTCAGATACTCGGTCGAGATATCCTCTTGGCACCGGCCAATTGCGATTCTTGGTATTGTTGTGGGCACTTTTGGATTCCCGGGCAGGTGGTATGGGACATGTGCTCAGAAGGTCTAAATTATTGTTCATGACAACTTGAAGAAACCCGTGATTTCTGAGCATCTGGTATGAGACTTTTGCTCAGGAAATCTAACTTGAAGAGATTGTCCACAATAGTTTTGGTTGAATTTCGGGGACGAAAATTCTTTGAAGGGTGTGATAGTGTAACACCCCGTGTTTTTAGCATGGCGCATGCTAAAAGATGCGTCATGGATCGAGATGAAGCTTCATCCAAAGCTTCCGTAGCGTGAAAAGGTGGATTGGCTTAAGGTTAATACCGCGCCAAAAATGGCGCATTATGTTTGGCATTTGGCCAAGGGCCAATGTTGCATCATCATGATGCATTAGGCCAGTTGGGTAGGTGGGATCGATCTTACAAAATAAATCATTGTGCAATAAACGAAACAGATAAGACCGGGTGGTGCGCAATCATTGTACGCAATCGTTGTGTGTAATCATTGTGCAACAGACAGAACAAGTGGTGCACAATCATTGTGCAGCAGACGGAACGAGTGGTGCACAATCATTGTGCAATAGAACAGAGACTCGGCAATCATTGCTGGTCCTTCAGAAATATATGGAAACGGCCATGAATAGTAAAAATGGGAGTTGGTGAATGATTTTTTGGTCCCCTTTCCATACTTGTAGAAATTCCATTAAGACATATATAGGGAGGGGTAGTTGGTTGAAGGTGCATATGCGGACTATGTACCAAGTAAGCTTCATAGCTTAGCCGGAAGAGTATAAATGATGCCTAAGACTCATTTATAGTTGCGTAGCCTTGCGAAGAGGGCATTTGATGCGTTGGCATCACTATGCCACATCGCGGACCCGGTGATGCATAATCATTGTGCATCTTGAATGAATGACCTATACGGACCAGGCCATTACCATTATTGCTTAGCTACGGCTTTGAAAACGAGTTCGATTAAGTTTCTTGTCCCTTCGCGGATGAACTACGGTCTGTGCTTGATCCCTTTTAGAGTAGGGAAGGGTACGTAGGCAGCCGCAATGAGTTGCAGCATTGCCGGTCCAGCACTTTGTCGCTCATATCATCTAATTCGGAGATGATTGCGATATTCTGGCCCCTCATATCATCTAAGCTCGGTAGCTCGACGACAGAGATGATTGTGGCCATTCTCGATAAGGCTTAGTTGCATGCCAGCAAGTGGATGCTCATACTTCCTATCAAGCTACAAAGAGCAAGCTATAGCCTATCTGGAGGCGAAAAACCCAAATGTCGAAATTTAGCTCAAGAGGAGTCCATTTTGATGGGAAACGGCCCAAAGATCAAGACATGTTCCACATGTTCACCACAATTTAGCCAAATTTCATCGTTTAGAGCCTCAAATGGCCGTTTTCGCCGTATTAAGCAAGTTTTTGCTTTCCTTAATAAACCCTTTGCGGAACAAGGGTAAGTTGGAATGGTGTGGAAGCTAAGCTAGATGCATCATGCTCCACGAGCATGCTTGCAAGGGCAATTGAACGTGCATTTGCCTAGCTTTGAGGCCAGGATCGTAGCTTCATCATGACGCATCGGGGGAGTTACGGCCTGCGGGGCAACGCGCCAAAGGCGTAATTTTCCGGTCCGTCACAGATGGTATCAGAGCAAGTTACGAGAAAACTCAAGGGACTTGTGCGAGTGGACTCATTGGCGAGTATTTTCCTTGATGTAAACTTAAAGTTGGAGAGTAGGCCAACTTCTCGCGCGGAAAGAGTTTGTAATCGCCGAGCCGCTTACTTTGCAAATCGAGTTGAGCTTGTATAAGTACCGTGAGTTTGCCAGGCCTCGTGGCACCCCGCTTACGAGCATCCTAAGACCGTCTGGGGACGGTGGGTAGACAATGGGACCGATCATCCCCACACGTTGGCACCGGCCAAGGGTGTGCGTTTCGTGCCCGGCTAGCATCCCACTTACGAGTGGCAACCTGGTAAATCCGTCAGGGACGGTGGCTTGCATCCAACTGCACTGGCATTAGAGATTGGTCTTCACAGTGTTGCGTTAGGTTTTGCCTTGTCATTTGGATGACATCTTTCAACCTTGTGAACTTTAGGGACTTCTGAGTGCGTAGTATGGGATGCGCATTCAGGATACCTGGTCGAGATATCCTCTTGGCACTGGCCAATTGCGATTCTTGGTATTGTTGTGGGCACTTTTGGATTCCTGGGCAGGTGGTATGGGACATGTGCTCAGAAGGTCTAAATTATTGTTCATGACAACTTGAAGAAACCCGTGATTTCTGAGCATCTGGTATGAGACTTTTGCTCAGGAAATCTAACTTGAAGAGATTGTCCACAATAGTTTTGGTTGAATTTCGGGGACGAAATTCTTTGAAGGGTGTGATAGTGTAACACCCCGTGTTTTTAGCATGGCGCATGCTAAAAGATGCGTCATGGACTGAGATGAAGCTTCATCCAAAGCTTCCGTAGCGTGAAAAAGGTGGATTGGCTTAAGGCCAATACCGCGCCAAAAATGGCGCATTATGTTTGGCATTTGGCCAAGGGCCAATGTTGCATCATCATGATGCATTAGGCCAGTTGGGTAGGTGGGATCGATCTTACAATGAAATCATTGTGCAATAAACGAAACAAATAAGACCGGGTGGTGCGCAATCATTGTACGCAATCGTTGTGTGTAATCATTGTGCAAATGTATGAACAAGTGGTGCACAATCATTGTGCAGCAGACGGAACGAGTGGTGCACAATCATTGTGCAACAGAACGGAGACTCGGCAATCATTGCCGGTCCTTCAGAAATATATGGAAACGGCCATGAATAGTAAAAGTGGGAGTTGGTGAATGATTTTTTGGTCCCCTTTCCATACTTGTAGAAATTCCATTAAGACATATATAGGGAGGGGTAGTTGGTTGAAGGTGCATATGCGGACTATGTACCAAGTAAGCTTCATAGCTTAGCCGGAAGAGTATAAATGATGCCTAAGACTCATTTATAGTTGCGTAGCCTTGCGAAGAGGGCATTTGATGCGTTGGCATCACTATGCCACATCGCGGACCCGGTGATGCATAATCATTGTGCATCTTGAATGAATGACCTATACGGACCAGGCCATTACCATTATTGCTTAGCTACGGCTTTGAAAACGAGTTCGATTAAGTTTCTTGTCCCTTCGCGAATGAACTACGGTCTCCGTGCTTGATCCCTTTTAGAGTAGGGAAGGGTACGTGGGCAGCCGCAATGAGTTGCGGATTGCCGGTCCAAAGACTTTGTCGCTCATATCATCTAATTCGGAGATGATTGCGATATTCTGGCCCCTCATATCATCTAAGCTCGGTAGCTCGACGACAGAGATGATTGTGGCCATTCTCGATAAGGCTTAGTTGCATGCCAGCAAGTGGATGCTCATACTTCCTATCAAGCTACAAAGAGCAAGCTATAGCCTATCTGGAGGCGAAAAACCCAAATGTCGAAATTTAGCTCAAGAGGAGTCCATTTTGATGGGAAACGGCTCAAAGATCAAGACATGTTGATCTATAGATCCACATGTTCACCACAATTTAGCCAAATTTCATCGTTTAGAGCCTCAAATGGCCGTTTTCGCCGTATTAAGCAAGTTTTTGCTTTCCTTAATAAACCCTTTGCGGAACAAGGGTGAGTTGGAATGGTGTGGAAGCTAAGCTAGATGCATCATGCTCCACGAGCATGCTTGCAAGGGCAATTGAACGTGCATTTGCCTAGCTTTGAGGCCAGGATCGTAGCTTCATCATGACGCATCGGGGGAGTTACGGCCTGCGGGGCAACGCGCCAAAGGCGTAATTTTCCGGTCCGTCACAGTGCCAAAGGGAGAAGTCACTCTCAGAGTCTCGGACGGGGAAGGGTTCCTTGACACATTGACCACCTTTTGCGTAGTCGATGTCGCATCACCGTACGAAGCGATCCTGGGACGACCTTGGATCGCAGGGATCAAGGGAGTCGCCTCGGCTTACCATCAGAGATTGCGCTTCCCTTCCTATCGCGGAGTAGTAGAGGTGCTAGGCGACCCCCAAGCGGCAAGACAGTGTGTGCAGATAGACATCCAACAGAACGAGGAAAGACGGTCGAGGAAACGCCAAGAAAAGAAGAAGTCTAAGGAAATGGAGGCGGGAGAGGAATTGGAAAAGGTAATGTCAGAAGCCATCGCCACCTATGAAGCGGGCGAGACGGAAATATTGTAGCAATCACAGGAGCCGGCAACCGTCGGCGAGCCAAAGCAAAACTTTTCGGCCCTAGAACCAACCCGGCAAGTCGATCTGGGCACCGAGGAGGAGCCGAGATTAGTAAGGATAGGGTCACGCTTAACGAACGAGCAATCCCAAGAAATGATAGCCCTCCCGAAGGAGCACATGGATGTATTCGCTTGCGGATGCACGACATGGAAGGCATCGACCCGAAGTTTGCTCGCACCATCTCATGGATAGACCCTAAGTTCGGACCGATCGGACAAAAGATGAGAAGAATCGCACCCGAGCTACAACCTAAGCGGGAGGCCGAGCTAAAGAAATCAGACGCGCGCAGAAATCATCCGAAAAGCCCAAAGATCCGCAGTGGATATCTAATATGGTGATAGTCCCCAAGAGGAATGGGGGCGTCCGAGTTTGCGTCGACTATAGCGATTTGAACAAGGCATGCCCAAAGGACAGCCTTCCCTCTCCCAAAGATCGACTCAAGTGTGGAATCCATTGTCGGGTATAAGGCGATAACACTCATGGACGGGTACTCGGGATATAACCAAATTCCCTTGGCCCCCGAAGACCAGGAGCATACGTCTTTTTTCACGCCAAGAGGACTGTGTTGCTACACCAAAATGCCATTCGGGCTGAGAAATGCGGGCGCTACATATCAGAGGCTGGTGGAGGACATGTTTGAGGATAAAATACACGACACCATCGAAGTATACGTGGACGACATGCTGGTCAAGAGTAAAGTAGCCGACACTCACATCGACGACCTTAGGGACATCTTCCAGACCATGAGGAAGTACAAGATGAGGGCGAATCCGTCCAAGTGCACCTTCTGGGTCACCTCGAGCAAGTTTCTAGGATACATAATCACCGATAAAGGGATCGAGGCAGATCCAGATAAAATCAGAGCCGTAACAGAAATGCCATCACCGTAATGCTTAAGGACGTGCAACGGCTGAACGGGAACCTGGCGGCTTTGGGACGATTCATTTCTCGATCGTCAGACAAGTGCAAGGATTTCTTCGGGACGTTAAGGAAGGGAGAGAAGTTTAAATGGACCGAGGAGTGTGAGGAATCATTCCAGAAAATCAAGCAACATATGGCAAGCTTACCTGTTACAAAGACCCGAGCCCGAAGACATACTAACACTATATCTCGGGCGACCACCATGCCATCAAATGTGTGTTGGTCAAGAACGAGGGAGCAGAGGAAAAGCCAGATATTTCATAAGCAAGACCATGAACCCTGTGGAAAAGAACTACACCAGAATCGAGCAACTCATACTAGCGCTAGTATTTGCAACGCAGAAGCTCCTGGACGTATTTCCAAACTCATAAGATTCGAGTGCTTACCAAGTCCTCCATAGAGTCGGCATTTGACAATGCAAACTAGGTCGGGCGGATCTCCAAATGGAGCGCACAAATAAAGCGATTCGATATCTTTTATGAAATGAGGACTACGGTGAAAGCGCAGCAGTGGCCGATTTTTTTTGCGACTTCCCCCTCATGACGAGGACGAAGTAGAGGACATCCCCGAATGGAGGAAGATCGAGAAGATTCACCCGATTTACTCGAGACCCGCAGCCCGACACGATGGGAGGTTTTCGTCGACGGTCATCCAATAAAGACGGGTCGGAGTTTAGGACTGGTCTTCACGACACCGAAGGGCAAGAAAATGGTACATTCCTTTAGGCTTGAGTTTAAAGCAACCAACAATGTCACAGTAGTACGAAGCGGTAATACATGCCCTACGCTTGATCGTAGAAATGGGCATCCAAGAGGTACGACGACAAGCGACTCCCACTAGTTGTACGGCAAATCAACGGCAATATGCCATACATGACCCCTTGTTGCGAAATATCGGGAGCTCGCCCAATCCTACATCGGGCAAATACCAAGCATCAAATTCCGACACGTCTGCGCAGAAAAGACAATCGGCATTCGGATGCCCCGGCATATATCGCTTCCATGTTGACCGACTCAAGCATTGAGGGTATTAGAATAATGAGGATCCTAATGCCTTCGATGCGAGAACGTGGATATCGGCGCACAAGTCGCGGCAACCACTACCGATCAATACCGGCCGACGATTGGAGAAAGCCGATTCATGAATACCTCGAAACGGGAAGGTTGCCCAAGGGGAGACCTGAGATCAACAAGATCAAGAGCAAAGCCGTCGCGTACGAACTTAGGGATGGCACCCTATACCGAAAATCATACCTAGGACCATTGCTAAAGTGCCCGAGTAAGGAAGAGGGGCGAGATGATCCTTAACGAATTACACTATGGGGTCATGCGGAAACCACAAACTCGGGCATGAGCCCTAGCGGCACGAGCTAAAACCATGGGATACTTCTCGTCGTACATGAATGAGGACGCTGAAGCATATGGCCACCGTTTGCGACGAGTGCCGAAATTTGGAAAGAAGATACATGCGCTTGCGTAACATTGAACTCCGTCATTAGTCCCCGGCCCTTCGCTAAATGGGGAATCGACATCGTGGGACCACTACACGTCGACAAAGGAAGTATTTAATTGTGGCCACCGATTATTTCACCAAGTGGGTTGAGGCCGCTCCGCTAAGGCACATACGGGATAAGGATGTCTTTCGGTTCATCTGGGAACACATCATATGCCGCTTTGGGATTCCTAAGCAGAATCGTCTCTCGACAACGGGAAACAATTGCAAGGCAAAAACATCGACCTGCTATTCAACACTTACAACATCCGAAAGAGCAAGTCCACGCCTTTATACCCCCAAAGCAATGGACAGGCCGAGATCACAAACAAGACCATCGCCGATAACATGAAGAAGAAACTCGACGGGGAATATGGGGAATGGTGTGAAGAGCTCTACAACGTCTTGTGGGCGTATAGGACAACTCGCAGGGAGGCAACGGATCACACCCTTCATGCTAACATACGGGACCGAGGCCATACTACCTACGGAGGCGATGATACCCACCACGAGGACCGAAGCATGGAGGCGAAACATCTCGGCGGACCTTATCTTGGCTAAACTCGACGATTTAGAAGAAACGAGAGAGATGGCCCTGCAAAAAAATGGAGAATTACCAACGAAGGATCCAACGAGAATACAACAAACGGGTCCGCCTAAGAGAATTCCAACCGGGGCAGCTGGTACTAAAACACCTACCTAGCTATGAGCGTGACAAGAAGGGCGGTAAACTTGCACCACGATGGGGAGGACCCTACACAATAGTTGAGAAGGTCGGAGAAGGGGCATACAAGATACTGAAACCGGACGGAACACCCGAGCCACGGCCATGGAACGCGTCACGACTAAAGCTCTACCATCCATGAAATCAGGTAAGATATCTTGTCATCTATTTCCGTGAAAGGCCGCGTGGGGTTGGAAATATGACAAGTGCGTCTGAATGGTCGTTTCGAACCGGGCGATGGCATTGTGCAAGTGCGGGCGACTTACACTAACACGGACTATTCGAACTCTGGGCGATGGCAAAGTGTGCAAGTGCCGAGGTAGTCCAGGGGGCCCGGCGGTTGGAAACCGGTGGCCGATTGTCGAGGCATGAGTACTCGACAGTCGAGCAGTCAACATTGCTCTCCTCGCAAGTGGCCGAATCACTTGCCCAAGAAGATTAATCGATAACTTCTTGGGATGTCGATCCCATAGAAACTAGGCAAGACCAACTCCCCTTCCACTAGATCTCAAAAGACGGTGATGAGATGCCTCAGTCAGGACATGGCATCGAGCCCGATGACCCTCCTTGTTGAGTGTGTTCGACAGAAACGGCATTTGTGACTAACTTGTCTATTCATGCAGGCATAAATAAGAATAATAACGAGGCTACGACAGAAAGCCACACACGGGCAACCCAACATAAATAAGGATAATAACATCAGTAGTATAACAGCATCAATAGCAAGAAAAGCAAACAAACCGGCGACGCAGCACCCCATAACAAGTTATGCAAGAAGTTAACAAGGTGTTCAAACGAATTACAACCCGAGGAAAAGGGCAAGACAGTGACGCAGCGCTACAAAAAACTTGATCACTCTTTGGAGGAAGTAGAAACCGGACATGACCTTCTTGGCGGCAAAGATCGGCTCGCTTCTTGTCAAGCACCGCCTTCACACCGGCTTTGACCTTCGAGACGAGCTCCTCACCGAACTTCGCTTTCTCGGCAGCAAGGTCCCGCGCTAGCTGCTCCCGACGCCGCTTCAAGCCGGGGCCACTCGATCGAGCAAATGAGCCTCCTTCCCCTTCAAACGAACGTTCTCCTCCTCCAACGAGGCTACTTTCTTCTGCTCGGCTGCCAAGACAACAAGGACGGTCAGTCACACAACAACGGCAACAAGATAACAACATGGAAAGCACGACACAAAGCACACCACCTTCCAACAAAGGGGCAATTATTCTAATCGACTCCTCGGACTCAGTCAGGCTACACTCGAGGGAAGACACCTTCGAAGAAAGTTCTAGGTACCGATGTTCATTAAACTCATTAGTGGGGCAATACTTCTTGTGATCACTCCATTCCTCCCTCTGTCGAGAGTGGGCAGCCTGCAAGCCCGACAATTGAGCACGCACCCAATCCAACTCCTCAGAAACCTTTCCGAAATCCTTAAGCTTCTCAAGGGCCTCTCGGCTACGCTTCTCAGTAGCGTCCCTCTCCCCCAAGATCCGAAGGCGATCTGCATGCAGATCTCGGACCTGAAGTCTTAGCCGACCACATTGAACTTCTAAGTTGTCGGCTAATAATGTTTTCTCGGCCGCTATACCTTGGAAATGCGCTAAGTCCGCCCTCAAATTATCTATTTCCTCGGGAACATACTCAAACGTCTCGTATGCTGATAAAGTTTGGATTGAAGATCCTCAATATCGGTTTCTAGACGATCAATCTTAGCATCCTTATTGATTATCCTCTGTTGTAAGTTCGAAACATGATCTCGTTCTATGTTCGCTTCCCTCTTCAACAGACGACACCTTGTGGCAGCGTCGGCCTCCGCAATAGAAGATTCGGCTAAGCAGGGAGTACTAAACTTAGGATATTGGCACTACAAGATCAATCACAGCTAGCTACGAATAAAACGAATACCTTGGGTTTTGGCCAACTCCTTCTCCAACCCTCGAGACCGTTCGCGCTCCCCGCCGCAACAAGAGACGAAGATCCTCCCTCTCGACGGCCTCTCGGCGTTGGATGGCAAAAGCATTCAACAATGAGCGGTTGACATCCTAAAAACAACACCAACATAGTCACCCTAAACAAAAACAAAAACGTAGCACCCGAACAGTTCAACTCACCAGAGATCAAAGGTACTTTTCGGACCGGCCTCTACAACGAGACTCGGCATTGACCTTCTCTTCATCGGACAAAGAGGCGAAATCGGGAGAGATAAGCGCCCCAAGCGAGTTGCACATAGGGCCCGAGATAGTGAAGGAGGTGCTGCTACTGGAATTAGGGACCACGGTAGGAAAAGTCTTCAGCGGTTGACCCCCGACAACAACGTTCTCCACATCACGGTCAATCAAACCGCTCCCACCACCACCCGACTTCTCCGTCTGACCCGACTCCCCCTCATTACCCAGGACATCATCCTCATCATCAAAAAGACCTTCTTCATCATCACCATCAGATACAACATACACAGTGCCATCGGCAAGAACAATCCCTTCACCACCACTTCCCCGGGCACATCCTTCTCCCATGCACATCCTCCTTAGGTTCTTTACCCCTTCCCTTAGGCTTCCCACCTACAAAGGCAGACGAATCGTCAGACGACTTCTGAGGCGACCTCCCCAGGAAATGTGACAAAGGTAGTCGATCATCGGGATCCTCACCGTCCTTCGCCGAAGCACCAGCAGCCTTGTCAACCTTCAGCTTCTGTGTATCAGCCGACGTCAGATCCATGCAAGGCAACAAATAGGGGCACGTACATGTACGTTAAATAAAAAACAATAAAAACAATAAGTATATTTGTTACCTTCCCCGTATCCTCCTCGGCTCCTAATCCTATCCCTCTTCCGATGAACGAAAACCTCAGAAGGAATACCCTGGGACTTAGTCTGAAAAACACCAAAACAAAACATCACCCTGCAAGTCGCCCGAGCCGATCAACCAAACTAGAAAGACAGAGAAATGCACTGACCCGATCAACATTGACCACCCAGAAAGGATAAAACTCGGCCGGAGGAGGGAGCTTGCCACTCAAAAGAGGGCCGGAAATAGCCAATGAACCGGTCCCAAGCCGTGTCATTGGTATGACGGGCGTGCTTGTTGGAACCCTTTCCCTCGGGGTCTTCATCCAAAAGAAGTCTCCTGACTCCCTCGGGAAGATTTTTATGACGGTGAGGGCTGGCAGCAAACCCAGCGAGATCGCCATTAGTAGTGGTCCCGCTCTCATAATTATCGGCGAAGCTGGCAGGAGTATAGTCACTCGCCTGGGAAGAATTATAGGTAGACCAAGTAGTAGGAGCGCACTCGCCTCGACTACGCCTTTCCCACTCGGACAGGATACGGAAAGTATTACCATTCCATTGAGCCAAGGCACGACACGGACGGATCTTAGAAAGGGCCTCGTACAGGAACGGGCGACTAGGATCATATGTAGGGAAACGCAGCCCGAGCTCTAGCCGGCCCCTCAGTGACAATGGTCGCCTCGGGCCGAATGGGGGAAAGCTCAAAACGTCCTCCTTCTTCGAACACCCCTCTGGCCTGACAAGAGCCTGACGTCATACCCGTGAAGACCGAATTCATCTTTCAGCCGTTGAACATATTGCTCGTCCGTTAAGTCCTTAGCAGTCCTCTTGTCAGCCCTACAAGAAAACGAAGATGGGTTATCAGGAAAGATAGAATCTAGAGCGCGATAATCATACTTGGAAAGACTTTCTACGACGAACAGGGAATCAAGCGGTACGCCGTCTTCATCGGAAAACACATAACTCACACACCTTCTTTCTGTCATTTGAGGAGTTGAAGATGCCATGCAAACTAATAAGAAAAACGGCTGAAGAAGCGAAAACACGACCGGAACCGGAGGTTGCAGCGGCAACGGAGACGGAGAAGACGACGGATAACGGAGAAGAGAGGGAAGAAGTTTATTGAGGAATTAGCCAGCAGCAGCGAAAAGAGGATGGAGGAAGAATGAAGTTGCGGAAAGGAGGGGGGAAGGATGAAGTTGCAGAGAGGATAAAAAAGGAATGAAGTTGCAGAGAAGGAAATAAGAGGGAAACTAGGTTTAGGCGTCGGATTTATAAACCCCCCCCTGTGGTAACCGGCAGAGAAGGTGAACCGGTTGAAGTAACTGAAGCGAGTGGGGAACAACATGCGTAAAAACCGGCATGACCGAGGACGTGGGAAGACGAGGCGGTTATTCTTCCCCACGTGTTGACTACACGAGTGAAAGAAGGGGCATAAATGTAGGTGTAAATAATCCACAGGGACAGGTGGAACGATCCTAAGCCATGGCGTACTGTAAGCAAACATGTATCTAGAGTACCGGATCGCCTCTCCGAATCTGGGCGCAATAAAAGAGGAGCAGAGACAAACTCGGAAAGTCGACGAAAAAGGGGAAAAGTTGTGATGCGATGGACATCGGGTGCTGGAGCAATAAATGCGCTGACAGAGTTGGTAAGAAGATAAGAAGAGCTCGGTCAAGGAAGACTCGGCCAAGGATCCTAAGGGCGACATCGATCATCCCCACCAAGTGGGCGACATCGGGTGACGAGATGGCAGAAGAAGACATCACTCGGCTTGACGTCCCGACCCGAACAAATAAGAACATCGGCTGAGACATCGACTGATCACCCGAGAGGAACATCGAGGAAGCTACGCCGGAGCCTAACATCGTAGTACTTGATGTATCATCACTTGTAACTATAAATAGAGACCATGTAGAGAGGAAGAACTTAAGCAAGAAGTGAGGAAAGAGAGCATACTAAAAGCAGAGAGAGAGATACACCCGTCTTGTAACCTTGAATCGAGTAATAAGATCTTTCTTTATACCCCCGTGGACGTAGGTAATCATGCCGAACCACGTACATCTTGTGTTCCTCTACTTTCCTTGTTTGTTTTGCTTCTTTGCATGCATGCTTAATTTCCTTTGGATGTAGAGGTAGGATTTTCTACATCTACAAATACAGTGGGTAGAGTCCTCCAGTCACGCACTTCAAAATTGCAAACTCTCTCAATCACGCTAGACATTTTTGCACTACGAATTCAAGAGCGAACTCAACAACCTATACTTTAATTCTTAATAACCAAAGTAGGGTGTCTGTCTTGGGGCTGAGACGACCCTTGATTTATACCATTCCTACGGGATCGTTAATTCATGAGGTGTACAAACCCGTCCATTTGTAGTGTATGCAACTGAGATTTTATTATTTTGAGTGGTTGAAATTACGTCGTGGCCCGGAATAAAGCTAACCTAGGCTATTAATCCTAAATTTAGAGGATTGTCGTGGAAAAGTTTCCAAATATAATTAGATTTCATAATCTAATTTAATTTCTTAATTCAAAACGGCTGACCTTAGTGCTAAACATTAATTTCCAAGATAATTTAAGCGGCCCCGGCTAACTTGGTTCGAAAGTATACGCTTTATTTCTATATTTCAGCCAAATCACAACCAATTTTAATATGCATATTTCGCTGGACTCTAGATTTTCTAATCCATGACTGAGATTTTTGGGCTCCGACTAATTTGATCTGACCAATAAAATACCAGAACCACATGCCCTGGGTAAACACTAGGTTCCATATGATCCCGACTTCATGACCCAACTAACTCGACTTCATGACCCAACTAACTAAACGACCATATTATAACCTGATAATTTTACCCGACCAACAAAATACCAGAACCACATGCTCTAGCTAAACACTAGGTTGTTCCCAATCCCGACTACAACTAATTAACCAAATACGATATTATAACATGACTATTTAAGTACTGGCTCCGTGTGCTCCGACTGATTTGCATGTTGAGGATACAAATTGGACGTCTAAACAACATAAAAAGAGTCGATAGAGGTTGAGCCCCGGCCGTAGGCCGGGGTGATACCTAGTAAAATTCTAAAATAACCATTTCATCAAGCAGATTGTTGTTTTGAAAAAAAAAATTAAAGAAAAACAGGTGTTTTATCAACCAATTTTAATCGTGTGCAATGTTTGGCAATCTTGCTTCCAATTAATCAATGTTTATGAACGAGGGCCTCATCGATTAAAATACTTATCCATTAAAGCTCATAATTTTCAAAATACTAATGGCATAATTTAAGGGAATTCACAGCTAATAATCCAACGGTGGCGTTGTCTACCTAGCCAGATTTGATTGTATCTTGTTCTCAACATCTGATAGTTGACCCTAATGCTTACGTGTCAATCTGGAATAATGCATAGTATAGTTTATCAATCTGGCACAAAACGCCACCAGATTCTTAATTTTCCTGTACATGATACCAAGATAGTATAGTTTATCAAAACAAAACTAAAATCCAAGGTTTAAGTGTTTTCAATAGTTAAGTATATGCTAAGTTGAAATATCACACTGCTTAGTGCTTATCTTGGCTGTTTTTAGTTAAATGTTGATTAATAATAAAAGGTATGTGCTGGAATAATGGATGCAGGAATGGAAAACAGAAGCGATAATGAAATGTGAGGTGATAGTGTACACAAAGATATTCCTCAAGTTCCCCTACAAGTTTTGGGCATGTGAACATGGTAAAGAGTTTTTCCTTTATGCACACGAGAAGCGCGGATATTATACGTTTTGGCAGGTTAGTCCATGGATCTCTACCCTGTTAACTCGGCTTCAGAATCATATAGCAAATCACGTTAGGTTTCAAGTTTAAGGTCGGAAAAATCTCTAGGCTAGCAAAACAAAAAGTTCGGGTGCACACTGCTGGATACTGTGTCCTCCTTACCAGTGACATTATTGGGTTGGGTGGGTGCATTATATTATACACAGAAATTGAACAATATTTATGGTGGTTATATATATTTTTCCGTATTCAAATCTGACGAGGACTGCAATTTGTAATTGAGCAATCTCTAGGGTCAGCTGCCAAAATAGGATTCTTTCCCTTGGGTGATCTAAATATAATATATGACTAGTAAGGCCACATGTGCGATGCACATGTTTGAATTAGATTCTTTTAACAACACCAAATTTGATAATAATGGGAAAAAAAATCTTAAAATAAAAATTTAATATCCTTGTTTATACTCATTACATAGATAATTTAAAGAGCTTTCCAAATATATCAATTTTGCAAAAATCCGATGTGTATTTTTAAAGATATCTAAGTTTTAATTTTTTTAATCTATTTTTAAAACAATGGCATTCCTGTAAATATACAAATATTAACTAAAAACTTAGTTAATGAGGGTATTATTGTCATGTGAAAAAGCTTCACCAAAAAAAGCCTTCACCAAAAAGGGGTCTTTTCTTTATTATAGTAAGATAAGATGGTCCAACTCTCCAAATAGTACAGTACCGACTGCACCTTGGGATATACAACTGGCCAGATCTAGCATCAGAGGATTCCAAGCTATAAATATCTTTGTCGTCTAAGAGAAAATACTCCAAATAGTAATTTGAAAGAAATTAGGAATTTTGCTCCAGTTGATCTTGCAAAATTAGTTTCTAGTTCCGCCGAAACCAGGTTCCAGTCTCCAAAATCCCTGTACCCCATTTACTAATAACATTTGGCACTTGGTTAGGTCGAAGCTGTCTGTAACCGGGTTCTCTACATAATTGTAGTAAAGCTTATGCACAAGGACATGAACGCCTAGTTCATGATACATCCAGTTACCATTAAGTTAATCATTGAGTACTCCCTCCGTTCTTTTTTAATAGGCTGGTTTTGTTTTTAGAGAAAAATTAAGGAAATTAAGAGAACTAATCATTAAAAGTGGTCCTTATGACACTTGTCAATAAAAGAAGTGAAGTGAAATGGTCCCCGTGATACTTGTCAGCAAAAGAAGTAAAGTGAAATGGTCCCCATGACACTTGTCATCAAAAGAAGTTAAGAGAAAAGTGGTCCCAGAAAACTAAAGTAACATTTGACTTTCCCAATTAGGAAACCAGCCTATTTTTTTGAAACATTTATTTATAAAAACCAGCCTATTATTTAAAAACAGAGGGAGTATAATATTCGTCCCTCGTGAATCACATATCTAGCGCATATTAATTACCATCTTTTACTAATAAAAAACAATTGCTATTGCATTCTATACTATACATCGTACGTCTAAGAAGTAAAATATACTAGATGACCGCTACCACGGTGGGATGGCCGACCGAAAAAATTAACGTAAAACTAAATTTTGTGTTCACAATTTAGTTCCGCCGTAGGGTGAAAATATTATTTTTCCCGAGACGGCACGAAGGTATAATTTTTCCAAACACGACGCAAAAGTATCATTTTTCCAGACAGGTAGGCCATGGTATATTTTTACTTTGCAAATAATTTTGTGGTGATTCAACACCATATGTTGTGCTTTTCATTTTAAAATTAGTTGTTTTTTTATACTTAGTCAATCATTTTATTTTTCTTATAGTTTTTTTCAATTTTTTTTAAGATATGTCTAATTTTAAGCTATGCCTAATTTTTAAGGAGAAAATATACAAAATTTGGAGAATAATAAAAAAAATTGAAAAACAAAAATTTGATATCATTGTTTGTGCTCATTGCGTAGCTAATTTAAACGGCTTTCCAAATATATAAAATTTATAAAAATACGACTTGTAGTTTGAAATATACAAGGTTTTTAAATATATAAAAAATGCATTTACTGTTGTGCCCTTTCTTTTTGGTTTATTTACGAAAATATCTAATACCTTATTTCCCCCTTTTTGGTTTATTTACGAAAATGTCTAAAGGAAAAAAGGTAAAATTTGATTTAGAGGGACATCTTAGTCTTTTCCAGGTGTCCGGACCAAAATTCAATCTTTTTTGTGTAATTGAAAAAAATGTCACGCTTCACATTGACACAAAGTCACCATATATAGAGTCCTCCCTCGCTTCGCTCGGTCGGCCTAATTATCAGTTTTCTCGAGAGAATTCTTTATGTGCCAGTATATTGCAAACTAATCCATGCATCCATAGAACATAGCCTACTTACTGTATAATTACGTAAATTACGTTGAAAATTTGTCTATAATGTCGTTCATATGATCACCAAACAGCATATGGAAAATGCATACCCGGGATCGAACATCCTGGTCGTGACACTAACAAATGAGGAGTCGAAACGTGTAGAATCACAATCAGACATGGCTACGTTGAACGAGGTGATGGCTGTACTTAGGAATATGTTCGGATTTGACATCCCTACAGCCACTCAAATATTTGTTCCTCGTTGGTGGAATAATCGGTTTCAGCGTGGTAGCTATAGCGATTACCCCATTCTTTCAAAGCATCAAGACTTCATCCACATTAAGGTATAGCGATTACCCTATTTTTATTTATTTTTGTTTATCAGAATGTGGTTTGTAATGCCCTGCGTCTTTCTTTCAGGCCCCAGTGGGACGCATATTCTTCACAGGAGAACACACGAGCGAGAAATTCAATGGTTACGTCTGTAAGTACACTTATTTATCTCCCTCACCACGTGTACTAACAAAGCCCACGTGGAGGCCACGTCATAAAAGTAGATGACACGTAGGGGCATCCATAGGATCTAGACGGCGTGCCATCTGTCAAGTTCAACGGTCGAAGATGAAGGAGCATCAGAGGGAGGTATCCCCACGTAACACCAAAGAGCTACTCGCTACACTTTACCTCATCACGAGGTGAGGCATAATCAACTACTGGGAAGGTCCAACCGACACGGACGTGACAAGGGAAGACCGACACCGCCCGGGCGCAGATCGGACCGCCCCAACCACTCGCATTTAATGCCGCTCGGGGGCACGTGTCGATAACCAACGGAGAGAGCAGGGTGGGTCGGCCGTAATGAACATAGAAACATTAGAAGGCGCGGAATGACAAGGAAGTCCGCGGACTATGCATGTAATACAAGAAGATAAGACCTCAACAACTCTTTTCCAAGGGACCCACCTAAATTAGTCAGATATATACGTCCCTTCCAAACATGAAGGGGGACACGAGGAGAGAACTAGAGACGAGGAGAGAACTAGAGAAGAGGAGAGAACTAGAGAATAGGTGAGAGAAGTAAGTATGAATATCAACCTATGGGTTCGATAAACACAAAGTCTTGCGACTATTCTTGTAATCATTAACTACACAGTGAATACCCCCAGATCCGTGGATGTAGGCCTTAGTGCTGAACCACGTAAATCATTGTCTCCTTTACATTTAGCACTCGTATATCCTCATTTATGTGTTCACTCTTTAGATCTATTATTGAGAGATGTTGATGAGATCATGACAAACCCGCGGGGTTTGGAATCAATGAATCAACACCTATCTATGTATTTGATATTCTTAACCTAATGCGTGTATTCAATTCATGCGAAGATTGTTTGTGAACATGGGGATGCCTACGTGATTTCCGTGTTCACAATATGGCGCTAGAAACAGATTTATTTATTCTTGTGATTTTATAGCCTCTACCTCAAAAATTTTACTTACAGCACAAACAGATCTATGTTTAAACTCATTTTTCGCACATATCTGTATCCTTTGTACTTTCTACCTGCAGATCTGGGTCTTTTACAACCTTTAAACTAGCAGATCTGTGTTTTTGGGATATTTTTCGCACATATTTATGTCCAATGTATTTTCCACCAACAGATCCGGGCGTTAGGTAACTTCTAACCAACGGATCTATATTTTAACTAGTATCTCGCAGATAATTTACACGAATAGATCTGGGTTTTTTGGCGAAAAGCAACCCATGAGCCTTATCCCAATTAATTCCACACATCCGTCTAGATTTTTCGTACTTTTCGCTAAACCAATAGCCTGAATACACTCTTTGCCACTAGAAATCGAATTCATGAAATAAGGTTCGAACTAACAGCTAACCCATGAACTCTTTGTCTCGGTTTACCTCCATGCTCTATCTATAGAAAATATTACAATGGAAAAGAACAAAGATACAGGGAAGACAAAGGTACCTTCAAAAGAGGCACCTAGGACTACGCCAGTAGTAACAAGGAGCAAACAGAAGGGCGCGGGACTCACATCCGGGGACAAGACTCATAATGGAGCGGAAAGCACATTCCTTTCAGATGCGGGCATCATTGCAATGGAAGCAAAGAAGGCCGCGGCGGCAAAAGCTGCTACACCTACCGAAGGAACTTCTCAAGTGGTCGCCTCCAAAGTGACAAATATACAACCAGGCCTGCCGAACCTCGAGAAGCGAGAGCGAGATCGAATCCGAACCCTCCTTACGGGATGCCGCAGACTAATGAACAAAACGTACAACCGCACGCAGATCCTACGGAATGATCGAGCCGGTAGACGGCTAGTAGAGGAAATCAACACCGCGGCCCCGAGGGACAAGCTCAGTACAGAGATAGGAACAAATCGGGAATCAAACCAAGTATGCGCAGATTTTGGCGCAATTAGAAGAGCTAAAAAGGAATCACAGACATACGCGGACGCGGTGGCCTTACTAGCCCAAGAGAACCAAAGAATTAAGAGAGAAGATCCTCCAAAGCGCGGAGCTAGAGAATCGGCAGGACGAGGCTAACTCGGCGGTACAGAATAGAGACCGGAGGATGATCCTCGAAAACATACCTGCGGTAGTCAATCAAAGAGGAATACCCCAAAGAGGTGCGCGGAATAATAGAAGGTCTGACCCAGACTACCATCCGGACACTTCAGACTACTATGATGAAGAGGAGGCGACGACGTCACAACCTACAAGGAAGACGCGGTCTTCCATTCAGGAAGAGCACTGTTTGGCAATGGAGAGTCTTCGCGCAGAGATGCTAGCAGAGATCAATCAAATCAAGACCAGGCAAGGAGGTGGAAGACTAGAACAGGTTATGAAGGAGGCCAACACTACCCCACTAGCATAGAAGTTGGCTACGGCTACCATACCGCAGAAGTGTCCGGTCCCATCCTTTGAGTGTTACGACGGATCCACGGATCCCGCCGCCCACCTACGATATTACAACAGGGTAATGGCCGATGGGACCATGACGAAGCTATACTTTGCGTATACTTTCCTTCAAGCCCGAAAGGATCCGCGTTATCTTGGTTTGATAACCTCAAGCCGTGATGCATTGATTCGTATGATCGACCACCGAAAAATTCTTGGCCACCTACATGTATAACAAGGTTGTGAACACAGGGGATGGACAAGCTCTTCTCGCTTGCAATCAAATATAAGGAGTCCATCCGAGAATACACGGATAGATGGCACAAGATATGTCAAGCCATAGGACATGTGGACCCCGTGGTGAGTACTAACTGTTACAAATGGGGACTTGACAGGATGAGCCCATTGTTTGTCGAAATCCACGGCACCACCCCAACCACAGAGGGATATTTGAGGATAATCATCGAAAAACACGCGAGGTTGGTGTGAACAATTAGACGAGTACAAGGGGCGGTGGTGTGAACAATTACATAACGTTCTGTGGGCATACAGAACAACTCGAAGATCAGCTACAGGAGAATCTCCGTTTTTACTCACGTATGGAGCAGAAGCAGTAATCCCTACGGAAATTCTACTACCAACAACAAAGACAAGCATGGGAGAAGAACCTCACCACGGACATGATGTTGGAAAAGCTTGACGATCTCGAAGAAAGGAGAGAAGCGGCACCGCAAAAATGGAAAACTACCAAATAGCAGGCTAGCCAGGGAATATAACAAAAAAGTGAAACTTAGGAATTTCGTAGAAGGGCAGGTATGTATTAAGGACCATTCCCCAATACCAAAAGAGAAAAGAAGTGGGGAAAATTAGCACCAACTTGGGGAGGACCCTACGTAATACACGACATCGCGGGAAATGGTTCTTACTATCTGCGTAATCTGAAAGGGGAAATCCTCATGCATCCGTGGAATGCTAAATATCTCAAGCCATACTACCCGTAATCTACCACCTGCGTATGCATTTCAGAAGAATAAAATTGACTTACAAGTCCACATGTTTCTATCTCTGATGAAGGAGTAACGCGCCTTAACTTTTCAATCAATCCAAGCTTTCGTCTTCAAGTGTCATATTCTATTCATTACCCACACGCATTTCAATTTATTCAAAACCCACAACCTATACCATATGAGACACATGTATATACTACTTACACACCCATCTGTACGTAGGAAGATCAACCAAGGAACGTAGTATGAATGTACATTGAAAACCATGTCACATCTTAATAAAATATCGACACTATCGTTACCCCGTGGATGCAGGCCTTAGGGCCGAACCACGTAAATCATTGTGCAATTACAATTATTAAGAACTGGCATTATACTTTAACAAAAGGAATGTCCCGCATAAAGCGTGGATCATACCCACCGCAATAATACATCTGGGAATATCCTGCGCAAAGCATACACATGCAATCTCTCTAACTCCCCGTAAGCGTCTATAAGTGTACGACCCGGGGTGACTTCCTCGTAACGGATACCCGAGTAATATTACAAGCCGCGAACTCAATGGAGTATATCCTTGAACGTCGGCCAGACCCCCACCGCTCGTAAATCCTCTGGCCAAGGAATTAGCTGGACGGGGTGCAAGGTCACAAGACAATTCCGGGGATATCAACCTACGGAATTGCACGAACAATACACTTTCTCAAATTCCGAGGTCCAACATCCTTGGATTACAAACACTGTGAAATTAATCATTATATTAACTTGACTTGAAAAGCCAATAGATTCGAATTCAACAAAATTCAAAGTCAGATTTAAACGCTAAAGTTTGATCTAGTACACAACAAATTGATTACAAGCCTAGCAAGAAAAGTAGCAAAAAACGCCAAAAAGGATAAGCAAATCGAGATCAATCCCTAGCATACTAGCTATGATCTACCGAGAAGGAGCATTATCTCATGGTTTGTCCTTCAACGACGAAGGAACACCGCCACCGCAGGAGGGGCCAAGAACCTCAAGGGAGCGCGGCACGGACGCCGAGTATAATTCTTGTTTAGCCCATGGTTCTTCTTGAGATCCAACTCAATCTCACCAAGAGTCCCGTTAATCTCTTCGCCAACCGCTTTACGAGCCACGAAGCCTATGGCTACACTCTTCATCTCGGCTTGATTTAGGGAAGTGGAAAGATGGTCCTCCTTTTGATTGGCTTGTTTCAAATGTTTCCTCCTGAGACAAGGCCAGGCCACGATGGTAATTGACTTGGCCCTCCAATTGAACTACCTTAGCCTGAGCTTCGGAAACTTGTCATCCGCAGCTCGAAGCTGTCCTTGGAGCTCTTTGGATAGTAGAAAAGAACAATTATAACAAATACAACACAAAGCACACTCGATGACAAAGACGTATACCTTCACAATGATAAACCGCGGAGTCCCGTGCTTCTGCGGCATAATCATATTCATTTGATAACTTATCATAATCTATCTGCGAAGATTATGAGCATGCCGACTCACGCTTAGGTTATCTCGAAGCATCGAGTTCGAATGATGATATCGATTAACCTCATCATTCTTCGATTCCAAGCCCTTGTTAAGACGATACATAGTCACCTCTAAGTTTTTCTCATACTCAACCTGACGGGCCACATCAGCTCGAGACGCGGATAAAGCATTACTAAGAGCGCCAGATTCCGCCCTAGCGTCATCTCTTTCCTTGGCAAGACGTTGCATATAAGCCCGCACATCTGAGGGATGAGAAGAGCGCGCTTGCCGCAGTTTCTTCTTCCATGACATTGAGCTTAACTTCTAGAGCGGAAATCGACCACGGGCTTTCTCAAGATTATCCCGCGTCCATAAAAGAGCCCCGTTGAATAAATGACGGTCATGGTTATTTTGGTTTTGCAGATCTACCAAGCAAAACTTTTTCTTACGCCATTCTTCGGCATAGCATTATGGACATCCGCGCGAGCGTTCCATTTCGCTGATTCACTCTTGAGTTTTTCAACTAACTCAAAGAATACGACCTTTTGACGAATTCTCTCACCCCGAAGCCACATCAACTCAGGGGATTCCACCCACCGAAGATAGTACAAATGAGGGGGGAAGAAGAAGATAACTCGTAACATATAAGGAACATCTAATAATCAAAGAGAAGGAGATGCATACCCGAAATAGATGAAGAATTCTTCTCACCCACCTTTAACTTGTCCTTGACCGAAGCTAGCTCGACAACGCAGCTTTGCCTCTTCCACGTCCCGCTGCTCCTTGCGCTTAAGGCCCTTCAACTCGCTATTTCCTTATCTTTAGCAGAGACCGCAGCTTCAACACTCGAAAGCACCTCTTCACGATGGCGGAGTTTCGCTTCAAGCTTTAGAGACTTAGCCTTGAAGAGCCGGTAAAGATTATGGTTGCGTACTCACTCCTCGTCATCTATTAATCAAAAAGGGACATTAGTTCACATAACACACCTAAGTAAAATCAGGGATAGAGAGAGCAGGGCAAACCTCCAATAACCGCCGATGGGGATAATCAGATCGGTACCCATCGGCAATAGCCATCATGCCCGCAATGCAGAGAGGGAGGATTCACCACGAGATCAATCCCGCTAGCCACAAGATTCTTGTCCCACTCTCCATCTACCACCTCCTCGAGAGGTTAGCTCCATATGCCCGCGAGTAAAAGAATCCGAACTCTTTTCCCTTCAATCACAAAAAGGGATACGACACGACAAGCAAATCTTTCTTTTTAAGCCAAGCCAAAATAGCATCATCGCCATCCGCGGTTAAAGACCGCGAGAAATCATCTGAGGAAGAATCTGAGGACTTCCCACCAAGTAAAGCACCAGTATTACCTTGCACCAAAGCCCCGCCAGCAGAGGAAGAAGCACCAACAAAACCCTCTGGATGAACCACCAGAACCTCAGCATCAGATCCGCGTACTAACCCACCTCCGCGGCTATCTTGAAGAACATCCCAGTCATCACCGGCGGAAAGCAAATTGAAATCCGAGGCAAGCCCTATATCCGCGCCAAGTCAAAAGATTGTCCCCCTGGATAAAACCTTACCAAAGGAGAACTCACAAAGAAGTATCCCCATCCTTATCACTACTACCAAGAGCAACTCCTTTGCCCTTGTCTACAACGGCCCGCCGCAGCCAATGCCACCGTCCTCCTCTGCGATCAGATTTTCACCAACCTCAATATCCGCGGCCCCGCTTGACTTAACAGCCCCACCAGGGGCCTAATCACCACTACCACCACCAGGGGCCTGATCACCACTACCACCACCAAGTGCCTGATCACCACTACCACCACCAGGGGCCTGATCACCACTACCACCACCAAGTGCCTGATCACCACTACCACCACCAGGGGCCTGATCACCACTACCACCACCGGTGGTCTGATCACCATCACCTCCACCGACGCCCCCACCCACAACATTGTTTCCTTCTTGAAAGGGTGGAGAAGTCCCAATCCGCTCTTCCTTATCTAAACATCCTCGTCACCATCCACCGGACTGTTCACATCCTCGAAGTGCGTAGAATCTTCGGTGGGAGAATTCGACGATTGCTTGGGATTGATCTTTTTCTTTCTAAGCACCTGCGAGACATAATGACAATGAAACATAATGATAAAGAGACGATGCTAAAAGAGCCATTTGTATCTCCTTTCCTTAGCATAATCAACATTACTTAAGAAAACGAAGGGGCATATGTACGTAGAAAACAAATAACACACCTTAGCAATGTTAGCACTCTGCGTAGAGGGTTAGCATCGAGAGATATCTTCATCTTCCGCATCATCAACATCACGATTATAAGCAAAATCCATACCTCCAAAACTCATCTCGCCAAGGGCAAAGAATGGGCATAACGAGAAGGAGAGGCTTCGCGATAAGGACCACAACAAAGTAGGGTCGCCAACCATGGGGTCCGGGGACCCAACCATAGGCCCACGAACCAACAACTTCAAGAACAAAGAGTGCAGACCACTCATAGTCATGATCACGCTTAATTATCTCATCACGGGAATAGGAAGACCTTCAAAGACCAGGAACCCTCGCCATTTTGGAATCACTTACCTCGCTCAAAAGGCGAATTTCCCCTTACCAACAACAATATTCCGCAGACTCACGACCACGGCTTACGTGTATTCCTCGTTAACATAATCTCCAAAGGACTTGTTGAAATTTTCAGGAGTATACCACCCTTTCTCCTCCTCTAACTTGGGGGTATAGCAGGTCATCATCGTTTGCCCTTTGCTACGAAGATAGCATTCTCGGAGATGGCGAAGATAATTTCCCCGTCAACCGCTCGCACCCCACGATTATGACTCTTCTTAGCAAGTGTCGCGGCTAGACAAAACCCGGTAGTAGAAATCGTCACCACCTTATACAAAGGCAACATCAAACCAGCCTCAAAGCACCCACGATCGTCAATAAATGAAAGGCATCGTGCCGATAATTGGTAACCATCTCATAGGTTATATCTTTATCAAGGGCATAAAAGCGCACTTGGAAGTGTCAAGACCATGCTTCAATTTGAAGGCTTCAAGATCGATGTGTCCGAAAGTGAACTTCTTGTTACCCAAAGGTAAAGGACGAAAGGTAACGTAAGAGTCATCCTCGTAAACGTTTCCCGCAACATCCTCCGCGTAACCCGCTACCTTCTTCTTAGGAGGAACTACATCTCCCGAAGATCATATCTCTCGAAGCCTTCCTCTTCGGGAGGTCGATTCTTAGTTGACTTGCCCGAATTAGGCACGATGGAGTCAAAGGAATATTAGTCCGCGGTGGAGGCATGGCGCGAAGAGGCTGCACATCTAGAAGTTCATCGCGCGGATTCTGCTGTCTCTTAGAAGACCCATCCCTAGGACGATTCACGGCGTACTTAGACCCCTGCGGCGGATCACCTTTTTTGAGCGAAGGCCTCTGACCAGAGGATGAGGATGTTCGTCTATCCCGAGTATTACCCCGCGTAATATGAGCCGAAGTTCCGCCCCTAATGTTGGAATCCCTCCGAGGATATCTATGAGGACTTGACGGAGGAGTTTGATAAGGAACCCACGGACGATCGGACATATCTCATGGACACAAACGCAAATAGAAGTACAAATCAGAGTCAAGGAAGATCGAAAAATGAAAAAATCTCAAGAACAGCAGCGAACGTGAGGAAAATCCTAGATTTCATCTACAACCATTCAAGCTCTCAAGCTATTACTCAAACACAAAAGAAGGAAAAGAGAATCAAACGTGGCCGGTAAAACACACGGTCCAGCGGCGACAATCCTCAAACTCCATGACATGCATAAGATTAAACTCATCATGATTCATCACCAAAAAATCAAGAACTCAATAAGGGTATAAATGGCGAGTAAACCAAGTAAAAAATCCTACCCGAATTTCAATAAGCAACAAAGCGAAATAACAACAACAACAATAAGCAACAAAAAAGAAGCAGAATAAAGAAGAGAAGAACAAATGAATGGTAGCGGTAGAAGAAGTTAAGAAGACGAAGAAGAAGGTGGAGCAGAGAATAAACGAGAGAATGTGAATTTAATTCACATTCCCTCATCCTTCTCTTTTATAGGACCAAGAGAAACCGTCCACTACCCAAGGGGCAAAGTTATGGCCGGATATGGGAAACGTGCACAATAAATGCAAATAACTCCTTTTTAGGAGAAGTTATGAAGAGAGAGATAAAAACGTGCCACACGATTCTTCTCCCAACTAAGGCTGGCGCCCAGTCACAAGAAGAGGGGCAAATTGTAAGTACACTTATTTATCTCCCTCACCACGTGTACTAACAAAGCCCACGTGGAGGCCACGTCATAAAAGTAGATGACACGTAGGGGCATCCATAGGATCTAGACGGCGTGCCATCTGTCAAGTTCAACGGTCGAAGATGAAGGAGCATCACAGGGAGGTATCCCCACGTAACACCAAAGAGCTACTCTGCTACACTTTACCTCATCACGAGGTGAGGCATAATCAACTACTGGGAAGGTCCAACCGACACGTACGTGACAAGGGAAGACCGACACCGCCCGGGCGCAGATCGGGACCGCCCCAACCACTCGCATTTAATGCCGCTCGGGGGGCACGTGTCGGATAACCAACGAGAGAGCGAGGGCTGGTCGGCGTAATGAACATAGAAACATTAGAAGGCGCGGAATGACAAGGAAGTCCGCGGACTATGCACAGAACACAAGAAGATAAGACCTCAACAACTCTTTTCCAAGGGACCCACCTAAATTAGCTGTATATATACGTCCCTTCCAAACATGAAGGGGGGACACGAGGAGAGAACTAGAGACGAGGAGAGAACTAGAGAAGAGGAGAGAACTAGAGAATAGGTGAGATCAGAGAGAAGTAAGTATGAATATCAACCTATGGGTTCGATAAACACAAAGTCTTGCGACTATTCTTGTAATCATTAACTACATAGTGAATACCCCCAGATCCGTGGATGTAGGCCTTAGTGCTGAACCACGTAAATCATTGTCTCCTTTACATTTAGCACTCGTATATCCTCATTTATATGTTCACTCTTTAGATCTATTATTGAGAGATGTTGATGAGATCATGACAAACCCGCGGGGTTTGGAATCAATGAATCAACACCTATCTATGTATTTGATATTCTTAACCTAATGCGTGTATTCAATTCATGCGAAGATTGTTTGTGAACATGGGGATGCCTACGTGATTTCCGTGTTCACAACGTCCATGGTGGATACCGATCCGGTGAGGTTTATGTCATATGGCAAAGTGACAAATAGTTTTTGCCAAAAAAAAAAACAAGTACTAATGGAATTACTTATGTTTGTATGGAAACAGGAATTGAAACAAGTAAGATGTTATTGGATGAAATAAGTAGAGTAGAGGAAGATCATATTGATATGGAGAGCCAGAGGGATTTCTTGTTAGATCCCTTGCTAGCTTTGACCGAGTCATTGACTTTAACCAACACGGGAGCCGTATCTGACTCACAGAAATGGGATGCTGCTAGTCGACTATTTCTCAACAATAGTACGCCGTCACCTGTAACTCAAGAAGCTATAAAATGAGTTTTCTGCAAGTGTCGCCACTTTGAATGAGAGGAAAATGTGAAGAAGATCCCATTTATGCTCGACTCCTCGACAGAAAGGAAAACAAAAGAGCGGGGATTCAACTTGAGCAGCTCTTACTGACCACGCACAGTTGAAAATGACTCCTAGTATTAAGAAATGCGGGATAATTTGGGTTCCAGCTAGTTATGGTTGGGACGAGCATACAAAAGATCAAAACACGAACAAGAATTTTATGATTCACCACACCACTAATAAGGATTAAGCCTATGGTAATGGGATTCGTTTAATAATCAATCGTAATGGAAGGAATGTAACCATTCCATTGTCGTTGATTAACATACATAAAAATTTTAATAATTCTGGTAGCAAGATTGATCTAATCTTTTTATTTTAAATGTCCCCACTTATACTCCAATACCAGCTATAATACAGTGGGGTTGTTTCCCTGCAATTAGGTGTGTGAATGCTCACCTGAACTTCCCACCCAAAAACTCAAGCCAGATACAGCAGCACAAAAGGAAACGGACAACATATAAAAAGCATGATAAAATTGTCACAAAGTCCGAGGCAGCTCATACCTTTCAGGAGTTCAATCTTCGACTCCAGCATAAAAAGCAGTTGTATAAATTTGCAATAATGTCCCTGCAAGAAGGAAGTAGCAACATCTACGCCACCATAAAAACCTCACTTTGTGCAAAATATTTACCAAGGATCTCATTTCCTGAGCAATAAGGAAAACAACTTGGATGTATCACCAGAATTTAAAATAAACAGAACACAACTAACAATGAATCAAGTATGTTGCAAATGCATGTGTCAATCCCATTGATTAATGTAAATTGAGAAAGAAAAATAAAATAAAATAACGAATAAATCAAATTCAAATGTATAAAAAAGAACAAATAAAAAGGAGAATAACCAGTCACTATATCATCTGTTGTCATCCATTTTGTACTGCCCCAGTAACTTCCCCGCATGTGCTATCATCCCCAAAGACAGCAGGTTCAGACCATCCACATTTATAATTTCATAAGACCACTGCCTCCCTTAAAGGAACCGTATAGAGGCTGTGACCTCCTGAAGCTGAATATATCCTCGATTAAGACAGATTGAGGATGCGAGGATATTTCTTTAGTAGACGCTTCGTAATTGCCAGAATGTGAACCCCCATATACTTGTACCGATAGCGTCTTTTTCGCCGGTGCGCCCACTTTAATGTGTTCATTAAAAAAATCTATTAATTCTTGCTGCCTTAAGTTCTTCAACGCTGCAATCTGATTCATAAAAATTAGGAAATGTTGAGCATGCTAGCTTATGAATCGAACCCACACGTCATAGAGTATACCATTCTGAGTCCAAAATGCATTTTTGGAACTTGGACAGGTGTACAACATAATAGCGGTTTGACATTAAAAGATATAAATCAAGCTTGACTTCTCCAAGATTACATCATGCAAATGCAATAGCAGAACAATGAGGGTTATCTATACCATATGTTTCAGTAAATTATACTTAACTTCGAGGCATCAATATTTTATTATCAGATATGGAAAATGCCTTAGTTTTATGAAATCAACGGAGATGGTTCATGATTTGGGTTCCATTTCTAGCTTACCCCAACATGTTTGGGACTAAAGGCTTAGTTGCAGTAGTAGTAGTAGTCTAGCAGGATATTGATCTAGTTTGTAGACTAGATACTAATAAGAAGGTACCAATTGCATGTATCCTTTGGTCAGCATAAAGGCAATCTCAAGGTTTCACAAAATACAAAGCTCAGCTTACTATTGGGAAGACTTTCGCACATTACGGGTTTCTGGAACCTAAGCAAAAATACCTTTCCTTCAGCAAGAAAAAGAATGAAATTTCAACTAAACATCTGAAAAGTTTGTGACCTCGGGAAGAAACGAAATGAAATTTACTTCAAATAATGAGATTTTTGATCTAAAACAACATGATCAACTATTGGCACAATTTCATAGTTTATATAGAACAACATGAACAATTTCAGAATAGACTGAACAGGTTTTGGGTTGTTTCTAGGATTGTATAAATTATTGTAAGCAATTAATTCCAGTAACCCTGTAACCAAACATATCTGGAGAACTAAAAGCGCATTCATCATTTTTTATAGAATGGTTTCAGACCAACTTCTCCTCTAGTTATTTGCATGTCAGTTCACCAATAAGAGAAAGAAAAGTCTTACCTCGATCTCTCTCCTGTCAAATTTTAGAGTGCCATCAGAAATCTCTCTCCAAAAGAATGAAGTTTCCTCGCTTAAATTTTTGTGCTTTTCAAGCTTCATATCAATCAGCGCATTTACATTGCTCTGTAACAAAATCAAATCAGTACATTAAGAAATACACGTTTAACTCCAAAGGTTTCAGTTTTCATCAGCATTAATCTTACCATGAATTCATCAGCAGGCATCTCATAAAGTTTACTCTCAAACTCCTTGAGGAATGATTCGACTCTTAAATCAATCTGTCCTGGGTCCTGCCAAGCTCAACAAAATAAGTTTCTTTTTCAGATACAGAAGAACTTATATTCTAAGAAGCAGCACCATATGGTGGGTTTTAAGTACCTTCGCTGTTGACTGGACAATAAATTGCAGTCCTCGGATGCCAGAATCATTCCTACATGCATGTGAAGAATATTATCACGTAAGTGAAATAATGTACGGGAGAAAATTAACGACAGAAAAGCCCTTGACAAACCTCTGCATAAGCACGGTTATGTATCCAAGTTGCTCAACTGAGCGAAGCTGGTGGAACACTGGTTGCTTTGCAATAAGAGCAAAAAGCTGAAGTTTCACATTCAACATCGTATTATCCTGATGAACCTGCAACAAACACAAACAAATTAGGTCTGACTTGTACATATTGACATATAAAATATTATTCAATGTACATTTGTTGCTTGAATGCACCCTGAAACAGTCGTTTCAAACCATCAAAACCACACACATTCTTCAAGTACTTGCACAGATCTTATCTTATATAAAGTTACATTCCTAATTATAAAGATAATGAACAGTAAATAGATCGGAGTGGTAATAAACATAACTTAGAGCGGAAAATATAACAAGTTAACCACTGATGCTTCAGATATTTAGATCAACTATGAAATTCTTCGTTAAACACGTAAAGGTGGGTAAAATAATAATAATAATAATAATAATAGTAATAATACAGATGCAAATTTACCTGAATATAGTGGACCAAGGCCGAATTCTCATCACTTGGGTTTAAAACTTCCGCAGGGTAGAAGTGACTAATTCCACTTTCAAGCTTAACGATTCGATTTGTCAAATGCTCGGAAGGGAAAAGAGGTCTGGCTATGGGTTGGAGACCCTTGAAAAAGATGTCCTCAATATGGATGACCATTTCCTCTGCTTCCTTTGGTTCAATGTTTCCTAATGTCAAATGGTAAAGTGTACATAAAATATTATGTCAAGATGTCAGATTTGTAATATCTGATCAATTATGCTGAATCAAGATAAATATGTGTACCTGCTGCATAACACTCTACAAAGGCTTTCGAGAGAAGCATAGTTGAAAACTTGGCAAGATCAGCAGCTTCTAGATGAGGAATAACTTCTAGCTGTTCGGTCCAAGGCCACGATGCATCCGCCAAAATCAATGAGCAGTAATACATAGCTTGCTGATACGGCTGCTGAAACTTGTAATTTTGGTACTCCTTTAAAACAGTTTCCTGATCGACAAAAAAAGAGGACAAAGAATCTAATCAGGGGCTGCAATTCAGGGGGTTGGCCTGAGTTATTAACCCAGTTTAGATCATATAGTTAAGAAAACAAAATTACATGTGATCTTTATTGCTGATGCGGCTAAGAAGTTAGTAGTCATCAGTTAATTTGGTAAACCATCATTTACGATATTCACATTATGCACTATTACTTCTCACGGGATTCGTCTGGTTCATTAGAAAACAAGTTCTTTTGCTGACTCTAATGCTACAAAGAATCTGATGCTAGTTTAACTGTTTACCTTAATTACAGCAAATCTTTCCGGCTTTACTTTGAACTCCTGTATCTGCTCCATTATTTTGTCCACTAAGATCCTCATTTTGTGATTATAACCAGTCACAATAACCTGGACAGCAACCAATTTGTCAGGACAAAAATAAGTTATCACTTAATAAGTTAACTTTAAAATACTGGTAAGTTATCAGAGCAATGTCAAATTTGTGACCATCCAGCTCAAACCAATTGACATTTTAATAGAGAAGTACAGCATCACTATATTCAAATTTAACTACGCTCCGGTTGCCCAGGCCGACTAAAATACATGATTTGGAATAGTTTGCTCAAGGAGTAGTTGTATGTTTGAGATGGGCTAGTGCACATGAAGAAAATGAAGCTGGAGTTGCTGGGTAACATGTAATATTACCAGTGACAAATACCCTTGCTTTGATACCGTGTCAATTTTGTGCACTCCGAACTCAAAATCATTATGTTCAAGTGATCAATGTGGGATTACTTTCCACAGGCACAAAATATTCCATGGATTAAAAGCATCGCCAAACTGCTATCTAGCAAAGATGGTTTATCATTTAAGAGATCAGTTAAATGAGTTTCAACCTTGAGAGTATTGTCCTCTTATGCATGTAATTCAGCATACACCAAGCCACCAGGCCCACCACTAAGGTGAACCCCATTTTTCAAACTACATTTGTCACCCACCTTCTTTGAGGAGTTAAAGAGGGCTAACTGTCCATTACTAGTTCTATCATACTTTGAAATAAACTCTCGTCTTGTCATCGTGAGATATTCATTATAGAAGGGTAAACCAAAAAGATGGCAAATCAGAAGTTGGCTTGACTAGCAAATAGTCCACTACAGTGAAAGACATTTTCTTGTGTGATTTAAAGATACAAAACTGTTTTTAAATAAATGCTTAACCTGAAACCCAGTATCAGTGCTGTTTATCCCATAGTAAAGACCAGCAACCTGAGCATCATAAGCTGAAAAACACAACAACAAAAAAATATGTAAACTAATTTCTCCTCGAGTTTAAAAGAGTCGCGGGAGAACTACATCCGCATTGGCAGGTGAAGATCTAAACTGTAAAGACAAATTTTAAAAGATGAGCCCCACAGTCTCAAGGAAGCTGTTTTTGCTCAATATAAAACTATTTCAGAATATAGCTCACCATATTCGTTCAAGTAGTCCATTACTAGTCGTGTGAAAACATCAGTAAGAACCACAGCTTCTGGGGTGTGGCTTGTATATGGACAATTGAAATCTATCTTAACATAAGCCTTGGGAGTGAAAAACATGGTATCAGGCTTATACCATAACCTGGAATATGATGACTTCCTTAACAAAACTGGAAATTTAACCTGAAGTAAAGCCAGTCACGCGTTAGTAAAATGAGGATAGATAGTTTCAGTATAGGTAAAAACACATAATAGAGTGGTGATAGATCCAACCTTTTCCGTCAAATCCTTAATTGATAAATCAGTCGGGATGAACACATTAGGTGCTGGAAGATGTAGGTTTTGATTGGGAGCTGCAGAAATCCATTGCTATAGAAGATAAAGATATAAAGGACAGTTTCAGAATAAGCTAGGCGGAAAATGGATTGTGATAAAGGAAAGCGTCCTGCACTTTAACATGAGATAGATAACATCCAGCAACTGACCTGTATCGCCGAACTATTAATATTCTCGAGGGAATAGCCAGTTCCATACCAAGGCTCAACCATGTCGGTTTGTCCTTCAAAAATTTTTGATTCCCAAAATATTCTGTCAAGAAGCAAATCACTGTTAACCTTAACTAAAAATGGGACCAGCAAAATATGTCAGTTTAAAGGCAAACAAGGAGTAGCAACATGAGATCAATAGTAAAAGATAGAAAATTTTCCGATTAACAAAAAAAAAAAAAAAAAAAAAGACCGCAGAAGTACCAAAAGAACAAAAAAATCTTGGGAACCCATACGGCAGTAACTGATGCAGGGCATCTTTCTGATAAATCAACTTGGACACTTCAAATGAAGTAGTTAACATGGGGTAGGCTTCTTGTAGCTAAATTAGTCAATTCTGTGTGGTCCAATTGATGCTTACTTTCTGTTTCTGCTCTTGTTAAGGGTATATAAACCATTAAATCCAATAAAAAGAAAAGAACTTATTACATTAGTGTATCAGTCAACCGGCAAACTTAGGAGGAGTTGTATGAGTTATGTAGGAATTTTAAGATGGTCTGGATACTAGTTAATAATCCTTTCCCTTTTCTCCTGCTTATTCTTCATTTTAAGGTTGGAGATCCTGCATTATAGTTACTGGGAGCAGCTTACAACAAGTTTGACCCTAATAATTCCCTTGCTATATTGGCTAGTCAGCTTCATGAGCACCTGCACTGCTGAAGGTAGACCATGTCCCTGAGATTTGATAACAAGAAATACAAAGATGGACTCTGGTAGGGCCCATCACGGTGGTCATGTCTTATGGGTCAGAACTTCTTTCCCAAGGTAACCCAGTTGGGTAAGCTGGCGCAGTTAAAGATTTATTGGAGATGTTGAATTTTATATGTATACCATGTGGTGTGACTCGAACAAATTAGTTACCCTACTGAAAACATTGCTTGTTATGTCAGTATAGTAATTTTCAGCTACAGGAACATTCAGCTATTGTTTCAAGTATATTTATCAAATCAAGATATCAAGTGTCAATAAAAATTAACAGCTAATATGAGAAAAACTACGAGTTTAAAAGGTGATTGGAACATTAACGACAACTTACCTTACATTTTCTGGAGTTAGCTCATCAAGTATCATCTGTATAATGCTTGAGCTGAAGTTAGAAGGCAATGAAGAACCTACTAGCCAGTCTTTTGCGGGATATAGCTGAAAAAACATATTTGGTGAAACCATCATAAGGATCTATTTACTTACGTTAAGTGGTAACCTAAATCACATGTGTACTCTAACACATGGACTTCTATGCATGAAGGGGGTATTTACAGTACTGGAGATGCAGAGAATGAGGGTTCATGGGGTTACAATACCTGAGTTTGTCACTGCTAGTAAACATGATTTAAGAAAAAAGATGAATCTTAAGTGAACCAAAAGATATCAAAACAAGAGCAACACATGTGTAAAGCAAATCAAAAAAACAATATACTAAAGGACATAAAGGTAGAATTAAGTTCAAACCAAAAGATGTAAATACTAACACAACAAAAATTTGAAGGACACGGCAAAATGTAATTGTATTTTGGGATAAAACTAGAAAGATGTCTAATCTTTGAAATGCAGGTGTCATCTTTGTAGCTCAAGCCCATGTTTACATTATAATGGACATATCCGGAAGAAAACAAAACTTAATCGAAAGAAAAAAGAAGAGCTAATCAACGAATTATGTTGGTAACATTTATGAGGTTAAATAACATCACTCTATCTAGTAAAATCATCAACTAAAGTTAAAAGAGGTCATTTGGAAGAGGGAAAATACCTAGTAGCATGTCAGAGTTTCACATAGTCATTAGTTCACATAGAAGTTTGTTTTAATTAATGGACCTTTTGTCAATGTTCTTACTCTTGAGTCTTGACATCATTATCGCTTGCGCAATTCTTAGTTAGCACGTCTAAGATGTTACAAAACCAATCGTTAGTTCACGAGTCACCAATATCTTACTATCTTACTTGGGTGATATAGTAGCTATGGCTTCATCAAATAAATGATTAGCACGGACCCAGAACGAAAACTGAATGTTATCCAACTTCTATATCTATAATATATTAACACAAGCAGATTCCAAGCTATTATATTAATTTATGCTTCTATAAAGAAAATCAATTTTCTTCTTTTAGACAGGTACAAACAGCAAGAGGAGCCAAATGGAACACACAAAAGGCCAGGCTAGGAAGTAACAGTGGAACAAGTGCAAAATAAAGTAAATGAAGCTGATGAATAGAAGGACAGATGAAAACGCTAAGTCTACAAGAATAAATATAAGTAAAAGTAAGCTTATGATGACTTACCTGCATGTTTGATGAAACTTTTGCCACATAATTGATAGGACGAGTTTTATCTTGATAATGGAACGCAGTCTCACAGAAGGCAGAAAGCTTAACACCAAATTACATTATGTTATCAGTTATAATGTGAGAATACAAAAGACAATAACAGATGGTACAACTTAACATGGTTTTCAAATTCATATACCTCATCAAAAATCCATTTACTAACACCAGATTGTTGTAAAAGGATAACATATTTGAACAATAATCCAACAATATCTTCCATATGCTCTGTTTCAATCCATAAAAGTGATATCAGAGTCTAACTTTAGACAGGATTGTTTTTATTTTTTCTACATTCTACTCATAATGAATTACAAAACCAAGAAAGGTTCGTAAAAGCTGTGATCATGAGGACTTAACGCAGGAACATAAGTGAAGCCACTAACCATTGCCAGAATCAGTAAGATCAATGTTTACTTTAAAGAACGCATAATCGTTACTCGAATCATCTTCACCTGCGGACAAACCCGTTGCCCAACCTACATGTTTGTGCAGAAATAAGATTAGAGAGATTGATAAAAGAAAAAGAAAAAGATTAAAGAGATCATCCAGAGTCTATAAATAATCAGTAACCTACTATATGAAAGAAATAAAAGAAATATTTAGAAACTACAATTCCACGCATACAGTAAAGGATATATAAAAATGAATAAATTTGGTCAATAGTTTTAGACTAGATGTTAGGAAACACGTATTAGCTCTCTGTATATTAGGAAATGTATCTGTAGGTACAAGGATGCTTGGAAAAAAAAGAGTAACAGAAGAAAAGATGCCATCCACAAAAATGTCAAACAATAATCCTCATGTTAAAAAAAATACTATAAATAACTCATAATATTTCTTTTTGTGATCACCTAATGAATGAGAAAATGTAGCAATTATCAATTGATAGAACTATCAATGTAAAAAACTTAACAATTTACAAAACCTATCAAGCTATATGTTACACAAATTAGGTTTCAGCTTGAAGGTATCAAGGGAGGATGCATCAAACAATCAACATATCTAAGGATCAAAGAGAAGAAGATTAAAAGCATTCTTGACGTTATTGTCTGTATCACGAATGAAAAACAATCTTACCCAATCCTACCTAGCAAAGAATGAAACTGTGCTCAGATAATGGCAGCATCATAACACAGTATTGGAGCCAAAAAGATGGGTGTGGTTAGAGGAGAAGATTGGCACAATCAAGCAAAGAAAGAAGAATCGTGATACAAGGAGAAGATGGAAAAACACTAATAGATTTATGGTTTTATCTTAACATATCTCACTTCATTTGTGAACATACTCATGTTCAACTTCAATGATCTCTATTTACAAGTTTAATAGGGGTCCAGAAACTGATTCTGGACACCATGAGTAATTAAAAAGTTAGGCAACAACTTCAAGCTCCTCCACGCCACTTAATACTGTCCACCTTCCAAGTACTCAAGTTTTTGTAGGAAATGGGGATCTGTTATAGTATACTCAAGAGAGTATATTTACCAATGGAATTAGCAAAATCTCACGGATCTGTGAGTTCGGCATGACCTAAGTTTCCTAAGGATCCAACTACGACTCATACTATCAAACAACTAAAGGGTATAAGGCAGACAACCCAACTCGACTAGTTCTATTCTGGTGTCAGCCAGAACCACAAACTCCGTAATGGAAAAAGAAGAGAAAATTACGAAGGACCAAAGATATATTATGAATACAAAAATGAGTAGTTGCTACCTAAGCCATGAATTTCTATAGCAGACTGGAAGCATTCAACCAGGTAACTAAATCCCTGAGGAACAGTCTACACATCAAAATATTTAAGATTTACGCAGAAACTCACCTAGTGTTTTCAAGATGCAAAACAAAGATCCTTCTCCTTCATGGCCAATCAGGTGACCCAGATACCTACATGGGGCTTCTTTATGATGGAGGATGCTCGGAGTGATAGGCCATACAATTTTTAATTTGTGGCCTTGCTTTATGGGGATAGCTTTAACAAGAATCTGAAAAAGATAAAGGTAGAGAAGAAAAGCAATAAAGAAGCAGTGTTTTTAAACTTGAATTACCATGACAAATGCTCATCGACATACACAAATTTCAAAAACAAGTTCATCTAGCGTTTGAAATGGAAGTAGAGTTGTGTAGTCAATGTTCCTAAGTACCTGAAGATGTTCAGCCTTACAAGGCTGACCCGGATGAAGGAAACAATTTTTATCAGTGTTGCGAATTTCTTTGAACTTCTGATCCACCAGACTTTGTAGGTCATCAAGATTCTCTGTAAATGATTCATGCTTTATAAGTGGTAAAAAAAAAGATAACATTAATATCAAATGGTTATGAAGTACAACTTACTTTTTCCATATATGACCAAACGCATGATATTAGAAGAATAGTGTTCTTCGTAGAATTTGATAAGCTCATTTCTTGTATCCAGCCCTTTTTGTTTTGGACGAACCTCTAATGTATCCCAATTCCCTACAGTTGTAACATACTAGTGCATAAATAGTAGGATAAACGATGACTAACAAAACTAACATCAAGGACAATAAAAAGGAAGTAATGTATCAACAAGTGAACCTCAACCTCTTGGGAAAACAGAACATTAATGCATGCCTTCACCAATCCATGACATTTATGTTGTGCCGAGAGGTTCATATTGTTCCTCAAGGCATTCCAGGATCCGACATCAGAAACGAAAACTAAACATTCAACGGAAGCTAATGCACATAGAACACACAAGACACGGAGATTTACGTGGTTCGGCAATGGCCTACGTCCACGGGCAGCGGAAATTCACTTTATTCATATATCAGAGAATACACTATGCACGTGACACTCATCACCCGTTCTTCTTCTTCACATTCTCAACTCACCTTCAAATCTGCCCCAACTCTCCCAACCCCAAAGCCATGAGAGGATCTACATCTTGCTAATGGAGAGATTACTTCTCTTCTTTTTGAGGACATGTCTACAACCTAAGGGTTTTGACAAGATTTATGTAGATGATGTAGATACCTATAACCTAAAGGTTATGCCTTTATTTATAGGCTTACAATACTTCGATTAGGAAACCAAGCTTTACTCTAATTTAGGAAACATAAACTAGCTAAGATAGGAAACCCTTGTTTAGATAGAAGTCTAAACATAATTCTAAAAATCAGTCAAAACTGATTTAGGAAATCACACTGATGTTTCCTAAAATTGAGCCAATATCCAACAATTCTCCACCTTGGCAAGATTTCTAGGACAACTTCAACTTCACTATTCTCTGAATTCTCCACCTTGGCATGAAATCTCGACATTCACCTTCCACGCCTTCGTACTCTACTGCCTTCAATCACCAGAAGGTGCCTATCATCCGTAGATGCTTCAATTCCACTAAAGGACTTCAATACTTCACTCACCCGTAGGCGCCAATCATCCAAAGATGTTTCAATCCCTCAAAGGGCTTCAATTCTCCGATCATCTAATGATGCTTTAGTACTTAGTCATCCCAAGATGTTGCAATGGTACAACTTCCAAAATCCTTATGTAAGGTTCAAATGTGTCAATCGACACCAACACACCGTATGGTGTTTCAAATCCCTTTTAAGGATGCAATGTGCTTCAACATGTGCTTCACAAATTCAATCCCATAACAGGGCTGCAACCGTGTCTTAGAAAAACACCAACATACTAATGCACCTAAAGATGCCGCAAACGTAAGTCATTGATTTAGTTCAAGATGACCAATCCTAAACATCACCAATTCTTTTGTAACTTTGTTGATTTCTCATCAATTCCAGTTATCTATGAATTCTTGACGCATCTTCAACTTCATAGATTTTCACATGCACATATTCTTCAAACTTGCAAGATTCAATTCTTTGCACATTTGCTTCAACTCGTAGGATATAGTCTTTGACTTTAACTCACCACTTCACTTGTCAAATTTGAGCTCTTCCTCCATCCTACTTCTTCAAATTCCAACACTTCGTCTTTCAATGCGGAGTTCAATATTTCATCACATGCAAATGTATGGTGTACCCCCATACCTACGAAGTTTTCTTCAAAAGATGAAATAATTCATACCTTACAAAGATGCAGTCTTTGTAAGTTCCCAAACATCTGTGTGAACACATTCTAGTATTCCATATGTGGTGATATTCATGATATTTTCTTATCTTCAACAAACTAGAACTTTTACTCCAACTCCAAGCTTGATTCTTTCTCCACCTTCACACAATGTTCGCAAAATCCTAAACCGCATGATTCTCGCATTCTACAACTTCATGCCTTGCCCGCATGATCTTCAAATGTATTAGCGCACTATCTAATACTTCTACTTCCATATTCAAGAATACAAATTTCTATTCTTCAATCCTTTCATCACTTTAATCGCATTGGATAACTTCTTCAATACTCCACCGTTTAAACAACTTTAAACCTCCACGGAGTTAAATGGATCTAATGATTTCGATTCTTATTCAAACTTCTAGACACACCGAACAACTCGCAAACTTCTCGAGTTGCACCTAAGTACTTCAAACGAATGCTTAATATCTTCAACTTCAAACCGCAACTCCTAAAAGTCGAAACCATTCCCTAGAGGATGCACATGATACACAAACATTCAAACACTCGAGAACTTCCACATATTCTTCATCAACATTAGATCTTCATGTTCCAACATTCACGTCTGAACTTGAAACTTCTTTCCTGTTTTCCAATGCTTTTTCTTATGACAAAAAGCAATTCAATTCAATTCAAATAGTTTGCGATTTCTTCGCTTAACTATATTCTTCACATGTAGTATTGTACCTTACAATTGTGAAGTGCTACAATGGTACCTTGTTCCTTGCAACCGAGTTTTCACCTCAAAAACGGAACATATCCATATGACCAATCTGTTTTTTTCACCACGGTCTTGCACTTTTTCAACTTGATGACTACAAAAGGTAAACACCTTAATTCTCCGCCAAATATCATCCAAAAATAAAGGTAACAAACCACCTAGCTCCTCTTTAAAAAAAAAGCTTAATCAAAGAGGTGCCTTCAAACATCCGAGTGGATGATTCAAAACGTACCATATTTGCGTGTTCAACGGTGCGAAAAACTCGACTCCTACATTGTTGTGTAAACAACAAAAGCTTGCAGAAATTCAATGCTCATAAGCTTGCTCTTCAAGTAAGTTGCACACTCAACACATTCAAATAAACCTTTCTTCGATCATATGCCCAAGGTGCATATGCCAATGATTGTGTCAACTTCATCTTCAATCACTTCTCTTCAAAACAGAACAAGAAACTACAGCTCCACCACACACAATATCTCCATATAGGAAATCCAATTACCGCGTCTTCGATAGATCATTAACAATGCAATATGCTTATAGCCACCAGCTTCAAGCACTTCTTCATGAAATCAAACTCTTCAACCAGAATTTAACAACCCTCCGCTAGTGCTCTCACAACACTAAGATATTCAAATGGTCGATAATTCTCACATGAAACCTACTAATAGATTTCTGCGATTCTCACTACACCATGGATCTGAGGCAAACTTGAGTTTTGACTTCTTCTTCAATTCCTTAAACTACGTCAAGGACAACATGATCAAACTAATGACAACCAGTAGCATTCACAATTGATCCCCTTGGTATATCGAACAAGTCTTTGCAATTTCTGAAATTCACATGGCGAATGTCGAAAAACAACTTTACACCATCTTTCCAGACAGAACTGCTGCACCCTTTTGACCACAGTTTCGAAACTGCCACCAATCTTCCACAACAGTTTTCTAACTGTCACGATTCTTCACCACAGTTTACAAAACTGTCAAGAATCTTCCACCACAAATTCTGTCAAGAAGACGTCGTCTTGTCTTTTTGTTCTTCTTCAAATTTGACATCTTCTTTGATATCTTCACATACCGTTTCTGACCCAATTCAAACGAGCAAACCCTAGATTTCAAGAACCTAGACCTAACCTCTGATACCAGTTTGTTGTGCCGAGAGGTTCATATTGTTCCTCAAGGCATTCCAGGATCTGACATCAGAAACGAAAACTAAACATTCAACGGAAGCTAATGCACATAGAACACACAAGACACAGAGATTTACGTGGTTCGGCAATGGCCTACGTCCACGGGCAGCGGAAATTCACTTTATTCATATATCAGAGAATACACTATGCACGTGACACTCATCACCCGTTCTTCTTCTTCACATTCTCAACTCACCTTCAAATCTGCCCCAACTCTCCCAACCCCAAAGCCATGAGAGGATCTACATCTAGCTAATGGAGAGATTACTTCTCTTCTTTGTGAGGAGATGTCTACAACCTAAGGGTTTTGACAAGATTTATGTAGATGATGTAGATACCTATAACCTAAAGGTTATGCCTTTATTTATAGGCTTACAATACTTCGATTAGGAAACCAAGCTTTACTCTAATTTAGGAAACATAAACTAGCTAAGATAGGAAACCCTTGTTTAGATAGAAGTCTAAACATAATTCTAAAAATCAGTCAAAACTGATTTAGGAAATCACACTGATGTTTCCTAAAATTGAGCCAATATCCAACAATTTAAAATGAAATAAACTCCACTAGTTGGGTATTTTAAATGCTTACCTGTACCGAATTTATGGTACGGGTGACCTTCTGCAGACAGATGCTGCTGAAGCTGAAAAACCAAATATACACAGAAGAAGCAGTAAGTATATACAGAAGAAGCATTAAGGGAGTGTGTTTGTCTCAGTAACAGTGCTAGTCTAATAGAACCGAAAACTACAATAGAATAAGCGGTTCATACCAAAGTGAGAAAGAAAAGGCATATAATAACTATATAACGAATTATTCTTCGGCACTTTGTTATCTATGTTAACCCTCCTCCAAAAAAAAAGTTATAGTTTTAGCTGAATTGTCATCTACAAAGGATCTAAGCAAACCCAGCCTTATCCAGCATGCTATATATAGTAATTTTCCTATTTGTGCATGACAGCTAAGGTACTTTCAACTGTGTTAGTAAGTTTACTCATTCTCCAACTAAAACCAATCCTTGTGTATCTTTATCTAGATGTTGTTTTAATTATAAATGATCGCGCTTCAAGTGCTTGTATGTTAAATACTGTATTTCCATTTAATGTCAGTCATCTAATCAGAATTTTTTGTTCAGACACATTCTCAATATGCTAGAGACAATTTTATATGATATTGCAACCCAGTAGGGAGTCATCATAGTTCTTAATACCTGAGTCATTCTCCATGCGTCTGACAATAAATTCTTCTGATTTTCTGGATTAGAGGAAAAAAGAGAACTGTTACCGCTTAAACATATTCAAAATAACACGAAAACATTGCACTGTATGCATTCTTCCGAAAAACGTAACTCACCAGAATCAACAGCTTTTATTTCCCTTGTGGTGGCATCAGCAGACATCAAAGGTTTAATAAAGAACTGAGCGAACCTAATCAAACAGAAATACAATGTTAAGTCTCAGAAAATGTAGGTAGATAGAAGAGGGGTGGAAATGGCAATTGCCAGGAAAAGTTAACAGAATGGTACCTATCAAGAGCTTCTTCAAAAGAGTCTGTATTGACATCGAAAAAGTAGTTAGTATGCTCAGTGGACGTGTAAGCATTCGTAGAGCCTCCATGCTGATCATCACAGAGATATCACATCGTTAATATACTAAAATACCTTTAATACCCAGAGTTCCTGGAAATTTAGCATAATACACACAAATAATTTTTTAGATTTTCAGAAAAAATGTTTTTCTTTCGAATGCTATGGGCATCATTTTATACGCGGATGTAGTATTAAGTACAAACCACAAATGAGTATCGTGAAACCTTATTCATCAAATTACAGAAAGCATCATATAGACTATCAATATTAAGATGAACTAAACTATAATATGCCTGAAGTGCATTTCAAACAAGATCCATGATCTAACAACTGGTAACTAGTCTTTTTCATCAGTTGCCTTTACGAACAACTGATGAGACCAATTGTTTAACGGAGTAATACCTACATGGTGGATATCATTTTACGCAAATAGGATTATAGAACAGCAGAAGAACAAACAAATTTCAGTTCTGAACTTATGTACATCCATAACGGAAGCACACAATATGTTTCTAACACGAATAGGATATGGTTATGGCAAGTCGACCTCATTTCTAAAGTGCATTCAATCTTAAAATATTTAGTTTACTAATCCTGAATTATGGTAAACAAGATAACATGCTGAACAGCCCCTTTTCTAATTCCAATATGAATACACAAACATCCCAACGGTGACATTAGGTAGGTGCACACGAAGAAGATGGAGAAACTGAAAACATGTAATTTCTTCAAAATACCTCCGTAATGTACTTTGAGTAACTGTCTTCCACTGGATATTTTTCGCTTGCGTAAAACAGCATATGCTCTGCAAAACAAATTCAAACAACACATTTCACCACAAATAAGAAACAGAAAATTGTTAAATGAAAAGAATTAACGGCTATACGGGCATTGACACCCACCCCTAACGATAATGATGCACTGATGCCTAATACTTTTCCATACTACTTGGTACATGTAACTAAGACAAACTTTCCACAATTATTTATGTATCTTCATCTATTAAGAATTTAGGATCATTACACGGAGAAATAAACAAAAAAGTGAATCCCCAAGGTTACAAATTCATATACAACAGGTAAAAAATAGCAATCATATTTTATCTACATAATTAGAAATTTCGAATTCAGTTTGACATCTTTTACTCAATTTTCTACTTAAAATCCACCCCAACAGAAAAACTTAAGCAAACGACACCTAATATATGGAAATACATAAAAATACAATTTCAATTCAGGAACTTACCTAGAAAGTGGGCAAGTCCTTCAAGACCTTCAGGATCACTAAAATAACCCACACCAACGGACATAGATGCAGCACACTGAAATATTTTACAGAAACAATATAAAAATTGAATTTATGAATCACGAATTTGAGAAATCGATCTAGAAAGAGGGGAAAAAGAAAACCTTATCAGTTTCAGGATCACTAATGAGAAGAACTTCGAGAGAGTTAGGGAGAACGATTCTCCGGTACTCTCTGTTGTCTGTATGAGGCTTAGTAATTGTTCCATCTGTAATTCCAACCGCCATTCTTATCTTCTTCTTCTTCTGGTTTTAAGTCTTTTTCTCTCTCACTTGCGCTTTGCGTTGCTTCAACTCTTTCAAGAACGACGTCAATTTACTTATTTATGTATAACTGAATTAGATTTTGCATCTCTTTTGGATATGTCGGTGAAGTAAAATACGAGATAAGAAATTCAGTAAATCTTTCGTTAACAAATCCAAACGGTCAGCGACGGAACCGGGAATTCGTGGTAGGGTGGGCTATTTTTTTTTCTTCCTGAATACCTAATATCAATCGTCCCATTATCGAAAAAATAAATACAACAAGCCTAGCAACATGTCGGTTTTTTCTTGAAGAATAACCGCTTGGATCAATTTTACTCAAACTATTGGTAAAGGTGTTGAGAAATGATCCCAGCAATTTGTTATCATCGGATGGGGGTTTTTCTTTCTTTACCTAGGCTTGTAGGTAGCAAACCTCTTTGAGGATTTTTTTTCTTTTTTAAATATGAATTTATTCCCATCATAGTGCGCTATTTCAATTAACAACAACCATTAGTCTAACGGTATATCCCCACCGGTACGATATAGAATTGAGGCTTCACTATGTAGACAAGAGATTCAATACGTACTTAAGAAAATTACTAATAAAATGTCAATAAACATAAGATGAATTAAGTGAAAGTGAAACACAAAATTTCCGACCAAAATAATATGAAAATATAAACTACCTGGATGTAATCTGTGGTAGGTGAGAGAATGTCGATAACATCACATACCAAAAATGAAAATGTGACTGATCATCGGATACGCCTTCGGAAAAAGAAATAAAAATGCAAGTCCTTACTATAAATGCTCACTTATAAGTTGAGACACACTGCATCCTAGGGACCCAACAACACACGACTAGGTATAGTTAATTTATGTGTAGTCAAAACTAAAAGAAGAACTCGGCTCTACTACTTGCATTAATTATAGATTTAACGATGTATTCTCCTGTTCATAGAGTACAGCACCGTTGGATCTTCTTTCAAATTACATTTCATTTTCATTAGAACTTCTTTCATTAAGTTACTAATGGTCTAATCCAAGTTTGCTAACTGGGCTATTTTATTTTTATCTACTGATTACAAGGGCCCAGAAAAGCTTTTGGGGATTTTGGGGTGGGCTACAGCCTAGGTAAGCCACCCCTCCCTCCGTCCCTATCCAAACTTGTAGGATACTTGCCTACTTGGTGGTGTTGAGCCTGGAGGGGATAGGTAAGAAAGTGATAGAATTAAACAAAGACTAATGCTATCCCACACGACTTTGTGGGATAGCTTCCCGCAAAAGCGGCTTCTTTACCGTTGGATGATCAAATCAAACGGTTAGATTCACATTCAGGAAAGGACCCATCACTTTCAGGGAAGGACCCACCACTTTCAGGAATGGACCCACCACTTTCCCTAAAGGGTTCAAGCTGTTAGATCTGGATTTTAGCATGATCTAACGATAAAGAAGCCGCTTTTGCGGGAAGACATCCCGCAAAGTCGTGTGGGATAGTACTGCTCACAAAGAAAAGAAGAAACCAATTATACACTACAACAAAACATGGTTTTTCAATGAAAAATAATGTCGCGAACATTTAATTTTGTGTCGGAAATATAATTTCTGACGTATTTTAACTGTCGGTCAGTGCGTTATAAAAAGAGGTGTTGCAAATAATCTGCCCGACGCTAAAAGCGTCGAAAATGCCGAGGAGCTTTTGTAGCATAATTTTTCTATTACAATTATGCATTTACGTCATAAATAATTCATATGCCACGTAAGCTATTTTTTATTTTATTTTTAAATATTTCCTTTTATTAAATTATTTTATTATTGGATAAATTGTACTATTAAATATATATATTTTTTATAATTTTGACAGATTTTTTTGCATAGTATATCGCATTTTTATAATTGAGAATACCAAGAATCCAAGATAAACAAGATAAATAAATTTATGCTATTATCACAAGAAATTATGCCATTGAATGATTTGAACAACTCATTAAAAATGATCACATACATTCCAGAAAACATAAATTACATTAGCCTTCAAACAAAAAATTAAAATACAATTTAAATAAAAAATCCTTTACAAATTCTCCATGTTATTGAACCAGGTTGCTATACATTTTAGAACTAAACCGGTTTCTTTCAACAATACAACAAAATTTTATTTCCAATCCTCATAATTGTTGCTCTAGATCTGGAATCTGTTCTTTGAGTCGAAGTTGCTCATCACTTTGAAGGATTAATTGTCTTGATTACCTGTAAAATGAATTCCTCATACAGACATAGTAAAAAGTAAAAACAAAAGCCCATGTATTCAATCACGATTTTGATATACATAGTTTTGTCGAATTTCTCCGTGGAAATGCTTTCCCGTCGCACCAGTGATGTAGTCGTACAAAATACATAAAATCAAAAAAGAAAAAAAACAGAAAGGAATTGCCTTCTACTGCGAGAGAAATATCTTGAATCTAGTAGAAGAAGATTTGATGGTGGTGGTTGCGGCATATTTCGGAGACATATAGATCTGTTTAGAAGAAGGAAAAAGAGAAGAATGAGTAATTAATATTTTAATCTACCTATGGAAAGCCAAATCTTTTTTCTCAAACGAATATAGGAAACAAAAGGGGAAGTGGGCGGTTATTTGATTTGCACGTAGTCCATTTTGTAGTTTTTTGATTTGCACGTGGTCATCAATTCCTTTTTTTCCGGAAGGAGATATATTGACCAATCAGAAGCGAGATTTGGAAGGGAAAATAGTTAACGTGTAAAATTTTCCATAGTAGAAAATATTTTTTAACTTCATATTTTTTGGGAAGTCTTTTTTTACACATTTAAAAACGGCCAAAAAATCCTTTATTTATTTTAAAATTTTAATTTTATTTACCACGCCAACATAGGTGTTGCAAGTTCATATGTTGCTTCTATCTTTGGACTTAGCTAACGAAATATATTTCCAACGCATGATACGTCGTAAACGAATATCGTTTTTGACGCTTTTTATAATGTTGCAAAAATAATGTCACAAATGCGTCTGTTTGTTGTAGTGATAGGGGCTCCAAACATTGGGTTTTGAGGACTCATAAGATGACAAAATCGTTTGTTGTAGTGATAGGGGCTTACATAATAAATCCCTAAAAAAATAATTTGATGACAAAATCGGGTTATGAAATAGTAACCAACAAAACCCCATATCCAACTATTTTTCTAATGGCTAAACTACCCAACTAATATAACTTTATGAATTTTAAAATTAAATTTATTATCTTTACTCCTTCTCTTTTCATTCATAAAAATCAAATTCTTTAAAAGAAACTTGTATAAGCCAAAGAGTAACCTAATTAAGGGATTGAAAGCCCCATTTTCCATTTTTTTTAAAACATTGAGTCACTATTTACAGACAGAAATTAAGCACTGTTTTTTGTTGCTGAATTTATGAGTTGAAAAGAAAATCACTTTGAGGTAAAACAAAATTTAAGAACGAAATTCAACATCAAAGATTACTTTTACGAAAACATAATAATATTCATCGATCTATGTAAAATCAACATGCAATCCATCAAAAAGAAGGAGTACCTTGCATAATGTGTGCTTCATCGACGATAACTCCCCGCTACCTTAGAAATTTGTAATTATTCAGGAAGTTCTTGAAGTCCACAGATGTTAGCTCAAAACTTCCTCATATGAAATAATAATATTCCAAGGAGAAATTTAAATTGAAAATGGTAACGTTAAATAAGATGGAATCGTATACCTAAATTGAGATAAATATCTTACACCACACTGGTGCTTTTAACTATTTGAGATGCAAATATAAAGCTCATCACGTGGTTTGCAAACACTTGGGATAATTCTTCTAATCTTGAAGAAGAAACTTAGCATAAACGCTCCCAGTTTTCAGAATCTCTTGAAGAAAGTTAGCATACAACTCCAGTTGACCTCAAATTTTTCCAGAATACATCACCAATAAGTCAAAATCTGCAAGACCATATAGCATCATTAGATAGCAAGCACAAATAAATTTCTACCAAAAATTCATGGTCTCAATATGTTTAGAGCATCATTGGGTCTAAACAAACATTCAAATAATGAGGTTTCATTATTATCAATTTTCTGGAAGCATGAAAGCTCATAATTTAGCCAACAATGAGAAGCCATATTAAATGTGAAGTTGGAAATAGCTTGCGAGTGTCGCGTGATTCATTTCTGTTCACTCCACAATACGTTTTCTTTTGATTCAATTAAATCATAAACTTGTAGAATCAAAATAAGACGTTTTATTGAGAGCTAAAGACTCAATTATACAAACGTGCAAAATATTGTAAAGAACTTTCCAAACCGGAATTTAAGAACTAAATGAGAAATTTATCTTAAAATTCTAAATTTAAAAGATAAAAGGTATCAAAATAATAGCATGAAGGAATCCAAACAACTCATAAATTTGTCACTACTATGACAATATATAGAAGTCTTATATCACATGATTTTGGTGCCATCTGGAATCTGATAAAACCTCAAATTCACAATGAATCATGTACTTATTACCTTTTAGAAAAGTCCTGCTTCGAGATGCATATAAAGGAAGAACCTCCTTTAAGCTATCTTAAATCAAATTATCATCATGGGAAGTCCGTTCCTTCATTCTTCTCCTTCCAAGATGCTTGGGGTTTTTCAAAGACACTTGTCAATGGAAAACCCAAAAATGGCCAAAATACAACCGGAAGAAAGAGTCATAAATATACACTCTTTACCGTTAGTACATACAAAGCCCTAAAGGTTCTTTAATATAATAAAATTCAATAAAAATAATCTTGAAAGTATAATGCTAAAATGTCAAAAAGGTAAACTTGAAGATTGGTTGCAAACAAACTATCAAAAGATTAACTTCCATCTAGTTCCTTGTCTAATTTGAATTTCATAAAGATAATAATGGTATGCCCATGACGGATGAAATTATCGCATATACCTCGTGAGACATGGTGTCGTAAGTATAAATAAAAGTGCAACATTTGTGCTCATATCCGCCTGTCAAAGACAAATGTAGGCTACACCAATCAGACCCACACACAACAAAATAAAATCCAAAAACATTTGGAATGAGATTAACAAAGCTAACTCCTAAACCTTTAACGGTAAGTTGAGCAGGATGACAAAAGTTAAATTCCTCTTAATACTAATGAAGAATTGGGCCTGAACACAAACTTAAAATAGTTTAAAACAATTGATATCCAAATCAACAAAACCCTATGCAAAACAACAACGGTGAGAAATTAACAATTGAACATAACCTATACCCCTTCAAGACTTTTACGGATTTATCACTAAACACATAAAATGATTCCAAGACTACCTCTCAACATCTCCATTGAAAAAAAATTGTTGAATCACTGATCCGGGCATTCTTAGGCCTCATCTTTGTCCTATTTAAGGTGAGGGGAAGAAGAAGAAAAAAGAAGAGAGATGACTAATGATATCAAATTGCTTATGAAATCAAAAGAAAGACATAACGTAGTTAGATTTCCAACAGGCAAACACAAAATAGAGCAATGCTCATCAAAAGAGGAGTAAATGAAGGGAATTATCAAGTCAATAGCTAATAGATTACGCCAACAAAAGATTTGCATGGTGGTTCACCCATGGTTGATGTCCATGAACTTCATTAAAGGAACAGACACTCATTGGTTTACCTAATCCAAGAAACACACAAACTTCGGCTCTAAGAAATGCAATCGATTGATCTAAAAAATCACCCACTTCCATGGTAACGAAGAATCAAAAAAAATAAAGATTTAATTGAAACCATAATATGATAAACACAAAACCTTAGTTTCATATTACCTTGGACTCGATGGGATTCTTTTTCTAAATAAAAGAAACTGAATAAACATTAATCCTTGCAACAAAACAAAACAAAACAAAACAAAAGAGTTAGTTAATAGATTAGGATTTTGGAATAAAACAAGAAGTTGAAACCAAAAATATATATATTGTGCTAGTGGGAAGAAATTTTTATGAAGATTGTAGCATTTGCGATTTTGATGCTACTTGTTGCTGGTATATATATGACAAACAATGAACATTGGGTTTTGAGGACTCATAAGATGACAAAATCGGGTTATGAAATAGTAACCAACAAAACCCCATATCCAACTATTTTTTCTAATGGCTAAACTACCCCCATGAATTTTAAAATTAAATTTATTATCTTCTCCTTCTCTTTTCATTCATAAAAATCATGATGAAGATGATGACCATAAAAAAAAAAACTGTCATTCTTCTTTCTCTCTTCTTCTTCTCCGTCGCGATGAAGATGACAATCACAAAAAGAAAAAACAAAAAAAAACCATCACTTATTTTTGCTTTTGAAAACCCCCAAATTCGAACCGTAAGCTAACCTACGGTGAGGAAACTTCAATCGAACCAACCGTAGGTAGAAGTTACAGTATGAAAGTATGATTTTTTTTCAAACCGTATGATTTTTGAACCCAGAATATACGGTTTGGAAGTTAAGGACTCCAAACCGTAGGGATTGTCTACGGTTGGGAAACCAAACCGTAGGCATTTTCCACGGTTGGGAAAATTCATACTTCCAAACCGTAGACAGTTCCGAAACTGTTTTTTCAAAAACCTAATTCGATCGACTTCGCCTATCCATGCATTAAAACCAATGAAATGAGATGGGTTTTTTGATTTTTGCCTTATTGAAGTCATTGTGGGTGGATTAAGTGGTGTTAATCGATAATGAATTATTTAGAGAATTGACGATTAATCGAAGAAATAGGCGATGGAGGTGATGGGAAGAAGAAAATGGAAGAGTTAAAAGGAGATGAATAAAAACAAATTAGTTTTAGGTTTCAATATTTAATAGGTTAAGGGTATTTTAGTATTTTTCTTATGAATTAGGTCCCCTTATCTTCATTGTAGGATATTTGAATCCTTATGAGCCCTCAAAACTCTTTTCTTGGAGCCCCTATAATAGGTCAGTTGTAGTGGAGCTTTTAAGAAGAAAAATTCAAAAATACAACTATCGCATAACTATATCCCAATTATGCAATACTGTTTCCAAAGAGTAACCCTGAAAGATGTCTGTGTCAATGCACCAATTATACATAAATACCTTTACACTGTCAATTATGGAATCTAGGTTGTTGTATCTCCCATTAAACAGACGTGCATTTCTCTCGATCCAAATAGCCCATCAAATTGCGAAAGGGTGGAAGCCATATTGACCGGTAAAGAAAAGATATATTGGTCAAATAGGAAAGGTTGTGGAAGATTTATATCACCCTAAAACAAAACAAAGAAGTTATGATGGCAACGCAGTACCATATGATTTAGCGAGGATCAAAATACATATTTGATCAATTGACCATTACATCATTAAAGTTAGGAGTTTTCAAATTCTTAAAAAACACCAAGTGAAAATTAAATACTTCGCCTTATTTCCTCATTGCCACTAAAAAACACGCATTTTTCTCCGACCAAACACTCTAACAAATAGCAATAGACACCATATTCCAAATCTGATTTTGTTGTTTAGAAGGTTGAAAAAGAATCCAAGATAAGATCATAGAGTTGAAATCATGTGGCATAATGAAGTTCCAAGGTAACTTATTTTTAAAATGAACTCGATAACAAACTTAGAATTTGATAAAGATAATGTTATGTCGCATATATGAAGTTCAGAAGATAAACGTTATATTTCATATTCCAATATATCAAAGTTGTAACATAACTTGTATTCTTTCTTGACACTTTGATCATATTAAAATGATCACGTCCTCACTACTATAGATGCATATATATAATATATGAAGTCATATATTATATTTTCAATATAAACGACTTGAAAGCAACGTAGATAGAAATGGAAACAAATCAAGTCTTGTATTACTAACCTCGAATAGAAGGATGATGTGTTTGTGGCTGTCGATACGTTTTCAGGTTCTTCCGAGTAACACGAGTTTGTCTCAACATTTCTAGACTTTCTAGTCTAACCTAACGAAGTTGATTCTAGTAATCTAATCAAGCAGTCTCGAGTTTTGGATCTAAAATATGGCAACCGGACTTGACGTACCAACGCTTGGTTGGTTTAACCAAGCAATGCTCTAACATCACCTACATGAACAACTTTTGTCGAACAATTATCGAAATAAGAGGTGCAAAGACATCATTTTATCGGTTTTTTCAATTGAAATAAGGAAGCTTATTAAGTATGGGGATACGATAGCGCAATCCCCAAAGCTTGGTGTAATCGGTTCGAGCAAAGTTTTGAACTTTGGAAGGCAATATAAATGTCGAAAACCTCTCTATGGGGGAAGGTATATGTATTTTGACTAAATATATGATATGGATAGTGACAATACAATATGTATTTATCACACATTATAAAGGAAATGTTTTGCTCAATTGTTTTTGTGTTTGTGGTGCACAATTATAGTTTCAGGATTATGTACGGATAGGATTTGGACGGTAAGAACCCAACCGTAACTAACACTTGTACACAATATATTAGTTCAAGGATTATTTATTTATTTACATCTAGGTTACCGTATCTAACACTTGTATAATATTTTAGTTCAAGGATTAGTTACAGCTAGGTTTTTCCTTTAAAAACCCAACTGTAAATAATCCTGGAACTACAATTTGTTCTTAAAAACCCTCTTTCATTACTTAACCCACATTAAAACCCATCAAACCCATTAAACTGGTATGTAGATAAATTACATTACAACCCAATAAACCATGCGACATTACAAAAGTATTAATATTCAGACACACCGAGAAAGAAGTCCTTTGGGATGTTGAAATGAGGAACGCTTGATATTTTATCTTTTCCATATTCATCATTCCTCTCTATATCTCTCTAATACTTCGAGCGTGTTTCACCCTTAAGTCGTAGTTGAAGAATAATACGAACTAATGGCACTGATTCTTTTACTTGGCTGTGTATATCTCCAAATCGATAAAAAAACATATAAGGGTTATCGGTCTCAGAACAATTTTTTTAATAAATGATTTCCAATAGCTTTCCTCACTAAACTACCTTGTTGTAGTTGTTCTCCTCTTTTTGGATAACATAGTACATAGTTTCGGCAAAGACCTAAATCTTCATCAAGACTAAAATCAAGAAATTGAGCCCTTGGTTGAGCCATAACTTTGTATATTGAAGTGAGATTTTTTTGCCTTATAAGATTGATATAAAAGGTGTAATGTTGAAATTACATGGGTGGGAATACATATTCAACAACAACAAAAAAAAAATCCACGTGTAACGACTATTTTCTTTCTTTTTTTTGAAAAGCTACCTGTTCCAACAACTATATATTAGAATAGGAACACCTAGTGCACGTTTAAATCCAAAAAAAAAAAGTTACGACTAGGTTTGTATGGACCCAAGCGTAAATATGGAAGTCAAGTTGTTGTCAGATTGACAGTTGCGTTTTGGTACTTCTAGATTAAATCGTAAGTCTGGAGACCAAATTATTGTCAGATTTACGGTTGGGTTTTGGTACTTTTAAACCCAACTATAATTCTACAACCCAAATTGTTGTCAGGGTTACTGTTGGATCTGGATATTTATTGACCCCAACCGTAAGTCTGGAAACCAAATTGTTATTAGAGTTACAGTTTGGTCTTGATACATACAGATCCAACCATAATTATGGAAACCAAAGTGTTGTTAGAGTTACCGTTGGGTTCTTCTTACACATACCTGGCTGTATATATGATACTAATAAAATCTTTTTTAAGATATCAGGTTTACTCTTTCGGTTTCGCTTTCTCCTGTGTCTCTCCTCCCATTGTTCCTTCGTCTCAGCTTCAAGCATAAATTCATGACATAAAGTCTGCTGGTTTACGGCTGGGTAGGGGCTTCTAACATCAACCATCATTGCATCGAGAAATGTAATAGTATCATCGGTAGATTGTAGACGAGGGCAGGCCCGGTTTTGAAGGGTGGCAAGATGTGCTCTAACATAAGGCGGAAAATCTTTTTGTTCTTATGAGTTACTATAAGTTACTATATTAAGAGTCAAGCTTTTATAATGTATACGAATACAGATGAGATTAATATGGTAAGTGCAATTATTTGATGATTTACTTGTTTTATTTTGATCGGCTTCTGTCCATATGAACTAGTGAATGGTTTACGTTCTCAATCTAATTATTTTGTTTTGATACTTTGTTCCTTACTTGTTTGTCTAGTTGACTACTTTAATTGTTTAGTCCCTTTCTGTTTGTGAAATTCATATTATTGTATGATCATTTGACAATTTCAATGCGTCAAAAAGAAGAAGAAAAAATTGACCATTTTTTTTGAATCCTAGTTAGTTTTCATTATGACTGAATACTTACGAATGTCAATAAATCTTGGAGAGAATTGTGAAGGGAAGTAGATAACTAATGGATATTATATATCTTTTTGTAGAGGTATGAAGAAGTATTATTGTTTTTTCCCAAAGTATTATATCTAAAAGATATTTTGGAAAATTGGAATTTTAATTCCCGCAAGCCAGATCCTAAATTGCGCATGTAGCTTGTATGAACGAGGTAAGAAAAAATATAACATATATGTGTAAAATTTATTTGCATCAAATGACAATCAAGCTCTTTTCGCTCAGGGTCATCTGAATGTCAGAGACGGCCCCGAAGATTACGCTCCACTTTCAATCACATGTAAGCCATGAATTTTATCCCCATAAACTGCATCATTCAAAAGCTTTAACAAAATTTCGACCACCATAAGAAATAAAAAAGGTGGGAGAGGGTCGCGCTGTCTAATTCCTTTTGCAGGCTTAATTTTATTAATATACAAGTCATTCTTTTTTTTTAATAGGAAAAGAAATTCATTAGATGCTCAAAATGGTCACATACTGAGTTTATCCTGCTGAATGGGGATTTGAGTCCATTTAGGACCATTATCTGACAAATTAAAACATAAAGATTGATTTCTTGCAAATTTGGCTAGAGAATCTGCCAAGCGGTTTGCATCTATGTGCACATACTTGCAACTCCAAAACTCTTCTGAATCTAAAATACTACGAGCATCATTGACTATATTATATGTTGTCCATTTGACAACTCCCGCATTTCCAGTTAACGCAGCAATAACGTTCATGTAGTCTCCCTCCAACTCTATTCTCAACCATCCATTCTTCTTTTCCCAAAGTACATCTTTCAATAGAGCATGCACTTCAGCCTGTTCTGGATCCATGGAATAACAAGCACCTCCTCGCAATCCATTACTGTTACCTGCAATATCCCTACAGATTATTCCCGATCCTGACAGTACATTTCTATCAATATATGAAGTATCAAAATTTATTTTGCAAACACCAGTATCTGGAGGTGTCCAAGTATGAACATGTTGACTAAATCTGTCATTGTGAGAAGAGCAAATTAATTTAGACCCATTTCACTCATCTAACTGCATTAGAACATTGTTAGATATCTCCCTTACATTGACAAGTTTATTATCAAAAATTTTAGTACATCTTGCTTTCCAAATTTACCAAACAGTGAAGCAAGCCAGATCATGAAAAAGCGGGGGTACAACTACCACACCCAATATTTCGCTTAGCAATATGTATAGACAAACTCCAATATACTTTCAAGAGAATCAACTAGACTCAATCTTAATAAAGTATATCAAAGAGTTATATCTCTCTTTCTTGATTCAATTCTTTCTCAAGCAAATAGAAATCTGCGAGTCAAATTGAATACAAGAAAAATCACTTGAACGGTACCAAAGACCAATGTTCAAGGATCAATCAATTTCAATCAACAACCAAAGGTCGGATTTCCAATTGATTGATTCAAACGCACAACCTGTGATATTTCAATTATATAACAAAATATAATGTGGAATAGAAATAAAACATACACCAGAATTTTGTTAACGAGGAAACCGCAAATGCAGAAAAACCCCGGGACCTAGTCCAGATTGAACACCACACTGTATTAATCCGCTACAGACACTAGCCTACTATAAACTAACTTCGGTCTGGACTGTAGTTGAACCCCAATCAATATCACACTGATTCAAGGTACAGTTGCACTCCTTATGTCTCTGATCCCAGCAGGATACTACGCACTTGATTCCCTTAGCTGATCTCACCCACAACTAAGAGTTGTTACGACCCAAAGTCGGAGACTTTAATAAACAAATTTGTATCACACAGAAAAGTCTACAGAATAGATAAATCTATCTCCGAGATAAACCTACAAATTTTCTTCCGTCTTTTGATAAATCAAGGTGAACATGAACCAATTGATAACCCGAACTTATATTCCCGAAGAACAACCTAGTATTATCAATCACCTCACAATAATCCTAATCGACGCAGTGAAAAAAGATATTGTGAAATCACAAACGATGAGACGAAGATGTTTGTGACTACTTTTCTATCTTGCCTATCGGAGATAACGATCTCAAGCCAATCGTTACGATTGTACTCAAAATAATAGAATCAGCAAGATCAGATCACACAACTACGAGAAAGTAGTATCGGTCTGGCTTCACAATCCCAATGAAGTCTTTAAGTCGTTAACCTTGTTTAAGAAGAAAACCTAAGGTTAAAGGAGAATCGAATCTAGCTAAGACAACTAGTATCACTCGGAAGGTGTGGGGATTAGGTTTCCCAGTTGCTAGAGTTCTCCCTTATATAGTCTTTCAAATCAGGATTTGCAATCAATGTTAGCTTGGTAACAAAGCATTCAATATTCACCGTTAGATGAAAACCTGATTAAATTCAAGCTAATATCTTTCAACCGTTGGATCGAAAACTTAGCTTGTTACACACAAATGAAATGTACTATTTTGGGTTTATGTAACCGTACCCAAACATGAACCTTTGTTGGTTCAATAATAGTTAACCAAATGGTTAGCCATATGAGCACTTTCATATCAACCATATTCTTCTTCACCATAACTATTTCAAATGACTCAAATAAACTAGTTAGAGAGTTGTTCAATTGCAAGGTAATCTTATGTAACTACACAAGACACAATCGAAGCAAAAACGATTTGATTCACTCGAATCGGTTCATGAACTATATAGCCACGGTTTGCATTTTGCATTCCTTAGTTTTTATAAATGAGTTCACAAACAATCGTTTTTAGATATAACCAACTCAAGTTCGCAAACTTAGTTCGCGGACTTAAGTTCCCGTAAGGAGTTCTCAAACTCCAGCAGAATTTCTCGGGAAGAGAACTTCCGCCAGTTCGCGGACTTAGCTCACGGCTCTGATTCTGGTTCTCTTGATCAACAAAGTTCGCAAACTTCGGTTCAAGGAAACAAAGACTTATACATATATGTGTTGCAACACAATGCTTATATCCAACATTGGTTATATGATCTAAACTTTCATTTCATTCATTGAAACATTCTTAGAGGACATTCCGTCAAAGTAAGCAATTTTTAAAGTGATTGAAACGTGTCATGATTTTTGTCACTAGGTAAAGATGAATTTGGCAAAAGCAAAAGCTTACCAACACATATTTCGAGAAATAGATAGGCGAGATAAACTCGGCTCGAAATAGCAAATGTGTATAATCAAAGTCTATATAGCAAAACGAATTTTGTCTCAAAATAGGAGATAGAGTAGATAGACTTTTGAGTGATAGATAAGTTCAAGTCTCCACATACCTTTTAGTCGATGAAGATCCACCAGTTCCTTGAGTAGTCCTTCGTCTTGTATGATGATCGCCATGGAGTTGTTGAGCTCAACTACACTTTCTATCCTAGTCTGAGACTTAGCTATAGTAGACTAGAAATCAAGACTTATAGTTTTGATCACTAACATTGACAAACATGCTTGAGATAGCAACGCATGTGATTCGACCGAGCAATGCTCTAACAATCTCCCCATTTGTCAATTTTAGTTACAAAACTATCAATACATATGGAATACAAAAAATAATGAATTAACTTTTGTAGGTCTTATTCTACATGCCTAATTTTCAACATTACTCGAAATCTTCGTCACTTCCAAGTACTCCAATGATCCCAAAGGTTGTAAGTTCAGCATCATCGTTGTTGAAAATCCGTAGCTATAACAACGAGGAAAAAAGAGTTCTCAATCATTGTTATACAGTGTCATAGTATCATTATATAGTATCAAAGTTCAATTGTATCACAACTTCGACAACAATACTATGGTGATATGTATCACTCCCCCTTAATCAATACTCCATCTTTCATGGAAACCACTCCCCTTACATAATGATCCGAAAACCATATGTTTTGGTAGTGTGAACTACATATTAATTCTCCCCCTTTTTGTCAATAAAATTGGCAAAGGTACGAAAACGGGATCCTAATGAAATTTCCGAAAGAGACATTTCATGACCAAAAGAAAGCACATATCATCTTCTTTAGATGCAATCATATAGCCGAAGCTAAATACATTCATCGAGGAGTTTATAAAGATACAAGATAACCCCTATAATATTCCACAGCCGCACTCCCCACAAAGATTTGGCAATTAAGCACAAGTTCAATTAAGAACTCTCCCCCATAATATGTCATTCCCGGAAGAACAACAAGAGCGACCTTAATTTCAAAAGAAAAGAAGGATTTCTTTGGACATAACAAATCACATACAAGTATGAATTTGAATCCAAAATACTCAATTAAATTAACCACAAGAAAACCCATGATTAATCTAATCGGAAATGCTTAACATAAGAGAACTTACGGAGCCTCACAGTATATACATAAAATATGGATCAGGGAAGATTAATATTGCGAAATAAACAAGGATTCATTCTATTTTCAATCACTATTTGCACAATGACATACAATAGACATAACCCTCGTAAACAAAAGTTTTATCCTTTGTTTTTATCAAAACATGACATAAAGGCTTTAACTTTTGTGATGTCAAAAGTCATTCATTCTTTTATCAATACAAGCATATCGACATATGAAAGACTTAACTTTTGACAAGATATGGGACAATCATAGTTCACGGACGAAAACACACATATCCCATAACAAATTGCAATATATAAAACCATAAAGATTAATACTGCAAAAATCATCTTCCAAAAAACTTAGAATTTAAATAAATAAATCTAAAAACATTGAAGATGAAAATTGTTGGGCATAGCTATGTGTAATCACAATAATGGCTATTCCAAACTCTAGTAATCCTTCTCAAAAACAAGAATAAATTCTCATAAGAAGTTTCCTAGGCATCAAGACAAACTCGTAATGAACATATAAGATGATTTGTCCTTATAGGGTAGAATCAATCTTTTTCACCCGGATTTACACCAAGAATAGCTACCAAAGGCGTATAAAAAGATTTTCTTAACAAAGAAGACATACAAAGTCATTAACGACCATGCACCATAGTTCACATAAAATGATTGTGAAATTCAAGAATCCCATAGTAATGCATACTACTGTCCATTCTTGAACTTCCTTCTTTGTGTTTCCCAACAAAATTATTGTAAAAGCTACAAATGAGCTTAGAAGAGTATTACTCCAAAAATCCAAGTGCCCAAGTCCAAGAGAAGTGGGACAAGTGCGACGAAACGGAGCAAAACACTCAAAAACAAGAGACAGAACAAATACCATTCTTAACTAATCCAAATTCAGGAATTCTCATCTCCATTTTGAATATAAGTCAAATAGGAAGAGAATGCAAAAAGAATGAGGTCATTCCGAGTTCGGACGAAGAAGTTACGGCCAAAACAAGTTTACTGAATATCGACGCTAAGTATGCATACCAGTTTGCAAACGAATTTTCATGACCTGGGGGAGTATACAAACGGGTATGCGTACTTAAACCCCTGGATTTTGATTTTAAATGATGTTATGCATACCAGGTAGGTGTACCATGAAGTACAAACATCCCTAACTACTATTTTCAAACCTAAACGTTTAAGAACCTTAAACACATATCAAGTTAGGTAGAAATGAACAATAAGCAAGGTACATAGATCAACACAAATCTTGTTCAGGTTTATATACATACCTTTTTAGAAGAATCCAGTCGAATTATACAGCCTTATCGAACATAATCTGTGTGCCCCAATTCTCGTGCTTCCCTCACCGTATACATAACAGGGCATTCCTTGGTGAGGATGCACTTACAACACAATCAAGTTGTGTTGGGGTGAACAATGTCTTGCTCACCACAAGTTACCTTTGGATTATCATGAAAGATATCGCTTTTAGAACCTTTCACATCCAATTCCATTTTTCCAAAAAACTTGTAAGTTCCAACATCATGGATAATGCCTTCTCCATAGTCATGGAATTTTCGGGAAGATCATTCCTTTTCACACTCAAAGCATCATTGGCTTTCTTTGGTACCCATTTCCGAGTGCGTTTAGGAAAAACCGGAACCTTCTTCCCATTACTCTCTTCAATATTTCTCGGAAGAGAATTGGATTGACTATTCTTTTGCAAGTTAGTCTTTCTCCAATTGGGAACATTGGATCTTGTCTTCGTCTTTACGAAGTTATCCTTTTGATAACCATTACGATTGTGAAAAGGATTCGTATGACGTTTATAGGCAAATCTAGATTTATCACAGCACTGATTCATTTGCCTAAAGGTTGGACAATTACAACATGTATTGTTAAGGGGATTAGTCTTAACATATGATCTTGGTTTCACAACTTCTTGTGATGCCCAAACAAGAACATCATGAAGTTTCTCATTCCTTATACGGAAACGACAAATGCCTTTCCAGGTGACCTTTATTTCCGCAATAGTGGCAAACATAAGGAATGTTCTTACCTCGATCTGTGTGTGCTGACTTTGGAGGTTGGTATACTTTGCTCTTTCGAACCTTAACTGCCGATGAAGGTATTTCAATTTCGCCATCAGTGGAAACCTTTTGTTGAGAAGAATCACTAGCCTTGACAAATTTTACCTCTTTGCTAATACTTGGGCATCTATTCCCTTATATCCTAATCCTCGTGTATCACGATGATTTTTACTTGCTCCTAGCATAGTGGTTAATTTGCTTGAACTAGTATTGAACTTTTTCAAGTCATCTTCCAACATCTTGATTTTATCAAGAGCATCAGCTATATCAGCCTCCAGGCGTTTTTCTCGAGCGAGATAAGCGCTTTCTCTGTCTTCAGATTCTGCAAGTTTATCTTCCAATGAAAAAAACTTTTGATAAAGATTATCACATTCAAGTGACTTCATACATAGGTTTTCCTCGGAATCCTTGAGGATCGATTCGTTAGAACGATTCGCAACATAAACACATGCGTAATATCTTCTCAATTGCTTGTTTTTTCGACACAGAGGAGTCAGAAGAGGTGTGTGGTAGGATCTTAAAAGCGTATTTCCTATGTCTTAATCTGCAAGTGCACAGAGCCTTTGAAGGCAGTGGCAAGCACAGGTCTTTCCACAGAGAACCAGTGTGTGCTAGGTTACACTAAGGCTTTCTCAACTATTTTCAGGGGTAAGTGACACAATTTTATGCTTTTGTTTATAGTCTTTACGACTGAGATGAAGGTTTCACAACTTAAGTAGGATGAATTATAAATGTTAAGATTGCAAGCACTAGGATTATCAATCCACCACTAATTCAAGTTATGCAATTCAACTAAATTGAATATTCTTGTTCCTAAGGCAGGTAAGGATAGTGTGTCAACTCTATCATATACCTAAGGGGTTTCACCAATTGAGGTTTCAATTATCATTCAGTACTACTCAAAGCATTAGATGTCTAGTTAAGTACAACTAATCTAAGAGATAGCAATAACAATTAAAATATGAGCTGAACACACTCAACACAATGTAAACCTAACTACAATGGATGCATGACATTCATTGTGAGAGCAGGGCATTGAGGTGTTAACAATGAAACTCTCTTATCATTTAAAGCATGCCAAGAATAATTCAAATGAAGTTGAACCACAGAACATCAAACTAGGGTTTCATGTCAATCCTAGTAATTAAGTTTAGAACATGATGAACATAAAAACAGATTTAATTAAAATTGCAAACTAAACATGAACCCTAAAATTGACTGCTTTCTCTCACCATAAAAACATCAATTTATATCTCTCAACAATAATTCAAACTTCGTTACACACAAACCCAAACCTGATTTGCGCCTTGTCTTCCTCTGAATCGACCATGCGGGGTGGTTGATGAAAACCCTAAGTCTAACTTATCTCTAACCTAGCTTCTAGGTTGAAGAGAAGCTATGAAAGAGATAAATAAGAGAGAGAGGGTTGCGGAGTAGAAGCTGGTAGTGATTGCGACTGAAGAAGGGGATAGAGGTGATGATGGAGCTCTGCCATGGGCGTGGGAAGAAGGAGGTGGAGGTATGGTTGGGTAGGGGTTTTCTCTGAGAGATCGTGGGAGAAGAAAGAGAAAGGTGAGGGAGAAATGAGGATTAGCTCGAGTGGTATAGGTGTAGGGTGTTTCGATGTGAAGCGAGCGCAATGATGGACGATGAGGAAGGCTGCAGCGAGTGTAGGATCTAGGGAGTGATATCCGAACGGCTCGGGAGACTCGGAGTGATCTGGTGTGGAGCGGAGACATCAAGGGTCGATGCGTAGGAGGCAGCGAGCGTAGGATGCAGCAAGATGAGATCTCAACGGCTTGGAGTGTACGGGCTCGGATCCGGGTCGCGGGTCGGGTCTAGCTCAAGCCCATGTCTTGTAGATGAGTTGCTACTTGTTGGGTTGCAACTGTTGCGCGCGCGGGCTTTGGCTTTCTGCTCCATAGATGCTCGACTCCAATTCTTCGCTCTTTGGGCTCCTCGGTTTCTCGAGCTTTATTTATTACCTAAAAACACAAAATTAATTAATACAAATATTTATTCTTGAAAACAAAGAAAATACAGAATCTGGGATAATATCTGATTTATGAGCACAAAAGATGAGTAAAGTGCCAATAAAAAGGTGTATAAATATGCAATATTTGGCACTCATCAGTGTGACATGAGAAGTTTTCATCTTCTTCTTTTCCAACGAATTTAAAACCTTAACATACTATGAGACTTCCTCATCAATCTCTCTATCAATATCTAAATCACCTTCATCAAAAAGTTCATCCAACTGTTATTCTAGGAGTGTTTCCCAGTTATCAACAGTTTTCACATTAAGAGAATGTTTAGATATTGACATAGATGTGACAGTTCTCTCAGGTGAATCCAAGCTTTGAAAAACATCTGGTAATTTCTGACCTGGTACGTTATTAGAGATAGACTTGTCCATATTCAGATCGCTACAAACACAGACTTATGAGGTTTTAGCGTGTTTTCCTGCTCTGATACCAATTGAAAAGGCGGGGGGTACAACAACCACACCCAATATTTCGCTTAGCAATCTGTATGGACAAACTCCAATATACTTTCAAGAGAATCAACTAGACTCAATCTTAATAAAGTATATCAAAGAGTTATATCTCTCTTTCTTGATTCAATTATTTCTCAAGCAAATAGAAATCTGCGAGTCAAATTGAATACAAGAGAAATCACTTGAACGGTACCAAAGACCAATGTTCAAGGATCAATCAATTTCAATCAACAACCAAAGGTCGGATTTCCAATTGATTGATTCAAACGCACAACCTGTGATATTTCAATTATATAACAAAATATAATGCGGAATAGAAATAACACAGACACCAGAATTTTGTTAACGAGGAAACCGCAAATGCAGAAAAACCCCGGGACCTAGTCCATATTGAACACCACACTGTATTAAGCCGCTACAGACACTAGCCTACTACAAACTAACTTCGGTTTGGACTGTAGTTGAACCCCAATCAATCTCACACTGATTCAAGGTACAGTTGCGCTCCTTACATCTCTGATCCCAATAGGATATTACGCACTTGATTCCCTTAGCTGATCTCCAACTAAGAGTTGCTACGACCCAAAGTCGAAGACTTTAATACAAATTTGTATCACACAGAAAAGTCTACATAATAGATAAATCTGTTTCCCACATATAAACCTACAAGTTTTGTTCCATCTTTTGATAAATCAAGGTGAACAGAAACCAATTGATAACCCAAACTTATATTCCCGAAGAACAGCCTAGTATTATCAATCACCTCACAATAATCCTAATCGACGCAACGAAAAAAGATATTGTGGAATCACAAACGATGAGACGAAGATGTTTGTGACTACTTTTGTATCTTGCCTATCGGAGATAAAGATCTCAAGCCAATCGTTATGATTGTACTCAAAACGATAGAATCGAAGAAGATCGAGATCACAAACTACGAAAGTAGTATCGTTCGCTTCACAATCCCAATGAAGTCTTTAAGTCGTTAACTTTGGTTTAAGAAGAAAACCTAAGGTTAAAGGAGAATCGACTCTAGCTAATACAACTAGTATCACACGAAAGGTGTGGCGATTAGGTTTCCCAGTTGCTAGAGTTCTCCCTTATATAGTCTTTCAAATCAGGGTTTGCAATCAATGTTAGCTTGGTAACAAAGCATTCAATATTCACCATTAGATGAAAACCTGATTAGATTCAAGCTAATATCTTTCAACCGTTGGATCGAAAACTTAGCTTGTTACACACAAATGAAATGTACTATTTTGGGTTTATGTAACCGTACCCAAACATGAACCTTTGTTGGTTCAATAATAGTTAACCAAATGGTTAGCCATATGAGCACTTTCATATCAACCATATTCTTCTTCACCATAACTATTTCAAATGACTCAAATAAACTAGTTAGAGAGTTGTTCAATTGCAAGGTAATCTTATGTAACTACACAAGACACAATCGAAGCAAAAACGATTTGATTCACTCGAATCGGTTCATGAACTATATAGCCACGGTTTGCATTTTGCATTCCTTAGTTTTTATAAATGAGTTCACAAACAATCGTTTTTAGATATAACCAACTCAAGTTCGCAAACTTAGTTTACGGGCTTAAGTTCCCGGAAGGAGTTCTCAAACTCCAGCAGAATTTATCGGGAAGAGAACTTCCGCCAGTTAGCGGACTGCGTTCGCGGACTTAGCTCACGGCTCTGATTCCGGTTCTCTTGATCAACAAAGTTCGCAAACTTCGGTTTAAGGAAACAAGGACTTATACATATATGTGTTGCCACACAATGCTTATATCCAACATTGGTTATATGATCTAAACTCTCATTTCAATCATTGAAACATTCTTAGAGGACATTCCGTCAAAGTAAGCAATTTTCAAAGTGATTGAAACGTGTCATGACTTTCATCACTAGGTAAAGATGAATTTGGCCAAAGCAAAAGCTTACCAACACATATTTCGAGAAATAGATAGGCGAGATAAACTCGGCTCAAAATAGCAAATGTGTATAATCAAAGTCTATATAGCAAAACGACTTTTGTCTCAAAATAGGAGATATAGTAGATAGACTTTTGAGTGATAGATAAGTTCATGTCTCCACATACCTTTTAGTCGATGAAGATCCACCAGTTCCTTGAGTAGTCCTTCGTCTTGTATGATGATCTCCATGGAGTTCTTGAGCTCAACTACACTTTCTATCCTAGTCCGAGACTTAGCTATAGTAGACTAGAAATCAAGACTTATAGTTTTGATCACTAACATTAACAAACATGCTTGAGATAGCAACGCATGTGAGTTCGACCGATCAATGCTCTAACATATCATATAACTTGAAATCCAAATGCACAGAGATATACTTGTCAGAAAATAATTACAAAACCATTGAGACAAATCATTAATCAGGGAATGATTTGTAAAACTAGGACTGACAGTGTTCCATATAGTTCTAACAACAACACACGCATATAATAAATGATGTTGGGTTTCATTAGATGCATTACAGAGAGGCTAAAGAATATCTTGGTGACCAGAGAATCTAGATAACCTAGATTTAGTAGGGAGGCAATTATGCATGAGTTTCCAAATGAAAAGTTGTATCCTATGAGGGAGTTTATTCTTCCGAAGATTTCCAGTTGATAGCTAGATTGTTTTTGGTAGGTTTGGAAGCAAGTTTTTCATCTAGAATAACCCTATATGCAGATTTAATGGTAAAATTACCATTATTAGATGGTTCCTATCTCAACTTAAGATTTTAAATCATGGTCAATCAGCTAGCTAACAGAGTTAATACCAGAAGAGGAGAATTGAGATGATGGAGGTTTATGCATATTAGGAATCCACTTGTCTTTTCATATATGCACAGAAGATCCATCACCAATTTCCGGACATAATTTTTTTTTAAAACTATGCTCAAACTTGTACAGATGCCATTCCAAACCCAAGATCCATGTTTATCCACAAAGTCAATCAAAGGATTAAAATTAGCAAAGTATTTTTCTCTTAATATGACAGCTCATGGTTCATCTGGAAAAGTAATCATTCTCCAAGCTAGCTTAGTAAGAAGGGCTAAGTTAAGTATGTATATTCTTCTTATGTTGAGACCACCTAATTCTTTAGGGAGAGCAATGCCAGTCCAACCTTTTAGAAAGCAACCTCTTTCATTTTTTCCCCACCATAACTTCATTTGTATACTATCTATTTTGTCGGTCAGCTCCTTAGGCATGGGAAAAACTGCTAAATGGTGATTGGCAATACTATATAACACACTTTGGTTCATTATAGTTCTACCTGGTGGAGCTAAGAAAATAGAGTTCCAAATTTTTAGTCTATTTCTATAACTATCTAAGAGTTGGACAAAAGAATAATATTTCCTTTTTTGCAAGAGGAGGGGAACACCTAAATATTTCTATTGCAAAGACATTCTCCAGTTCTAAGGATATTAGATATCTTATTTTTCACATAGCAAAGAACCTTATAACTGAAAGATTAAGCAGATTTGTCAAAATTTATAGCTTGGTCATAAAACTTGCAATTAAAGTGACTAGATTCCTAGCATCTCTTGTTGTTGCTTTAATGAAAATTAAACAAGGGTTATTTAACGTTTGGTACCCAGCAAATGTCCAACACCTAGCTTTGGTACCCAATATTTAAAATATTAAGGGTTGGTACCTTGACCTGCCGTCGACTGTTGAAGTCAACATTTGACTAATCTTTATTTTGTTTTTACTATTTCTATTAAAGTATTATCTAATTTTATGAATTTACCCTTAAAACCATTATATTCTACCCATCTCCTGCTCCGTTGTTTATTTTCTTACTCGATCTTCTCAATCCCCTACTGACCATTTTACCTGGATCATCCCACAATTTGTTTAGAATCTGAAATAGAAAAGACCCAACATTTCGTGTCTTTCTCAATATTTTAACCACTTTTAATCTTCTTCAACATCCATCGCTTATCATCACCATCAATGCCGGACCCCGTGCACTAGAATCAGTCGCAAAGAAGAAAGTTCAGTTGGAACTTTCAAACAAACATGTTATGGGCAAATAATTTTTGATGGGGGACGAAATCCCATCAGTACATCACCATTTCACTAAAACCAATTCTAATCATACACAATCAAATCAACATTATCATTAGTACATCATTATTTATTTGGAACCAATTTGAATCATACATAACCAAATCCACATTACCATCAATATATCACCATTTCCTTCTATGTCTCTGCCTCTTTTATTAATCCTTTCTTCTGCTACTTTCTTTAATGTTTCTATTGATCCAGCTGTTATAGAATCTAGCTAGGGTGCCTGCTGAATTTGATTTCCCTTAAATAAATCTTTGTAGAAGAAGCGGAATTTGGGGTTTTTTCATTATTGAATGGTTTTTCTAGGAAATTTGGATAAGGAGCAGTATGGGATTTACTTTGATACCCTACTTTGATTTCCTAACAATACCGTGGATTCGTGGAACTTCATCTTACTATATCTTCTCCTCTTGATGAAGAAGAACCAGTCTTCTTATTTCTTCTGAATTTGGATTAAAGGGGATGGAAAAAACATTTCTCTACTCCAACCAAAACACCCGGTTTAACCTTTTTTTTTTTCCTTAGGATTTTTTCTTAAAAGTCAGTGTTTCCGTTGTCTTTGCATCAATGGCGGTGTGAGAGTGACCAAAAGATGGGAGAGGAGAAATCTGGAAATCTAGGGTTTTTATTAGGGATAATTCTGGTAACTTTATATATATTTTGAATAAAAATTTGTAAAAATAAAAAAATATCTGGTCAATCGTTGATTTCAACAGTCAACGGCAAGTCAAGGTACCAACCCTTAATATTTTAATTATTGGGTACCAAAGCTAGGTGTTGGACATTTGCTGGGTACCAAACGTTAAATAACCCATTAAACAATCATCTACAAAGAACAAATGTGAAATAGAAGGACAGTTCTTATTATCTTTAAATCCATGAATGAGATTATTTTGTTCTGCTTGTATTAAACTCCTAGAAAGAGATTCCATATATAAGATAAAACAGATATGGAGATAAGAGGTCTCCCTGTCTAAGACCCCTTTGTGGCATATAAACTTCACATGGAGAACCATTAAGCAAAATGGATGTAGAAACTATAGTAATGCACTGTTGAATCATACAACACTAAGCATCAGAGAAACCTAATTTCTTGAGACTAGCAATAAGGAAACTTTATTTTACTCTGTCAAAAGCTTTTGACATGTCCAATTTAATAGCAACATAACCATCCTTATCTTTAGTTTTTTTCATGCTATAAATATGTTCATGAGCAATAATGATGTTATCATGAATCATTCTACCAGATCAGAAAGCAATTTGGGCTGGAGAAATGATTTTATACAAAACATTCTTTAGTCTAGAAGCAAGTAATTTAGATACTATTTTGTAAGATACATTGCAAAGACTAATAGGTATGAAATCCATAACACTCTTAGGAAAATTATGCTTAGGTATGAGAATAGTAAAGTTATGATTAAGGTGTTTCAAAAGATGGTGAGAGTGAAAGAAAGCTTGCACCATTTTAACTACATCAGGGCCAACAGTTTCCCACATGGGTTGATAAAAACCTGGTGGAAATCCATCTGGTCCTGGTGTTGTCCATGGTTTCATTTCAAAAACCACATTTTTAACTTCATCAGTAGTAGGTAAACCAACCAACATTGCATTATCAGAATCATAAATATTAGCATGGGCATTATCAAAAAAAATAAATCAGGATTAGGAGGTGTATAAGTCTTACTCATAGAACTAAAATGCCTCAATAATTCACGTTCAATATCTTTCCTATCCTCAATCCAAATGCCTAAGTTATTCTAGAAAGATTATATTTGAGTTTTTTGTCTTTTATAATTGACATTTTGATGGAAATAGGCAGTATTCCTATCGTCTAAAAGTAAAGCATCATCCTTACCTTTTTGTCTCCAAAAGTCAGTTTTAATGGCATACCGGTATTTTAGCCTTTTGAGTGAGATCATTTACTCTGCTAGTATTATGGTGATTTGCATGTCTTGTAAGATCTGAAAGCTAAGACTCAAGATTAGCAATATGAGCATTAATATTACCAAAGTGATGGTAAGTCCAGTGTCAAAGACTATACTTTGTGTTTTTCAGGCAGTGAGTCAGCTGAAAAGCAACAAAACCATTAAGATTACATTTTTATTCATCCTTTATGAGTTCAGAGCAGCTAGCATCTCTAAAACAAGTCTTATTAAGTCTAAAAGGATTTTTGGTATTAGTCTCAAGTTTGCCGGTTAATAACATAATTAGACAGTGATCACTGCTAACAACAGTCAAGTGATACAAAACAACATTATGGTACCTATCTCTCCAATCCAAAGAAGTAAGAGCTCTGTCTAGTCTTTATAAGATCATCTCATCATCTTCTCTCCTATTTGTCCAAGCGAAAGGGTTCCCGATATACTGCATGTTAAGAAGATTTTTATTATTCACTAAAAGATTGTTGTCATCTATCTCAGATTGACTAGGAAGGTTGCCACCTTCCTTTTCATCTCTATGCAATATAAAATTTAAATCTCGAACTACAATCCAAGGATTATGTAAGCTAATCTAATATTTCTCAAGTGATCCCACTGCCTGCATTGATCTACATTATTAAGAGTACCATACATGCAGGTAACCGGAGAAGTGTCATTTTGACTATCAAGTTTAACTAAACAGTTTATCATGTTAAACTGTTTGTCAATAATTTGCAAATCGATATTTTCTTTCCAGAGAAGACAAAGACCACCTGACAACCCAATAGGATTGAAGAAAATGACTTTAGGATATTTGAATCTTGCAAGCAGCATTCTTTTTTCCTGATTTTTAGTTTCAGTCAAAAATATGATATCTGATTTTTGGGTTCTAATAAGCATATGAAGATGATTTATGGTGTCTTTGTTTCCAAAACCACAAACATTCCATGATAAGATTTTCGTGCTGATGAACATTTTTTTTTTTTATGAATGTAATAATGCAAAAAAATAGAGCGAGGAAGTTTGTAGGAATGAGAAAAATTAAAGCTACGAGCAAAACTAAAAAATGAAGAGAAAAATGCAAATATTTAAATATTTTGATGTTTGTAAAGTTTATAGAAATTCTAACACATGTCTAACTGATCCATTAGCTAGCAATTAAAATTGATTCTTCGTGAACCTCGAATTAAATACTCAATCTTGTATAAACAGATGCAAATCATTACCTAATCATTGAAGGATGAAATAAAAAACAACCGTGTATAAAAACCGGTTTGTCGTGGGAAAACGTGAACTGCTAATTAGGAGGTTGCCCTAGCTGACATAGACTGCTAATCTAACTGCTAGATAACACCCATAGGACTAAGCCTTAAGAGATTTTTCTATCGTGGGAAAGCCTACTGATTATTATTTATTTGATTTCATAACAATACAGAGATCACATGTTTCCAAACAAGAGTTCAAAATGTATCAACACGAACAAATGAATTGGATATAACACCCAATCTTGGTAGGTGTCGTAATATAATTATAAGTTGGGATATTTTGACTTTGGGTCACAAGACCACCGTTGACTGTCTTGACCGTTACATAAATCAATCTATTTCTAATTATTTTATAATTAGCTAACGCCGTTAAATACCAAAATAAAACATCCACATTTTGTTTCTCACAGTGAAGATCAAAATCTAAAAAGAAAAAAACCAGAGAAGTTTATGGTGAGATAAATGAATCTTGAATGATTCTTAACAGCATACTGGATGGGTCTTTGTTTCCTTAGCTTTGAGAAAGATAAAATAGGTGGTACCGTGGTGGTAAAAAATAGAGATCTTTTGTGGTAGTGAAACCAAGGAAGTGGTGATAGTTTCAAAACCAAATTAAATTTGTAATTTCGGACACATTCAATTCATTTTCAGTTTCTATCGTTCCCATCATTTACTCTCGCACCCACTCACTCTCGAAAATCAACCTGCACCTGAGTATTAATCAACTATCCGTTGTAGAGAATTGATTACTAGCCGTTATCTTCTCTCTCTGATAATCAACAGACCACGATCTACAAAAAGAAACTGAAAATCAACCGTATAAATTAGGTTTCATCAGAAAACCTAACCGATTTCACTTTCGTTTCATCATCAACGTTCCATCATCAAAAACCTAATTGAACGATTTGAAGATTGCAAAATTGAACAGGTAAAACCTAATTTTTGATGTCAGATTTAATTGATGCATGTATGTTTTGGTCTTGATTTTGTTAATGTAATGATTATATGTTTGTATTTGACAGATTATTACACTGCGATTTACTGATTAGGTTTGATTTTGGTCTTGTTTAGTTAGTTCTGAGTTTTGGTTAGTGTTCTTGGAAGGAAATGATTTCTCGTCAAATCTGAGTATTTTGTGTGTGACTAAAACAAGCATAATTTGGAGATTTTGAATGTTTGCTAGTTATGTTGATATTTCTCTTCAAACTTTTGGTATTATTTTGCTCAGATGCAAATTTGTTCAACTGGTAAATGTTTGAAAAATGTGACTCTGGAGGTTTGGTTGGTATATATATTTTTGTTCAATTTAGGGGATCAACAACAGTAGTTGACCCAAATAAAAATTGGATCAACAGTAGGAGTTGATCCAATTTAGGGGATAAACAATACAAGTTGATCCATTGAATGAAATTTTGTTCTACTGTTAATGTGTTTCTGAATGATTTTTAGATATTTTTGTATCAACAGTTGTAGTTGATCCAAATGAAAGGGATCAACAATAGAAGTTGATCCAATTTAGGGATAAACAACTGCAGTTGATCCAAATAAAAATAGGATAAACAATAGAAGTTGATCCATTGTATGCAAATTTGTTCTACTGTTAATTTATTTCTGAATGTTTTTTAGATATTTTTGTATCAATAACAGTAGTTGATCCAAATAAAAAAAGGGATCAACAGTACAAGTTGATCCAATTTAGGGGATAAACAAGAGTAGTTGATCCATAAAACTGAAATGGTTGCTAGTTATGTAGTTTTTTACTATGAAAATATGAATGCTAACTATAATAATTGTTGAACTCAGTTTGAGAAAACATAATGCATACGCGATCACCAAGGATAAAAAAGCAGAATCAAGATGAAAAGGTCACGCAAGAGATTAAGCAAGCTAAAGAACCAAAACAAAATGTGAAAACCAAGAAGAAAATTGAAGAAGAGCCAACAAGAAAGATAAAGAACAAGAATACAAATGAAGAACAACAACGAAAGGTGAAACAAAAGAAGAAAGCTGAGGAAGAACCAGAACAATCAGAATCAGAATCCAAAGAAGAAGAAGGGCAAGAAGAATCAGATGATCGAGAGTCGGAAGAAGAGGAAAAGGGTAAACCGAAGAAAGTCGTTAAAGGTAAAAACATAGATTGTAATATTTGTGCTGATATATATAACAATGTTGTTTAAAATATCGAAAACAAAATGTAAATGATTGAGCTTCATGTATGCAGGCGCGTCAAAGGCGAAAGCAAAGCCACAACAAAAGGTGAAAATCAAGAAGGAAATTGAGGAAGAACAAGAAGAATCAGAATCAAAATCCGAAGAAGAAGAAGAAGGGCAAGAAGAATCATATGATCAAGAGTCGGAAGAAGAGAAAGATAAATCTGAAAAATAAGCAGAAAAGGGCAAATCGAAGAAAGTCGTAAAAGGTAAAAAAATAGATTGTAATATTTTTTACAACAACAGGCCGAAAGCAAAATGATATAACAAAATGATATGTGTGCAGGTATATCTAACTATGTTGTTTGAAATATTGAATACAAAATGATTGAGCTTCTTGTATGTAGGAGGGTCAAGGCCGAAAGCAAAACCACAACAAAAGGTGAAAAACAAGAAGGTAGTTGAGGAAGAATCAGAAGAATCGGAATCAGAATCTGATGAAGAAGAGCAACAAAAATCAGATGAAGAGAATCAAGAATCAGACGAAGAGGAGGTAGCAGAAGAGAGCAAACCAGAGCCAGAGCTCAAAGGTAAAAACATTGACTCTTTAATGAAATAATATGTGTAAACATTGACTCTTTAATGAAATAATAAGTGTAAGCAATCATAGTTTTGGATCAACAATCACAGTTGATCCAATAAATCTGTGTAAGCAATCATAGTTTTGGATCAACAATCACAGTTGATCCAATAAATATGTGTAATCAATCATAGTTTTGGATCAACAGTCATAGTTGATCCAATAAATCCGTGTAAAATATCACATTTGATCCAATAAGAGGTAGTTAAAGCATGAACTGTGATTACACATATTTATACGTCGCACCTCACTCGGGGGCTACGCCCCCTCGTGAAAATATATTATGGGTAGAATGTGAGAAAACAAAAGATTATTGTCAAAAATGAAAATGAAAATGATTTGAGTTTCATGTAAGCAGGCAAGTCAAGAGCCAAATAAAAGAAATTCAAAGCAGGTCTCCAACCATTGGTTTAAATGGGGAATTTTCTATGCAAACTGTTTGAAGTAGAAGGTGCAAATGATGAGCAGAAACTGAGGCTTGCACAAGCACTGAAGGAATCTCCTTTCTGGGACTTAATCATCCCATTCTACGTAATAGACATAACTGAAATTATGAGTGATAACTGGTTGAAGAAGATTAATCTTGCAATGCAGCTGCTGATGGGTGCATTTAATAAAGAAACCAGAAAGTTCAAATTTGGAGAATCCAAAGAGTGATCTCTGGAAGCAAGAGATTTCGCTTTGATATTCAAGATGAGAAGACTGATAGAGAGTGAAGAATTGAAGCAGCAACTGCAACCGAAGAAAGGACTTGACTACAACGAATTCTTAAATAAAAAGTTCAGACCAGATAGACCAGCAGATTGTCCAGATCCAATATTGAAGAATGAGGTTGTAAGCAAACTAAAAAGGGCAGCAGAACATGAGTCTGATCCGGTGCATTTTGTGAGACTTTTCGCTATGTGGTTATGTACGGTTTTCTTATTCCCAAATGTTGGAATGACAAGCTTCCCAAAGAAATTGTTGCCTCATATCTTACTGATGGACAAAGTGTCATGGCCGGATCACGTTGTGGAACATTTGATTTCAAACTTGGGAAAAAAGAAAGACAAACAATTAACTATCGCTGGCTGCACAACTCTCCTTGTGGTAAGAAAAAATGTTAATTTTGCGAAAGTAAAATGTTGTAGAGAGTGAAATGCATATAATTGGATAAAACTAACCTTGTTCTTTATATTATGCAGTGTTGGTTCTACGAATATACCAATAAGTACATCGACAAAAGGAAGAATTTTTAAAATGCAACTCCGAGATTCCTACGATGGGACCAGCACAATTTGTGCAAGAAGCGTGTAAGTGATTTTGGCAACAAAGTCAAAAAGAAGGAAATCGATATGACTTGGTTCGACCGTCAGGTATTTTTGTTTTACTATATTTATCTATAATATAATAAATGTACCACTTTTTTTGTGGATCAACAATGGAAGTTGATCCAAGTGAATGGGTCAACAACCAATGTTGATCCAGTTTTAGTATCACTTTTCTGTGGATCAACAATGGAAGTTGATCCATGTGAATGGGATCAACAAACTCACATGGATCAACAAACATTGTTGATCCAGTTTTAGCATCAGTTTTCTGTGGATCAACAATGGAAGTTGATCCATGTGAATGGGATCAACAACCAATGTTGATCCAGTTTTAGTGTCTAAAACTATTTTGTTTTGTGTTGATCATGCTTTGCAGTTTCATCAAGACTTTGTTGATCCAGTGTCTCCGGAGGAGAACTATTTAATTGACCTATCGGCACCTGCAAGAGAACTGGAAGAAGAGAGGCATAAGATAAAGGAACTAGAGGAAGAAAACATCCTTCTTGATTGTGATAAGCATGAGATTCATTACACGGGGAAGGCTCAAATTAAAATGTTTGTCCACAACACAATATTCTTGAGAGAGCTGTATGAGAGGAACAAGGACAAACTAAAGTTGCAAGCTGGAGAACCGGAGCGACTTGCTGATATTGACAAGAACATAAAGGAATGGCAGGAAGAGGAAAGGATTTTTCAGGAATCACTGAATAGGAATAAACCAGTGTATACAGGGAAGGAATTTGAAGGTTTGGAGTTGGAAGATTTGTTCACACAGCAGCAACAACGAGGAGAATCATCTGTAAAAGGAAATCAAGATGAAATGAACTCTGCGGCGAATGATCAACCAACAGATGGGAATGAAACGAGAGTAAACATGGAAGTTGAAGATTCTGTGGCTGTGAACAATGAAGACACTCAAGAAATGAACGATTCGTTGGGAACTGAAGATGTAACTCAAAGTACTTTGGGAACTCAAAGTACTTTGAGAACTCAAAGTACTTTGGGAACTCAAGACACTTTTGGAACTCAAGATAAGTTTTTTCAGAAGGGTTTTGAAAGTGTAATGAAGTTTCCGGAAAAACCAACAAGTAGTAAATATGAGGTGAGTTGGAAGAAAGGCTTTCATGCAGCAAGAGAACTAAGGAAAGCTGATAACTTAGAGCTCAATAATGTGGTCGAAAACGTTGCAGAGCTCGATTCAACGGTCGAAAACATTGCAATATCTGCTGGAATAGTAGAAGAGAAAGGTGGCATACAAATGGAAGAGAAGAGTCTGTCTGTTGAGAAGAAGAATGATGCATGCCAATGGTTCTGTTTGACACTCCTCCACTTTCAACAATAAAACCTGATGAAATTTCTGGGTATGTGCATACAGGTACCACACCGAGTTTCGGTGCAATAATGAGTGAGGTAGATCGTAAGGCAACATAAGAAACACAAGAGGTTGAAGAGCAAACTGAAGAGGTTGACAATACATCAGGAGCTGCAATACGCGCAGGGTTAAAGCAACTGTATAATTTGGATGCAGTTGAGGAGCAAACTGAAGAGGAAACCGAATCAGAGGAACAATCCGATGATACAAAAGCATCAGAAAAATAGCAGGTCAGTTCTCTTGTGAAACGGGTTAATAAGGGAGAAAGGCCAAAGAGAAAGACGTATAAACTTCGAAGTCAAACACCTCCTGCTAAGCGTAAAAGGGGACAAAGGAAAGGTGGAAAAGGAAAAAAGAAGCAAGAGGAGAAGCAAATAGAAATAATTGACGTCAACAGTCAAATTGACCTCACACCGGCGGAACCCAAAAAACTGATGAAGCCAACAAAACTAAAACTGTGGAAAAAATGCAATCAGAGCGAAAAAGATCTCATCCACCATTCTTTGATAATGCAACTGAATGGTATGTAATTCACCTCAGATCACATAGTTTTTTTTTTGGGTTATGCTAGCTCTTTTTAATACGATATTCGTTTGTTGTTTATTTTGTTGATGAAAATGCAGCGAGAAATCTTACAGTTTTTATTTCTGCAATCATGATTTGGAAATAATCATCAATGGGAAGTACATATAGTGTCTACTGAATAATCAAAACATTCACGGTGAGATTGTTGATTACTACTGATGAGTGCCAAATAGTGCATATTTATACACCTTTTTATTGGCATTTTACTCATCTTTTGCGCTTAGAAATCAGATATTATCCCAGATTCTGTGTTTTCTTTGTGTTCAAGAATAAATATTTGTATTAATTAATTTTGTGTTTTTAGGTAATAAATAAAGTCCGGAGAAACTGAGGAGCTAAAGAGCGAAGAATTGGAGTCAAACATCTATGGAGCAGAGATAGCCAAAGCCCGCGCGCAAATCGATTGCAACCCAACAAGGAAGACATGGGCTAGAGCTACCCACGACCGGATCCGAACCCGTTCATCCCGAGCCGTTCGGATCGCGTCTAGCTACATCCTACGGTCGCTCCATCGTTCACATCATGTTTTGATACTCCCGCTCCACAAACAAATCGCCTCGGTTCCCCCTCGACCGTTCGGATCTTCTCCGGCTAGATCCTACGCTCGCCGATGCCTTCTCATCGACATCTCGCCGCACTCCTTCACAACAAAATTATCTAACCCTATACCCTAGTCGACCTTACCCATTTCCCTTCCATCTTCTCTTTCTTCCTCTCCCGTCACTCTCACAGAAAGCGAGCTCTACTCCTCCACCTTCTTCACCCATACCACCACCAGAGCCACCTATACCACCAACTCCATCATCTCCTGACACCAGCCACCTTCGCCATCCCCTCCCAACTACTTTCTAGCTCTGTCTTAGCTTCTTCCTTAGGAGCTAAGTAAGAGATAGAAAGGGTTAGGTTAGGGTTAGGGTTCACAGTTGGAAGAGAAGAAGCAAACATCAATCAACAGCCGCACAAGCAAGGGAGAACAGCAATTCAGAGGCTATCAGAGTATGGGTTGCATTCAATTTCTATTTTAAATATAAATTAGGGTTTGTAGTTTTGGGTAATTTCTGGCATGTATAAATAGAGTTGTGAGGTTGTGTAGAAACTCATGCCTGGGCTAGCCAGAGCGTCAATTAGCTTTACTTGTGTTTAATTTGTATTTCTTGTTATTAAATCATGTTCTAAGTAATTAACTAGGGTGTTGTTGAAACCCCTAATCTTATGTCAAGTAGTTAGCCTTTGGATTTATTTGTGCAGCTCTATAACATGATTAGGATTAGTAGTTAATTGTAAGCTTTTGACCATGTGATGGAGTGTACTGTAAGAAGACACTCCATACTAGGGGGGAGATAGTGAATCAGTTGATGGATATCCACCTGAGACCTTCATGTGAAGGCTCAAGAGCATAACCATAGGAAAATTGCTTTAGCATAAGGTTGGAGGGTGAATGCAATCACCCTAGTGCCCTTCAATTTGTCATAATCTGTTTTGCTCTTTAGTTTAGAGTCACAGCTAAATCTCAGTCGCATCGACACTCAAACTTTTATGTTACATACTCACTTGAATTCAGTTAGCAAGCCTTGATCAACATAAGCACCACAAGTCCTTGTGGGATCGACCCGTACTTGCCGCGTCTCCGATAGACGCCGTGCACTTGCGGTTTAGACATAGTCGTAGGATAAAGCATCTTTAAAATCCTACCAACTACATCAACATGCTGAAATCAAAGATGGAATCGCCGCATAAACCAGATTAAAAGAACCACGTCATTCTCTCAACAAATGATTATGTAAGTAACAGAAAAATCTTGGTTTGTTCAAATGCATCGTCCAATTGATAATGTAGCTTTTGTTTATAATGTAGATGATCCATAATATGGCAAAACTAATATATTTGAAAAAATATTGATACAGCCGATATTGGGGATCGCAATAGGCAAGAAAAATATGGCAAAGGTAGAGAGATGTGGGATTCTGGAAAACCTGAGGAACAGTTACACAAGGAATGTTGAAGACACATACCTCATTATACCAATGTGCTTGACTGACAAGGACGGTGTTGGATACCATTGGGTGGTTCTGGCGTTGGTAAAAGGAAAATGGATAGTGTACAACTCTGCAAGGCGCAACGCGGCTTACAATTGGCAATATCTTGTGATGATAGTACCACTGACTAAATGGTTGAATGAAATGTGCCACAAAGATCCAGATACAGGTGGTGATATCGAGACAAGCTTTTCACATTGCACTGTACCAGCACAGGATGGATGCGACTGTGCATTGCACACTTGCATGTACATGAAGAATTTGGTGAAGCGTGGAAACTGTGAACACCTCTCTGAAATCACTAACTTAGATGAAAAGTTGAACAAGAAGAGAGTGAAGATTGCAGCAAGAATCTTGGCAGAATTGGGTTCATGGAAGAAACCGGAACAACTTCCTGATTCAGCTACTGACTCTATTCAAGAAATAATCCAATTGCAAGACTCAGTTGAACCAGTAGTTGAAGAATTAGCTGAACCATTAGAATGAGCTTGATGTCATAGTTTGTTCATGGTCTGTAAAGAAAATCTAACTGTATTTTTTAAAAATACTTATCTTAGTAAGTAAATCTTATTGTAGGTCTGATTGAATTATTATGAACCATTATGAATGAATTATTATGGATGTATTTGTTGTCTGATTATTAATGAATGTTACAGGTATGTATAGCTTGAGGAGTTTACTAGCAAATACAGATAAAACCATGCATTTTTTTTGTTTGTTTTGTGTGTCAACAACCATTGTTGATCCAATTAAGTTGGATCAACAACCATTGTTGATACAATTAAGTTGGTCTGATTATGAATGAATGTTACAGGTATGTATAGCTTGAGTAGTTTACTAGCAAATACAGATAGGACCATGCAAATTTTCTCTTTGTTTTGTATGTCAACAACCATTGTTGATCCAAATAAGTTGGATCAACAACCATTGTTGATCCAGATAGGTTGGATCAACAACCATTGTTGATCCAAAATAAGTTGGAACCTAGGAACAATGTTTCCACACAATAGTGTCAACACCCTGTAAAAATCAAACAATAAAATTCATAACAACAGATAACAATGCAAGTGTCATTAAATTCATAACAAGTGCAAACCAAAAAACAAAAATAAACACCCAACTAGTAAGAAAACTAAAAAAAGTTGTTCAGAATACGAAAACACCACAAAAAATTCAGAACAACATCCTCTTCAAGAAGTTGATCATCTTGGAATGAGACTCCTTGCGAAACATTGGTGCATAATGAGCCAAAGGAGGTCTGCGACATGTTCGAAGGTTGTGAAAGGTGAGCATCCCACATTGGCCACACTTCCTCTTCTTGCGCACCTTTTCACGAGAACCCATGTACCTAACACCTTTAGGCCTTCCAGCTTGTTCTCGACCACCATTGGGAGGCAAAATATACCCCTTTTCATTAATTCCAGGTGGCTTCTCAGAGTCGGGAATAGGATATATGGGTCGAGAGTACAACCTTCTATAGTAGTCAGAAGTATAGTAAGGGCTAATGTAGTTGTACGGTTCATCATTTCCAATCTGCAACATTGCTTTCATTGCATGAATACAAGGAAAGCTATGTTTGTGCCACCATTTGCAGCTGCAAGTTCTAGAATCCAAGTCGACAGTATGCTTCCCTGTTGGAGAAATGATCTCAAATACCTTCTCACTTGCTCTCCGAAACTTGTATGAACGGCAGTCGTTTATCCTCTTGTTAAACCTTGCTTGCATACGAGGAGTGAGCCTTGTAGTCCACTTATTAGACTCCACTAACCTCTTGTAATTCTGCTCCATTACCTTAGCACGAATGACATCGACAAGCTCAAGTGCTGGAAGCGGCTTATCATGCTTAATGACGTTGTTAAAACTCTCAGCAATATTAAATGTGTTCTCACACCACCTTTCTCCTAGAAATGCATGAGCATCCCAATTCTCGAATGGAATCTTCATCATCCAAGCAACCACTGAATCCAACTTTAGATTACTCATACTCTTCGCAGCAACATAAAAATTTTCCTTGTTAATGCAGTGTAGCACTCTTCGAATAACTTGACTGCAGTTGTCTGCTCTTGCCCTTTGGAACATGAATATTTCCTTTCATATGGTACAAACAGTAGGAATGGAAAGCCTTTGGGAAGACTACATGCACATGCTTCAAAAGGCCGATTCCACGATCTGATATGATGGTCAGTGGACGATCTTCACGAATAATACCCTTCAAATTGGTTAAGAACCATTCCCAACTCTCACAATTTTCACTTTCTACAATTCCAAATGCAACTGGATAGATCCCTACAAAAACCAAAAAATAAAAATAAGTGACCAAAAACAAAAATAAGTGAACAGTAACTAGTGTCATCAAACAAAGTTGATCCATTTCAGTTGGATCAACAGTAGAAGTTGATCCATTTTAGTTGGATCAACAATGACAGTTGATCCAATAAATCTGTGTAAGCAATCATAGTTTTGGATCAACAGTCACAGTTGATCCAATAAATAAGAGGTAGTTAAAGCATGAATTTCAATTCAAACCAAAAAGAAAGCAGTCTAAACTAACCTAAGCTACATATAGTATTACGTCGCACCTAAAATAAAAGCTACATTTATCAAGAAAATGAATGCATAATAATGGATCAACAGTAAGAAGTTTAAACATTCATGGATACAAAATGAAAAAAAGTAAAAGGTTAAAAATCACACCTTGGTTACCAGTTTTGCTGCAAGCAACCATAAGACCACCTTTGAACTTCCCAGTGAGAAAGGTACAATCGATAAATAGCATCGGACGGCAGTAATTGTTGAAACCAGTTATAGAAGCTTCAAAAGCCACGAAAAACCTTTTGAACCGACGCGTCCCATTATCATACTCAAAATTCACGACGCTTCCAGGATTGTAATGTTCAATGGCATCTTTATACCAAACAAAATCTGAATAAGACTTGATGTCATCACCCCAAAGAAATCGCTTGGTGAATTGTAAACCGTGGTATGCCTGACTATACGTGAGGTCAACTCCATATTCCATTCGGAGTAAATCTATAACATCAGAAGCAGTATTCTTCTTCTTAGATTCTAGTAAATCATCTTCCAATATATCCTTCATAAACGATTTTCTCATCCTAACTTTTGATGGGTCTGAACAAGCTAAACTACATGAATGCTCTCCAATATATTTCTTGCATTGAAATACACCTTTTGTATTGGCGAGGAGGGAGGCGTGAAACCTCAAGTGACAATTTTCCTTCTTTTTGAACTTGCACTCCACAGTGTATCGTACAAGGTCACTCTTCTTGAATTTGTATTTGCAACCACTACATATTTCATACTTAGTAACAGAATCCTTAACTTCTTTAATACTACCTTCAAACAACTGCCCTACTCCAGTTAAGATGTTGACCCAAGCATCAGACTTCTTTGGGACCTTTTTAATCAAACACGCATCATCAGTGACATCTTCCACTACAACTACCTCATCGCTTGAAATACAACTTGATGATGACGAAGAAGCAAGAGCAGGAGCAGAAGAAGATGATGAAGAAATAGAATCAACACGAGTCCGTAACTGGATTTCAAACTTCACCAAGTCAATCCCTTGTGAGGTGCAGTAATGAATGAAAAACCTCAAGTCCAAATCGTGATTGATGACATTTGAGATCCCTTCTACAGTGTAACCAAAAAGAATGAGGTCTTCAGGAACATAAGGCCACTTTTGTTTCACCACACTTATCATTTCCTTGACAGTAGTTGATCCTGAAACAGGATGCGAGACGGTCTGATTGCAAAATTTGAACTCTGCAACAACCATCTTTAGCCTGCAACAAACAAATAACAGATAGTGGTATTCAGAAAATATGGATCAACAATCATAGTTGATCCAATAAATATGGATCAACAATCATAGTTTTGGATCAACAATCACGGTTGCTCAAATAAATATGAATCAACAATCACAGTTTTGGATCAACAATCATAGTTGATCCAATAAATATGGATCAACAATCATAGTTTTGGATCAACAATCATGGTTGCTCAAATAAATATGAATCAACAATCACAGTTTTGGATCAACAATCACAGTTGATCCAATAAATCTGTGTAAGCAATCATATTTTTGGATCAACAATCACAGTTGATCCAATAAATATGTAAACAATCACAGTTGATCCAATAAATCTGTGTAAAAATATCACAGTTGACCTAACAAGAGGCAGTTAAAGCATGAATTTCAATGCAAACAAAAAAAAGCAGTCTAAACCTCCCTAAGCTACATATAGTATTACGTCGCACCTCACTCGGGGGCTACGCCCCCTCGTGAAAGTTAAATTCAATGTAGAATGTGAGAAACCTAAAATAAAAGCTACATTATCAACAAAATGAATGCATAATCATTAATTGCAATCTATCGAAGAAATAAAAACACAAAATACAAATATTTTGTGTTTAGAAATTTGGATCAACAACAACAGTTGACACAAATAAACTAAAAATCATCTCAGTTTTTGTATCAACAGTCAAGGTTGATCCAAAATAATATCAACATCTCATCAAAAACATAATCAGTAGTGTCTAAATTTCATGACAAACAAGATTCTTCAACATTTCAGCATAAACATAAAACCAAAATTGGTGAGCAGATCTAAGAAAAAAAAATAATAAATAACAAATCAAAACGTACCTGTTTAAGAGATGAATAAGGATCTCGAATTCAAACTATATCAATATCACCCAATCAATCTAACATAATAATCACGAAATCAATCTTCCACATAAACCACGATCTCTGCAACATCAACAAAAAACTGAAATCAAAAAAATAAGGAAATATACATCTATGAAACGGACATGCAATCATCAAAAACAACTTTATTAATCTTCAAATAAACATCAACATTACCAATTTGTTTCAGGAAAACAGATCTATTGGTTTCTGTTGATTAATAATAATTGAAAAACTGGCTGAAAATCTCTGATTATGTTGATTCTGTTGATTCACAGGAAAACAAAGATGAAGAATATGAAGTTGTAGAAGAAGAATTCCAATATCTGTTAGCTCTCGTCGATTCACAGAAAAAAATTTCAATTTTTTTCACGAATTCAGCTCTCGTCTGCAGCTGAAACTCTCTCTCTCTCTCTTTCCGTTTTGATTCCGTTTATAACTGAAATTTGGTTTTGTAATTGAATATATAGTGGGGGTATATTTGGAAGTCCATAATTTGGTATTGGGCCCCTGATGGGCTTGTACAAGGAGAGGGACATATTTATTATGTGATAAGGATATTTGTATAGCCCATCAAAAGTAGGGACAAATATTCAATTATCTCTGGATAAAGATCCGGTGGGTATGGTTAGTAAAACTAGGAGATTGTTAGGGTTAGTTTAGTCACTTTGGGATATAACAACGGTCAAAACGGACAACGATGGTCCTGTGACCCAAACTCTAATTAAAATTTTGTGATGACCCAATCGCAACTCTGGTCACTTTTATGTGACCCAAAGTCAAAATATCCCTTATAAGTTTGGGTTTTTATTGAATTTGCTTAGAGGATATCTCGGTCACGTAATTGAATCCTTCCGAGCCATTGACATATCGAGTATCGACTAGATTCAAAGAAAGAAAAAAAAATGGTTTTCCCTATTTCCCATCCTCATTTTTCCTATTTCCCATCTCCCTAACAATTTTTAAAATTAGTCTACTTTTCAAATTTGCTTTCTCCTATTTAGCACCTACAAAAGTCAAATTAAGTATGACCGTAACTAGTAACACTTTTGTTTGTTTTCTTCTTCCTTATCGATCACAAAAACAAAAAAGGAAAAAAATCATAAAAAAACAATGTTATAAACCCTACCTGGGGATTTTATTTGATTATTATAGCACATCTATACGTGTTAATCGATTAGTCGGTAAATCATTATTATAGAAGATTCCATTATAAAAAATCCAAGGAAAAACATCAAACCCTATTAATCGGTACATCCAAGAAAAGTTGCAGCAATGAGAATGGGACAACCAATTGTCCCCCCTCCAGTTACACTGTAATGGTTATATGATACAGTGGGGCTGACATTGATTAGTTCATGAACCATTCATACTTCTAAAGTTCTAAACGAATGTACATGAGTAGGATAAAATTCCCGGTAAGGGTGATCAAGATCAAACCGATTCATGAATGATAATTAAGTTAAATATGCCATCCATTAATATCCATAGCACAAGACACCCATGATTAACCCTATAATGATATGATTAGTTAGTTAATCATATTCGATCTGCTAGCTAACAGTCCTTGTGTATCCTCTCTACAGATCTATGAGCCCAAGTGTCTTAAATAAACTCTTGTGTATACCAGCATGATGCTTAATTTGGTTACCATCAAATATATGGCCTGCTACCATTGTTGAATCACTGTCGATACAGGCTGTGGAGGTGGGGAAGAAGATTTAGTGGCCGGTGGTGGATATGGTAACTTGTCCGTCAATCGGGTTTTTTTTTAGTTGTTGGGTGATTTCATTGTTATGTGTAAATAAAAAGTCAAGAGATGGTATTTAGGATACATTAAAATTAATATGGGTGGGTACATAGGATTATTGGGGATAGGATTTTAGGTGGATGGGAAATAGGATTACTTCCCCGAACGTAAAACCCACACTCACATCAAGTGGCCGCCGACAATTTGAGATGGCCAAAGCCGAGGATAGCCGACACCCCGAAAATAAAAACATTTACCTTTGAATAAGTGCTTCCATTAATCAGGTAAAAAATGATAAAGTACATATATTTTTATGAAAATGAAACAGATAACTTAAGAGTACCATGAGAGAAGATGCCCTGCATATCAATCTCGCCAATATGTTAATCCTACGTCTCCGAGCATAACTAAAAAGATCATCATCACCCATCTTAGATAATTAAGAGACAAGGTGCAAGTACGTACTGTAAAATTTACTTATTAAACAAAACTAATAAACCACGTACTCCACGATTCCTGCGGCATCACCATTGTATACCGCCGCACCACTATAAGCACCATTCCAAAGTTTTGGATAAGATGGTATCTCATGGGGAATGATTGTGTATCTACAATATGCCGTGCCAGAACATTCTCGTATAACAAAGAAACTTTATAATTGAATGTTATCATTGAAATAATATTAATACAAAGACAAGAAACAAAGATAACTAATAGTACAGACAATTTTGTGTATGCCATAGCATCAATAACTTTCTTTATCAGAGGCAGAGGCAAATAATGTCGAGATGTATCTCCCGTAATACCCCATAAGAACATAATCATCTATAATATAGCATCTCACCAATTAAATAATAATAATACACAAAACAATTGAAATCAAAGTCTCAATATCTAAAGCATTTCACCACTTAAAAGCCCGTAAGTGGTAAGAGAACCTTGGCTCATCAAGAATGCTCCATGGGGCACGTTGAACTTCAATTGCTTTGGTTATAAAATTGAACCGACAGTTGGCTAAAAGTCCGCATAAATTTGACACTAAATAAGCGACACTTCATCGTCGTGTCTGTAGAAACACAATTTGTAATGTACTTAAAATTTTCATTTTTAAAAATTCAATGAAGTTCTCAAGAAAAATTAACGTCATAAAGATTAGAAAGTAACATGCAACCCATGAAGAGCCCCATATACAACTTGTGCTCGCATTATTGAAGAATTAGTGATGCTATAATTATCCATGGCTTAAGTATTAAATAATCATAGTGAAGTAAAAGTTAGTTCAAACACATGTAAATCATAAACCGAATCTCCATTTGAAGGTGGTCTTTGACTTTGAGATTTGAGAGTCATTAGACAGACAGATTTGACAGTGACCATGATCCCGCGGCCTAATCATCCGGACGCTATGACTTGGACTCGCTACGAAAGACTCACCGTATGATACACGAAATCAAGTTCAATTATACACGGAATCACACTTCGATGTTTGGTCATATAAAGGACTCCTGCCTTATATGATACATGGACACTTTATATACCTTCGAAATCTATCACTTTATCTAAGCTCCGCTTTTCTCACTTTATCGCCACCTTGCTCCCGCTTCAGCTTTTTCAACGATTAGCAGACATTAATGATATGTCGCACAATCATGACTATCTCAACCTTGAAACGCCTCGAGAGAGACGTGGAAAACTATGAGAGTATAATGATCAATCAGATTGGGTTTTTGCTTGGACGGTCGAGAAACCATATTTATCTTACAAAACAAACTTTAAACCGATGGAAAGAAAAAGAAATTAAACTCTTGGATTTTTTATGAGCTAGAACGGTCGGCGAGAAAAAGGTAATGATCTAATTTTTTTTATTTTTCTTATTGTTAATTTGTTGCCCTCTTTAATCAAGTTTCCAAAGGTAATCAGACAGATAATCGAGATTTTTTTTATTTATTAGGACATCTTATTACCGATTTCACTTGGTATCTTTACCAATTCAACGCTTTGATAATTAAGATTTTAAACTTTATATCTTCTTATAGGAATTTTTTGTTGTCTCTATAGTTTCCAAATTTTTTTTTCTTAATCCAGATAAGTTTCGTTTTGTTATTCCAGCTTGAGGAGGACACTACAAGATGGAGTATGGAGGGCTACATGACATGATCTATCTATCTATCTATATATATATATATATATCTTTCTCGACTTTTGATGTTACTACTTTTTATTTTTCTAGTTTTTCCATGATTAATTTTGTTGTCAGGTAGTGGTGAACTACGTATTTGAAGACAAAACCACCATTCATCTCGTGTAAATTTCAAGTGAATTCAATGGTTAGAAGCGGTTGTTCTCCTCTTAATTTTAGGTTTAGGGTTGTTATTAACCACTATATTATGTTATTGCTGGGTATATAAAATCTTGATGGTTTAATTTTAGTTGATTTTGAATGTATTTTTCTAAGTTTGATTTCATTCTCCTTTGATTAATACAAGTTTTCTCGCTGGAAATCAAGGACAAAAGAATTTCTCAAAAAAGTATACGAAAATAAAGTAAGCCAAGATATGATTGTCTATGGAAGCGTAAGGTGTTGATCTGGCTTGCACCTTGGTGGAACATCACAGTAATGAGGTATATAGTTTCTTGAAAAAAATTGGTTTCTAAACTTTAGAGTTTTTTTTTTTTGAGTTCTTGCTATCAATTATCAAACGATTAAATTTATTCGAGATTATTGTAGTTCACAAAATTGTTCATCGCGGGGTTTTGTTTAGTCATAAATTTGGATTTTCGGTATTGTTTATTCGCTATGTATTTTAGTTCTCCCCACTAAATAAAATCTAAGGATATGGAAACTTCAAATCATGATTGATTAACTTCCATCAAACAAAGACGACAATAATCTATTTTGTCTAACAAGTCAGTTACTTTATGTAATTGGGTATGAAGGAGAATTAAGTTTTTTAAAATTGAGTTCAAAATGTAATGATGGATTTATGATTATTTGAGTTACCTGACACACTACCTTCCATAAATATATATAGAGAAGATGGCTTTCTTAAAACATCGGAAAAAAGGATTCCATAATTGGGATTCATTTCACGATTGTGCAATGTACAATGATTTGGGAACCCGATGTTCTTTTTTACAGTCGAAAACACGCAAAGAAAGATCTCAAGTTTAACATTACGGTAAGTTTGATCACCACTAAATGTTATTTTACACCTTTGATTTGAAGAAAGATGCTGTTAAAAAAATTTGACTACAAAGAACATCATAGAGGCACAGGTATAACTAATTAGATTGAGAGAGAAAATTTACTCATTTATCGTATTTTTTATTGATACAAACAGTCCACAAATATTTCATGTTTTTGTCACAGATCCACCGATCCCCCGAGATGGTATATGTTAAACCCACATTAAATTAAAAAGCACGGGTGAGTTTAAACTCATTTTATGATTAAATAATGATCATATTTTACTTACCCCATGGGAGGTCGAGAGGCATGAGCAAATTACCTTGAAGAGACATCATTATAACTAGCTGGCAATGGTATGGCATGATTTTAACATTGAAAATGCTAACTTGCTACGGTTTGAATCGCACATGAGAAGATGAGAAGCTTTTCTTGACACCGCGCATTATTGCTTACGAGAATGATTTCCAAGTGGGACTCTTCCTACCATGCCAAGACTCGAGATATTATCACCGTAAAGATGATGTTTAGTGATCAAGGATTATAGATGATGTACAAACATATCCTATACCGTTGGCAATCCTATTTCTAGAAACTTCATGAGTTTTATAAAGTATTTTTCGTAATGGATTTGCTTTGTTCTCATTAAAACATGACACAAACAAGATATTTGCTCATAATATGAAAATATTTTTCAATTATTCAAAGTTAGGGATGTGATATCGAATAAGGAAGTAGTTGCGTGATAGAGGAAAAAAATCAGCAAAAAGATTAGTAGGTGTGGCAAGAAAGGCAAAAAAAATGCAAGAGTAGAGGAATTGCGGTAGATGACATTTCGACTATCCGCCTCTATTTTTGTCACTCTCCCGACATCCTTCTACTGATGATCAATCCCTCTTCTTAAATAAGGAAAGTGAGAGACCTAAAGATTTAAAACCGGTAAGTTTCACCATTTTTCTTCTTTTATTGGTTTGATAATCAGTTTCAACGAAATGTTTATATGTGTATATGTCTTGGGTAAACCTCATGTGGTATGTTCTCATAATTCATTTCGTTTGGTAAATTAAGGAAAAATCAATTTTTAGGCCATACTATTAAACATACATGACTTGGGGACATGGGCTGTCATTTCTAAAATTTTCATTGTAAATTTTATCGAAATTATTGGGGTTTAAAAGTGAGTGTGAAGGCCTCAATTTTCGTAGTAAATCACTGGTCTTATAAAATAAGGCAAGCGACTCAATTTTCACCTAACTATGGCAAGTAATCAAGAAAAAAAAATTTGTCGATGGTTTTGGATAACTCTAATCAATTTGGTAGTTTCTTTATACGTGCTAACTCTTTTTATATTTTGATTTGCCAACATCCATCAAAGCACAAAAAAAGAAGATACTTCCTGGAGAAAGAAATAACATGAAAACTAAGCAACTCACCGACGGTGATGGACATCATGGGAACAAACCAATACATGTATTTTTGCGTAAGATCAACATCCAAAATTACATGTCCCATCTATTAGGTTAAAGTATGATTTCGTGACTTAGGTATATATGTGTTTTTGTGAATAACTCTGCTCCTTTTATGTTTGATTGTTGTCCGACTTCAGTGATCCACTATCTCGCCTCGTAAGTTGCCACCAAAGTAAGGTAAAGCAAGAACTTTAATGTCTATACTATATGTTTTCGCAACTAAGGAAGGTATCCTTAGTTGATGTGTTTGTATCAGATATTGTTAAATCACGTGAAGAGGTTAGAGGTTATAAAGTTGGAGAAGCACAAAGGAGTTGAGGGCCTTAAGGCCGCACATCAAGCGCCATATAATCACCGCCACATTTGGAAATAAGGTACATAAGCCCATTGCAACAAGTAAGAATCTTGAAGATGAAATTATTTTTTAAAAAACAAGTAAATTGAACACCAAGACTTTGAGATCAAATTAGTTGATAAAATCTTAAAGATCATGCACTTTTAACCAATCATTGTTATAAAAGGTACGCAGGTTTGTCTCCATGATAGTTAGGGCTATCATACGGATGTCGCTCATCGGGGACCCGATCCGGCGGTCGGAAGCTCCGGATGGTTTTTTTTCATTGGACGGCTAGGGTATTGTTAAAGCAATCGGGGATGGACATAATATTGGGTGGGTGTATTTTGTCCGTCATATAAACGCTATGTCTTCCAACCCCGGGGCTTTTCTTCTCTAACGCAAAACTCAAGGTTTTTACTTCTCCGTGTTCCTTTTGGGCTTCTTCTTCAGGACATAGGTTCTTATAATAGATTCATATTTATACATCGTAGTTGAGTATGATAAGAAGAAGGTAAATACAGATTCACAAAACTCCTAGAATTTTACCTCAAGGTCTCTAATTAATTTGAAAGATCAATTTGGTGAATCGACACCAAGTCTCGGGACTCAAGATACTAGAGTTTTCATAGATCGGTAATTTCTTTAGCCTCCAAATAATATCTATTTTGATGACTGCAGAATATCTATTTCTTTAGCCTCCAAATAATATGCACTTTGGTAAGCATAAATCTGGATAATCAATTTGTCAACATTAATCACCAAGAAGAAATTGCTAATTGTACAGCTAATCATCTTTGCATATGACATGACTCATCACTAGTAGGTTTTCTATGAAGCAAACAGCCTTAGGGGGATAATATTAATAGTTGTCCAAAGATCATAGGATTTAACAAATTTTTATTGTGCATGGGAAGTAATTGTGCGCGGTGATTTTCAAATCGGGGAGTGAGTGGTGTGGGAAAGAATATGTTGGATAGGTATATCATGGAAAAGGATTATAGATTTGTTCTTTGCTTTGGTTTATTTTTGGTCCTTCCAAAGAAAATGAGAGAAAGTTTATGTATAGAAATCGATGTTACATTGCAAGCTTCAGATCATGTTCATCCGAACAATGCCGCACTCCATTTGTACCGACATTCTTTCAAATTTGAAACTAATGTATCACATTGCGGTGGTGACGAATCATACTGGGTGTTATTTAAGAAACCTGCTCTTTCTCCAAGGAACCTTAAATCGCACCTCGCAGCGGGGATGAACACCGAGATATTTTCAAGTATTATACCGAGGTTGGCCTTCGCCCGCAACTTAAATGTGGAAATAACTTACTACAGAAGTTTTCATTTAATGATTTGACGACCTGCAATTGACCTCAACAACATTTTTAATTTACTTTAAGGAATATGTATTCATCAAAGAGCTTAAGACTTTTTGGAGTTTTTACCTGGAAAACTTGGCTAGAGAAAAGTTTCGTAGCCTTTAATTAAACGTTTAAGCCGATAAGTGTGTAATCCTACAGCCATGTGTTTCAAAGCAATGTATTTTAAAAAGAAGGTCTGTCAAAATGCACTAAAGGTCTCCATGTTCAAAAACTGCTCAACAGATATTAAAGCTTGTTGTTTTGAAATCAACAATCCAAAGATACAAAGACGAGCTAATTCATTACCTAACTTTAAGAGTTTGCAAAGTAGAACCAACACTTGATGGAACATATCACAAGGGCCTGGTCAATTGATTTCATGATGGAGCAGTGGAAGGGAAGCATGCTCTATCCGTAACCCTGAACCCCAAACTCAATTGGCTATTTTCCCGACTAAATTCGCTTTCTTAGCTCTCCATTGTCCACGAACCCCAAACTTAAATCCGTTCTTATGTTTTGTTTGTTTTGTTTTGTTTTAATATAGCTTTAATTGTTCCATCTTATTCGCGCAGGGGTTAATCCGTTAGCTTAAATCACAAAGAGCGCCACCGAGTTCACGTTTTTCTTGAAAGCGCTTGTTACAACCATCAATGCACCGAGGAGCCGCTACCAACAAGCTTTTTTTTTTTTTTTTTTGTAACCCTTTTCTAGTAATGATCATTCTCATTTGCAATATCAAATTCAAAACTTCATCCAATTTCATATATTACCTCGATTAAACACTTGATTCTTTTTTAAGTTGTCTCTACTTACGAGTCTTCTCTTCCTTCCGTATAATTGCATCTAATCGTGGATTTTAGCAAGACTTGATGGTTTCGCTTCTTAATAAAATATCAAGTCAAAAAGTTGTAGTTACATGTTTGAAGTTTGTCACAGACTTAACAAATTCATGCTACAAAGTTCCAAGTAAATATTTTAGAAGAGATCGGTGATCACTATCACTTCTTTGATTTTTTTCCATTGTTAGATTAACGAGTTTTTTGGGTTGTGGTTGTCTACTAGAATTTACTTAGAAGTCAAGTGTACGAAGCTAAAAGTAAACGGTTGTTTGCTAATTTTTCTTTCTCCTAGAGAGAACTTCCAGAATATTCGAAGGTGAACAAAATCTAGGATAGTTTTGTCACATTAACTTGATACAATTTACTTGGCAAATTGGATCATCCAACAACTTCACATGGATAACATCCTTTGATAATGATATATGAACACCCTATATGAACTCATGTTTATTGACGATTATGGTTGAGATGCTTTCTTATACTACCTTTTGTTAGAAAAGAGGTACTAACACTTTTCATTATAGCTAAAAGTAAGCCAAATTGAAAAGTGATAATAGCTCATTTGGTTTGTTTCAGAGCTCTTTGTTCTCTCGAGAACTCTAACTTAAAAATACTTTCTTTGTCCTTTTTTTTTTTTGGTTTGACTTCTCCTCATCCTCTTATCTTATTCATCGTAGAATTTGATGAGATGAATCAAAGAGATTTGTCTTGAGTACATGGATTCTTATGTTGAAACGCTCGTGATGGTACCGAGTCATCTCTGGTTTAAAGGTATCCATGAGTATTCTTCTTCCGATATATTCCTTTTTTTTATTTTTCATGTTATTTAGTTGCAAATTTATTCTACACACACATTGATTTTATATTCATTGTGTTTTTTTATGAATTATGTAAAGGTAATACATTTGGAAATCGATCTTGAATTTTTTCCAAAACGACTTAGCTACAAATCTCTAACTTAGGACTAATATTTCACCAGAGTCATAACTTAGCCTGCTTCAAACATCTAAAGGGGTCTACATATGTTGCTTCTCACCGTTATAGTGGTGTAATTAAGCTCAAGTAAAATCAAAAACATAGACGAAGAGAACATTGACTTCTACCGGCTATTTTATGTGATTTTTAGTTTTTCTTGGCGGTGCTCCCCAATCATTGTTTTGACTCGCTCCTACTTGGTTTCCACAAGTAAAACTTACCGCTTCCTCTCATTGTTTCTTTTCACCAGTAGTGAGTTTTGTTGTTTTGCATGTTAAATGGTGCACTTTCATATTTTAAGAAGGTGATAGGAAAATCCAACAACGAATAATTTAATAAAGGAAAGACTACCATTTGCCTACGACAATGTATAAATAGAACGCAAAAGTAATTCCATGTACATATCCGAGAACTTACGTCTGTTTTCTCAAGTACTTTTATAGTCATGTTTACACCAAGCGCTTAATATAATTATTGCTTTGTTTTGTGAGCCATTGCACGTTGTTTAATAATATTATGTGTAGATTTAATTTTATTTTCCATTGGGTAGTGACAAGTTGATTTGGGGTGAGTATTTGTTTGCCTCTACAGATTAATATAAAGTGACAAAGTCGATTTGGGGTGATACCGGTTTGCCGAATTGATGTAAACAAGGAAAATCAGCAAGATCACGAATCACGCTGACTGAGATCAATCCGTATGTCTTCGCTCCATCGCCAAAGGGACCAATAGAGTATGGAATTACACCTGATCTCATATTACAGCCTTTAGGACATGTGGCCGGTGCATGTGAATCAACTATTTACACTGCAAGTTATTGTTTAAATCTAGGCACCATGGATAACTGGGATTCGTTAACAACCGTAAAGGAGGATGAGTCCATGGCGATTTCGAGGAAACTACTATGGACACTTACCTAGGTATGGATAGTCTTCTAATAAACTTTGTGTGATTTAACATGAGTAAATCTGGGCGCCTACATTGTTTTTTAGATAGAATCAGTATCAATGAGTGATTTGATAAATTGACACTCCTAGCCATCATGAATGTATCCAAATGAGATTTGTGGAGGGTGATTTTGAAGAAAAAAGTAGATAGTAAACGGGAGAGAGGAGCACACCAAGGTCCTCTTTTTTGACTAGCCATCAGATAATTATCTACGCTATTTCTAATCACCCCATCAACAATCATGAGATGTGCTTAATTGATTATTAATACTTGCTCATTTCAAGTGTTACGCTAACTTCTATTTGATATCTACGATTTTGGTTTTGTTGATTTTGTATTGTATCATGTAGTTCATCATCTCAAGCGAACTATAACGCCTCTGATATTAGGGTCCTTCCTATTTGGATTCTTTTTATATTATTTAAATATAAATAATCATTTTTTGCTTCTTAGTGTACCATGGAGGCTTTTCCTCAAAGAGACCCAAGGGCTGTTCTTCACACCATGAAGAGTATATGATATACTTCTATTTCTAGGATAACTGAAATAACAACCGTGGGATTAAAAAGAGCAAGCGTCTTTCCACCTATGAAAGAGCCATGGGATTAGTTTCATATCTTTGTATCATAGTGATTGCACCAAATCTAAAATACTTTATTTTTCATTGTGCCGGAATCGATGAGTTACCTGCCAAAGCACATTAACGCGTACAAAAGAAGCTCACAAAATGCAAAAGAAGCACATCAAAGAAGAGACCAAAGTGTATTGTACACTTTGAAACTAATCGATAGTGTCATATCTAAATGTTAAAATCACACGGTCTTCATTGAAATATTAGCTTCAACAGATCTCGAAATAATTTATTCAGACTTATGGCACTCCACACAAGTGGGACATGTAGGCATTAATGGAGAATTTTTTTGTCAAAAGCAATGTCAGCCCAAATTGGTCATAATCCGAGTGAATAATATTTGTGGTTTTTATCGGGTCACAGCAACTTATGGAACTAAGAATAGCCGCTTAAGCCGTTTGACTCGGGGATAATCGCACTTGTGGAATTCAAACAACCCATCCAAGGCTGTCGACATACATGGAGTACATGAAGTCTATGGCTCTTTGGATCAACGTTCATAAAACTAACTCCCCGATCAATTCCCGTAATTGGATGTGTATGTATTTATATTTGGCATTAATTTAATTGTATGCATCCACGTTTATGTACATAACAACTGCTTGTAGATGATTTGCACATGAATTTTGTAGTAAGACAAGGAGGATGACATGGGTACACCAAACGCTGTAAATCGTAATCGTGAACCTGCGACTTATCCGTCATTATCTTGAAAAAGATGTATGTTGAATGCTCGTATGTGGGCTTCGATGCATTGGTCATTTAGAGATTAACTAAATCATTCAAAATGAATCTAACCTTTGAAAAATGTTGTCTTGGGAAAGTGAAACTCCCTCCATTGTTTAAAACCTCCCAAAGCTTAGAGATTTAATGATGCCGGTGATGCGCGAAAATTGTCCTATTACATCCGAGAGTACAATGTTTCAAATTCATTTACTCTGGCCTTGACCATAAAGCATGGGTTCATAGTATTTTTCAATACGTGGGAGAGCTGACAAAATAGTGGAGCGTTAGAACAAAAAAAAAACATTTTATTCTCATCTTTATATATACGATCCTAATCATGCACCCAAGAAGTTCGACAAAGATGTACGAGGAAATTCAAGATACTTCACAAATCAAATACAGATTCAAAGAACGTTATTTGGCACATGAAATTCACCCTATCTAGAATACTCACCATACATAATGCATTACAAAGAAACTATGATGAAAGGCTGCCAATTTACTAACAACCGTCAAGTTTATTATACTTGCAGGAGATGGTTCTAACATACTAAGTGTCCCCTGGGTTTTTTTTCACCTCGAAAGAGACAAAAGGTTTTCCTGGGATTCCAAGTGCCACCCTTCTTACTCGGGCGTGAGATGATTCCGACATAGTAAGTGTCCCCAATATTTTGTTTCACCCGAAGGAGACAAAAGGTTTTCCGGGATCTCCAAGTGCCACCTTCTTACTTGCCTCTCGCATTACATTTTTCTCCATATGGCAAGTTGAGTTGGCATCCTCACATAAATCAACAAGATCCACGCAGGAAAAAAAAACATACCATTACTTGACTAAAACTGAAAATTAGAATTCTTTCTACCATAAGCTGCAAAATCGAAAATCGTAGTGGCTATCATAATATTACTGACATAAAAAGAGAAAAAGGGACTAAAAAAGTTGATTTTATAAATTAAGGAGGAGAGGAGAAGATACGCAACATGCATTAGACCTAAAAACTTATGGACATACTGCCGTAGAGTGACGATGACTATGTATGACAAGCAGAAAGTAGAGATAATTATGTATAAACTTTCCTCGATAACTGTTTCAGTGAATGATGAAGAAAAAATATCGAAGGCACTGCACCTCCACAACATCGAGATTTACGTATACATTCATTATTTATGCCCGAATATTTTTTTACACATTGAATTCAAAGAGCAAAAAGGTAAAATTAAATTTAATAAAAAGATGATCATAAAATACAACGGTAGAATGCATTGCCTTTCCCATAACATAAGCAAAAACATTAACTAGGTTTTTTAAATAACTTTGTGATTTTTATTTATTTTTTCTTTTTGGAAAATAAATTTGTTTAACATTTTTAAAGCTTTACGTTAAAGATCAACAATTTAACTAGATTATGTTGATGTTGTTAAGCTTGTTGTTGAATGATTTATTTGTGGCATTTTTATTTTATTTACAACTGCTATTTATTTGTATACCGCGGCATTAGATGCTATAAGATACAAAAGCAAGATCAAATGGGATGCAAAAGAAATATCACTTTCCTCTTTTAACTTTTCTAAATAAGGTAAAAGGCTTATCACATGCATTATAGATACCGCCATTTGCAAATATTTGGGAAGGTTTACTATTGTTATCACACTAATCCCCGTTGAACAAGATTATGTTATCAGTAGTATAAAAATAGCAAAATTAGGTAACCGCTTCTGCTTACCATAATATATGGCATTTTACTTTGCTACTCATAACTTTTTGAATATAGTTTTATTGTCTCCTAAGCAAGAAGGAATAATATTAACTTATGGTATTTTGATGAGAAAAAAAAATTTACGTTTAATCAATTATCTAATAATCCTGCATCAGAAATCGAAATGAGTCACTAAAGAAAGGCGGAGCTCAGCCTGGCTCAACCTGTCCAAGCCTCTTATGGGGATTTGAAATAGTTTTTTATTCCTCCTTTTCCTTTTTCTTCCGTGCTTGAACTACTCTTCGATGGGAATTTGAGTAACAAGACAAATATGAGATAAAAATGGTATTTATTTTGTTGATTGCATTAAATCCAACATTATAACATTAAATGTTGTGAGTCTAATGTGGTAAGTGCAAGAGTAATGTAACCCAGGTAACAAGTGCATTCAAATTACTGGCATCAATATGTGATCTCTTCAACGATTCAACGATAAATTCGGTCAATCCATTCGTGGTGAGTACTTTCGCTTCATTCATTCATTTGTTTTTAGACATGATATTTTCATCACTTATTTCTTTGTTCTTCATTTTGCACCATTTTGATTTTACAAAGTTTCCATGCCCTGGACACTTTCCGATTGATCTCAAAACATGAACCTCCAACTTAGTTCATGTCCATGTTATAGTTAAGCTCTTTAAACTAAAAATATGTGTGGGTAAATGTGCCTCTATTGTGATTATTTCTGAAAGTTTTCAATCTTTGATTAAGACTGATTTAATTCTTTCAACGTACTTCTCATATATACTCTTTTAAACTAAATAGACTATAGATAGGCTACACTATTTTTGAAAAAAATTATAAAAGTAAACGTAGGCACTATTAATTGTTGAATTAGCAAGCTTTACGTTAAATAAGCATGAAAAAAAGACGATGCACCAAGACGACATCGAAGTCAAGCCTCATGAATTAGCAAGGAGAAAAGATCAACCATTAGTTAACTCCGAATGATACTTACAACTGACTGTACGAAATTAACTTGAATTTTTAAGTCCCTTCATGGGTACTCGCCTTTACATTATGCTTTCTTTTTTGTTTCTTTTTACAATATGGTAAATATGATTGGCAAGCTGAAACGAAGCATCAAAATTCGTATGCAAGAGAATTTACTTAAGCTTAATTAAATTATTTTATTTTATTTTTTATGGGTTTCCTTTTTTATGACGCCTAAACGAGCATTTTTCTATATTGGGAAGTAGAAAACTTTTTCAAGAAGTTTTTGTAGACATAAATTCGAGATCTATCAAGGTTTGATGACCATTACACGTTTTAATCATCACCCATATATATTTGCGATGCTGATTGGTAACTCTGATCAGCCAAATATTTAAGACATTTACTATATCAAGATGCATCAGATTGTCCAAATTGAATACCCCCCTGTTTTCAAGTTGAAAAGAGATTATTTGATGAAATAAATCGAAGAAGAAATTCCTTGGGTAAAGTAGTTGTATTTCATATGTCTACAAGATTGAATTTCAAAAATATTTATTACCCTATATGATTTTTTCCTTTTCTATTCTTGAAATTTTTTGAGAAATCTGAATTTTGGAACGAATTCAAAAATTTAGTTGTGCTAATCTTTAGATGAAAAAACTGACCCAGTTCTTTTTCAAACACAAAGAACACGTACAGTGCATGGTTTATATGGTTGATGAAACGAATCTCCTGTATGAGAAAATAAAAATATATTAAAAATTAACTGAAGATATAGGTTCATCGTATATTTTCAGATGAAGGTGAATATTCAATTTATTGTCAGATGTTGTTCCTTAAACCCAATCTGTTTTGAATGCTAAATTGTCATATCATTGTGGATATTGTTCCTTTTATCGTCGCATGTTGATAAGTGTTGTGCATCCAATCATACTTATGATGTGTTAAGCAAAAAACCAATAGATTTACGATGTTTTAGAAAAAATGGATAAGTGGAAACTAATCTTTGTGATATGTAAAGAGTCAAGAGTTGTCAAGAATACCAATTATCAGGAACAAGATATACCAAGTGTCGAGAATCGTATCACTTAAAAAGTAATTGTATTGTTCATAAATAGAAATGGGACATAGTTTTTGTTTAGGAACCCAACATCGTTTTGAATTACAGATTGCTAAATACTAATTTGGCAATGCAAGGTTATACTTATTAGAGGTCTCTAACCAGGGAAACTCAAATCAAACTGTTTTTATCTTCAATTAAATGTTTTGGATTGATTTTTAAAATTTAAACTTATTACTTTCAGATTCTTAGATTGTTTTCTCTTCAGAATAAGAAAATACTGGAATTCTTAATTTATTCGTTTCAAACCATGCTTGCATGTTCTAATTTATTGGATAAAAAGGCCCATCATTATCCACGCAAGTCACATTATATACTTTTACTGTAATTAACTTTGAAAGATGATTTTACGTTTATTTAATGGTCACCATTTAATAATCCTGGAAGCAACGAATAAAAAAATACCAAGGAAAACAATCTGAAAATCAGTAATAGTGATGCCTAGATAACATAAATCGGACCATATCAGTGAGATCCCTGAATACGTATATTAATGATATTTTAAAGTATTTTCACGGAACATATGTACCAAGTTATAAACCATGTTGAATACCAAATATTGTGTGAGGCATGACACTA